>CM044443.1:17794778-17812278 GCA_024363595.1 Xenopus borealis | reverse complement strand
CTAACAATGCATATAAAGTGTGAAAATGGCAATCTCTAAGGTTAAACATTTCATTAGAGTTAATCGATACCATGTTGATTCCATGCTCATTCTATAATTTACACAGTGTGAGCGACTTTTATGTCATTTACTCATGGATATATTGTGGGATCTGGACTGCAACTGAGCAGCAAAGACACTCAAAATCCATGCAGTGTTAACTATTGTTATTTTGCTATTATGTGATATGAATAGAAAGCAAAGAGAAAACACATATGCATAATATTCTGAACTGTCTATCCAAATCCACTGTGTGGGTGTGTGTGTTGTGTGATATGTATCATGGGCATAAACATTGCATGAAGGCTTTGCCAGCTGAATTTAAATGAAAAGTCCCTCCAGATATTAATATGGGAACTTCATTTGCTAGCTAGCTAAGTCAGGGACTTATAACAAAACCTTTGTAAACAAAAGATTAAACTGAATCGAGCTTTAGAAAATGAAAGGAAAACAACAGTCAAATAATCACAGATCAGAGTGGGGCTGGTTAGATTGAAATCACTACAGGCTACTGGAGTGGAAAATGTTTAATTGAACTATTTCATTACGCAGGAAGTTTATGTTCCTCTTGCAGATTTAGAAATACTCGCATCTCTAAAGTCTTTTGTCCTCTGTTCTTCTAAGCCCTTATCCACAAACAGCTATCTGACCTTGTACCAAAGAGATCCTTTGTGGTTCTGGTGTGCTAAGCTTCACTTGTATGCCAGTACTGGAAATATATATATCTATATATTGTCACCCACTTTAGATTTTTCAATAGCAATGTACTGTAGTTCCCCATACTTTCACTAGGCTATTGTTTTCTCTTGTTTTAAATGATATGTCCATAAGAGCAATATGTTTGGCCATTGGTCATAGAGGAGATTAAATTGGCTGCCAATCAAAAGATATTTTCTAAAATAAATCAAACCCAGATGGGTCTTTTGGATTCAGTTAATTTTAAAATACCGTTGCTACTTCTTGGTCAGATAGCCCATTATTTTTAGTGTAATGAGTAAGCTCATTAGCTAAAACAGTGGATTCCTGAGTACCACTGAAGTGTTGTTTAGAGTGCTTTAATTCACAAAGAAACATAGAGCAAGACAATAGTAAGCCAAGGTTATATATTAAAGTGGCCATGTTTGTTCCAGTTCTTCTGCACATATTGGCAGAGGTTTGCTTGACATTCCCCACCCCCAAAAAACACTTACATTTGATCTTTTCTTTCTTCTCCATCCTTAATTGAAGGTATCAATTCCATTGACTAATAGTTTGGTCCCTTTCTACATTCTTGTATGTGCAGCACTGATACTCAACCTATGACTGGTCTTCAGAGTGTTATTCAAGTTCACCAACTATTCTCCACCCCCTCCCCTGTAGCTTTAATTAGCTTTACTATACATATAGTGATATCTTGGGAAAGGGCAAAGATGAAAGTTCATTTATTATAAAAACCCGTGCATGCTAGATTAGACAAAAAATACAGGTGTTATTTGGTCCTGTTCCATTTACCATTAATAGAAAGATTGATACACTTTAATATCCTACTGACCTTTGGTAACCGTTCTGGGTCCCCTGGATGCCTTGGAATGACTTTTTGTAATCTTTGAAATCCATAGTCTATGGTTGGTTCATTCAGAGCTGAAACAGAAAGATGGGTTGAGGTTTAATTGAGGTTTAATTGTGGGCAATGTATATCACTTATAATCAGCAAAAAAGTGAAATAGTGAAAGTAACAAGTAAATTCAAGTTTTTCTTACTCAAGGTCACCAAGGTGTATGCTTTGGATAATCAATATGATTGTAATCAACACATCAACTGATGGTCACCAGATGAGATAACAATAGGCCACATTGGATGCGTGGGTGACCACATTACATTGGATACAATGCTTCAAAGTCAACCACAATGCCCTAGTGTAACACACTGAATAAAATAATCTGCAGATAAATTGAGTTCAAATGATGTGTTTGGATCTAGTTGTCAAATCTGCACCCATTCACTCACCCATAGCAACCAATCATTATTAGTGTAGATCAGTCTGCTGCAATATCGGTCCAACTGTAAGTGGTGGGAGGCACAACACTGTGCCTGTTCCAACTGAGCTTCTTCCTTAATTAGTGGAGCTTTATTTACACTTTCTCTTCCAAAGACACATTCACAATGTTTAAAACCACTTTTAGCATTAGTGTCCTATTAACTATACCAATGTTTAATTTCAATTTGGATGTGGAATACTTATACTTGTCTCTTGCCCACTTTTGCTAGTTATTATTCTGGCATAAGCAGGTCCATTCTACACTATATAAATATGGAAGCCATGTGTAGCATTAAGTATATATAATGTTATGATGCTGTTATCAGACAGTGTTTTCTATATTCACTGTGAAACTGTCAATTATGACATATGTCCAGCTATTGCTTGCTTCAGATTTATCCCTGTGGTCCTTTTTTTTGTCTAGCATATTGCCTAAGTACAAACCAGGCAGGAGGAGCACTTAATCTTGCAAAGCTTTAATAATCTGTGAATGGCTGACTACAAACTGATGTAGAGCACTATCATTCTACAGCTGCAATCCACTAGCCTCATGAAATTGCAGGGCACAAATAGTAATTAATCTTTTTTTACCTTCAAATTGTAATTTTGACTATGAACTGTGCTTGGTCATAAATCAGCGACACATGCTGCTGTGTATGGAGCATGCATCAAGATCCTGACTCGGTTAGACTGCACACATTGTGTTTAACAAGCTTTATAAGAAGTCATAGAGCTTTATTATAGCTGTGGCAGACTCCATACCCAAACTGAGCCTTGAGGCCTAAAGACTACAGTTGGGATGAAAATACTTATTAGTGTATATTACTCCCTAATGCCAAAATCATTTTTAACCAAGCAACTCTCCGGTGAAAGATGCAATATAAATCAATATATTTTTTAAAGACTAATAGAGACTGTCTTGACTTATTCATTACTCAACCTGCAATTTTGTCTGTCGCTCGTTAGGTACCATGTAATTTCATGATTAACAACACCAAAAAAAAAATAATAATGTGCAGCCGTTGGGGTGGATGAGGAGGGGGATGTGGGTGTGAAGCATTTTTATTTGTGGCTATAAACCTTGAGAAACAACACCTACCTACAGACTGGTGTGAAGAATTAGATTGTTATTTTAATTTAGCCTCTTATTTCAGCTGACGGCATGACCATTACCCAAGTAACACAAGAGCAATGTCAAAATAGCATTTTTTGAGCTTTGTGGGTGAAGCTATAGAAGTAGGTAGAAGCTTCCTATGAAGTGCTTAAGGCCCACTAGAGCAAATATTGTGATGGGCTACAGACATTTGTGTTCTTTTGCAACACTCTGATGTACTATAAACTTCACAATTGCCATAGAGGCTTAGCTGCTCCTGGTATTTTGATCACTGAAGACAGAAAAATCAAGCCATTCAAGATGAAGAGGTAAAGTCTCTTAAATAAATCCAGGCTGAACTTTATTATTTAATAGGCAAGCAACTTTTTTTGGAATACTTTTCATACAGTAGCACCTAGTATTATTACCTAGCATTCCTAGCAAGTGGATTTATAAATAGGCACTAAACATCTTGCAAGGTATTGCCTGAATATTAACTCAATAACATGACAGAAAGTTGAAGACTACAATTTGATTTGACATTCCATCATGTATTCCGGAGACAAAGGTCCACACAGCAATGTGAAGTAAGACATTTTCTTGTTAATAAAGAATTGATCCGATGTATTGATTTTACATGACATGGCTTTTGCTGTGATTTCACCCTTCTTTTTCCTTCTGCAAATAGTAAGGGCGCCATAAAACAAAACAAAAAAAATCCTCAGCATATGTGACACGGCAAAAAAATTCTAAGTCACTGTGATGCAAATTCCATATGTGTGGGACCTCTTCATAATCAGCCCATTAATCATCAGAAGCTGTCAACACTGACTTTGGGGACAATCTGTCATGTTCTCTAGGTTTTGGCCTACCCTAGGCTATAGCTGTGTGCTCTGGAAGAGGAGACCCAAGGCTTTATGGAATGCCTTTCTTGACAAAAAGGGTAATTAGGCATTGTATTACAGTTATGGCAAGAGAAAATAGTAGGATCCACATGCAAGTCAGAGTTTCCTCTGTATCTACCTAATTACTGTGACTGTTTGACTTAATGAATCTGCTGTGATGAAAGATGATCAGAAAAGATAGATGGCTTGCTGCTATTGATTTCATGCAAATGGTACTGACAGGGCATTGAGGCTTTAATGTAAGCTTTCAGAAGCTTTATGACTTGTAATAACTTTACTCTTTCATCTCAGAACAGATATTTCCATCTATTTCAGATGCATTTATGGGACTTGCTGTCTTCAGAATTGTAATTCAATGTGTTCAAGATATGTCTTCGTGTAAAAACTGACTTCCTACCTTGAGACTTTTATATAAACATAAAAGATGAGTCCTAACATCATAAGTCAAAATTTCAAACAAGGAGGAAATGTATTTGGAAACCACCTTTTTAAGTGGGGTTGCAGATAAAGTTTGTAAACAGATATTGGGATATTCATGGTCAATGTGTTGTGGAAAATTAAATATGGGAGATGCTTAGAGGTGTTCCAATCACCCTGCGTGCTATAGCCCTATATGGAAGCATATTCCACAATATTAACTATTTTCTTCATATATATTTTGTTTTTTTTTGAGAAGAAGAAAAAGTTTCTTCCATTGCCAAGTATGCCAGGAATTGTAATCTTGCTGTCCTGTTAAACACCCAAGGAACTGGTGTAATCAACAACTTGTAGTAGGCTCTGCATTCATTATGATAAGGTTCATAGCACTCCACTGGAATCTCAGTCTGTGTGCTTAGAACAGGGCTGATATTTTTAACCTTGGAACCTTTATGGAGAAGCATTAATGCTAATGGCATGTCAGAAAAGAGATTTGGGTAACTTGGGTAAATTATGTAGTTTTGTTTGTAATGACGTTGCTTTCATGAGTGCAATCATGGCTGTAGCTTTTGAAGTTGAGCTTGCTGAATGATATCTGCATAATTTAATGGCAAACTACAGAAGAAAAACAATATAGGATTGACATGACAATTTCACTGACAGGCAACTGTTTTAAAACAAATAGGGCCTACTTTTGGTGAACTTATTTTACATCTGGCAGGTTGTGACTATGGTTAGTTTTTATACTAGAAATCATTACGAGTATTTTTGGCTTAATGGCAAAAAAATAACAAATTAAAATAACCATAAAGGGCAAATACTATAACCACAGACCATTGCTAAGTTAGTTAACATACCAGAGTATGATGCATTTTAATCCAAAGAATGCAGAACTTATTGTAAGGCATAAGCTTGTTTAAGGTATCACATTTGCAATGCATCCATTATATTCTTTATCAAATTCACAATCACAATGAAAGGTAAGTCAAATTTGATAAATGCAACAGATCACAGCCTCAGGAGAGATACCCATGGGGGCAAATGAGTTCTAAAGTGACACTTAAGTCTCTATCAATTTTCCAATCTTTTTTTTTTTTCCATATGAGCAGCATTGTTTGTAGCTTCCCTTTCTGTTCCCTTCAACTTGCATGCTACTAATACTAAAACTGCAAGCAGATCTAACTCACAGAGATCAGAGCAAATAAAAAACAACAAAAAAAATGAACTAACTCCCTGCTGCTTGACAAAATGAGGAGCAGGAGAGACTTTACTGGCAAAATCTTCAAGTAAAGTAGAAAACATAAGACCTTTCGCACACATCTAATAAATCCTTAGTGTGTCGAGTTTACAAGCCAAGAGTCCAGCCGAGCCAGGGCAAAGCGTTGGCACGTCCCAGTCACAGAGTACTGAGCTAGGCCAATCAATACTACTTTCCTGTTTTAGAACTGGGTAATTATGAGGTGGAGAGATTGCCTGACCTTTCACCTGCACTGCATTACTTTGCTGATATTAAGATAAATTGCCTGATTTTGGGTAAACATATGCTGCAATTCAAACTGTCAGCACTGGTTTGCTCAGGGATAATTTGTATTGATCTCTAAGCTTCTTCCCAATTTTGCTTACTGACCTCCTGGATAATTAGAGAAGGAGCCTTGGGTTACTTTAAGTCATGGATTAAAAAAAAAAAAAAAAAAAATATATATATATATATATATATATATATACATATATATTTTAATATTTTCGAAAATTGTAAAACAAGACTCATTTTATTCTGGTGTTGACCTTTTTGCAGCTTGTGTGTGTTTATATGTGTTAACACTGTGGAAAGTTGGGACTTTATCAACATTACTTTCACATTATTATTTTCACATTATTATTTCTAATAACACTATTGTCTACGTGAAGAACATGTATTAAAATGTGCACACGTGTATGGCATCTATTATCTAGAATACCGGGGTCCTAGCTTTCTGCATTTAAGGAGTATTTTCCTAGTACGGAACATAGTGCCTTAATGGAGACCTGGGTCAATTTATTTCTTCCATAAAACTCTCTTGTATAGAACCCTACTGTCATATTTTACCTTCCCCCCATGTAAAATGGACCAAGAGTATTTCTTGAAAAAATTTAGGTTTTTTTTTCCCACTAAAAATTCAAAATTTATAGTAAAAAAACTAAAACTGAATGTGTTTTTTTTTACATTGGGACATTAATAAATAACCCCTTATTGCTGGTTAGTTAAAATCAAGTAAAGCTACTAGCTATATTAACATTTAATCCCCCTGTATTTTTTACAATTTCTTCCCCTTCTCAATAATCAAAGAATGGCAAATAAATATGCATACAATTATAAAATGTAAGCTACAATTAGATTAGTAGCCTGTTGTACCAGAGCTAATAAAACATGCCTTCCATGTGAAATATCTCTATATTAACTATGCCATAAGATATTAACATTCTTCCTTTAATGCGAGGCCTTTTATCTGTTTCAAATACATTATTCGCCCTTTTCGAGATAAACTGTATTAATATCCATTTGAGCAGGCTACTGTGGCCTAATGCATAGTAATTTTTGTCAGAGAGCTTTTATTTTAGAATAAGAAAATTACACAGCAATAAAATCGGAATGAATAAGAGGCGAGCATAGCAGGAATCACAATCTATGCCAAATGAGGCAAGCAATCAGACAACCTCTGAAAGAGCCAGATATCCTGTTATCACATGCAGGCTAGTATCCAGACTGGGTCAAACAAATAGGGTCTGACATGACCAAATACACTCAATGAATCCTACATGCAGAAATAGCCTACAGCTCAAGAAGGATGCATATTTAAATACATCTGAGTGCTCCGGAGTTAATCTGGTTGCTTTACATGCATTAAACCATAACAGAAGAAACATTCTAAATATTTAAGTCATCCCACTGTACTGGGGGGATTAATCATAACACAATTGATAACATTTTAACGCTTGTGATGTGAGTTGAGCTTGGGATTGCCGGAGCTAATGTGGCAGCAGAGAAAGGTATCAGGCTTTCAGTTTGCAGCTGTGTGCAGAAATTATTCAATCTGCCAACTGCAAAAAGGAAATATACCAATAGGTGAGTGAAGGAGAGTTTTTTTTGTCCTGGCAAGACTTATTCCCTGTTCACTTGGAAGACTTTGCCATTAACATGGACCTCAAAATCTTTATATGATGAATATAATGAAATTGTTATTACACAGTGATATGTTTTTCTTAGAGTTTCTTTCTCGGTTATAAATGTTAATGGCAAATTGAGAATGTTTCCTTTACAGATCCCATTCTAAAGGTTCCTATAACCAGCTATGTATTGCTTGCCAACTTGACTACCCTTAACCAAGTCAGCAGCTTACTGGTCCATGTAGGGGCCCAATACATTGCTCTCCTTGAACAATATCTCATCTTGGCTCATTTAGATAATGACCCAGGTGGCATAAAAATCTTCTGTGCCCAATGGGTCTATATCACCCCACGTGATCAGTTTTTTGCCACACAATTGAAGGATGTCATTTCCTACAAAGACATCTGGTCAGACAAAAAGATCCAGCCATGTATGACCAGCTTCACTTCAGTGAAGAGATGGGGAAAGATTCTTGCCAGCAAGGGTTGAGCACTAGAAATGTAGGCTAGCCAATAGAGCTTTAAAGGGATGGTTCACCTTCAAGTTAACTTTTAGTATATTGTAGAAGGGCCAATTCTAAGAAACTTTTCAACTGGTCTTTATTATTTATTTTTCATCGTTTTTTAATGATTTGCAATTTTCTCCTGTTTCTTTGCAGCTTTCAAATGGGGGTCACTGACACCATCTAAAAACAAATGCTCTGTAAGGCTACAAATTTATTGTTATTGCCACTTCTTATTACTTATCATTCTATTCAGTCCCCTATTCAGATTGCAGTCTCTTATTCAAATCAATGCAGGGTTGCTAGGGTAATTTGTACCCTAGAAACCAAATTGCTGACACTGCAAACTAGAGAGCTGCTGAATAAAAAGCTAAATAACTCAAAAACCACAAACAATAAAAAATGAAAACCAATTGCAAATTGTCTCAGAATATCACTCTCTACATTATACTAAAGTGAACACAAAGGTGCACAACCCCTTTAAGTATATTAGTCTCGATCTTAGAAAGCAAACTCAGTGTATATCCCCCGTCTTTTCTGGTGAACCTCTTTAGTTATTCATTGGGCAGGAATAACTAGAATCATTTATTCCTATGATATATATTGACAGTACGGAATGGGCTTACCATCTACTAAACAACATGAATTCTATGGCTTCCCTGTTTTCATTGTTAATAAGTAGAAAGGATAATATTACAGCTAGTGTGAATTTATGTCAGATTGATCAGACTCTCATACATAGCTTTGTCCTTTCCACAAGCCAACCAGCCATTCCCAGCATTCCATTTAAATTTTACCATTACACAAATTAAGAGGAAAAAAAATATTGTAATGCAGGAAGAGAGTCTCTTTCAGCACTGACAGTCTATTGTTTTTAGCAAGTGTGCAGCCAGAAAAGAGATATAACAAAATCAGCATTTGACACACATTTTCCTTGGGACTGAAAAACCTGACTACAACAACAGTAATAACAGGAAGACATTTATTTGCTTCATTCCAGCTGCTGGTTCCAGCTATTAAATGAGTTCCAGTTGCATTTCAATAATGATCATCTTCCTGTAACTTCCAAATCATGCATTTGTCATAATGCAGTCGTTTTCTAGTTACAAACAGATCCTCGTAATGAGGCAGTTTTTCACATTAGCCGCCTAACTACATAATAACAGCATCTGCAGATCCTTTTTAAAGGACAAGAGAGAGCGTCAATTAAAACTGGGTGGGTGAGGAGGAGGTTGTAAAAAGGATTACAGCCATTCTAACTAACAGGGATACCCATAAGAAGTCAATATCGGCTCAGAGACTCTCACCTGCCTGGATAAACACAAGTTGTGATGTGTAGAAATTAAATAAAGTCAAATTAAATTGCTCACTTTAGAGACATGCCTCTAGAGGGTGTTGAGGATTTCAGTGACAAAGTGCTGTTTGCTGACATGAAGTTTACACATTAACCAGCTGAATACAAAAGGAGTTAAAAAAAAATGCCAACAGCAATTATATCACCTTGAGGTTATTAAATGTCCTACTGATAAATGACTTAGTGAACTTGACCGCTGATGGTGGTGGTGTAGAGAAGGTCTTTCTCTTGATCCGTTCACAGGAGAAATGCTGAATGAAAAAAAGCCTTGCAACTGACCTGGCATTAAACTTCCTTTTGACTACATTACCTTTATCTTACAATTTTCACCATTTAACTTACAACAAAAAAAAGCATGAAACAATGTCTGAAACAGCCTCTGTGCCCCTTATTTTTAAACTTGGAAATGATGTTAAGTTTTCCACTTTATCATCCACTGTCTCTACCAAGTGCATTTCATCTACAAGAAATTCAGATGCTTGGGAAATTAAAATTTCAAAGATCTGCTGCAGCAAAAAAAAATCAATGTGGAGAGATCAATGCTCATAGAAATTTCATGAACTTTGAACCAATGTGGGCAAGATGATGAGAAGTGGTTGGAATCTTAGGTAGCTGATAGTTCCAGGCGCAGATGAATTACAGCCTACGGGGCTAAAAAGTGGTATATATTTCGCTTTAATATTTTGTCAGACAAAATAAAAATAATTTTGAGTCTATTTCAGTAACAAAAATGATCCTTTCAGAGGTGACTTGTAGTACCTACACTTGGTAATAGCACCTAATGCTTTGTACATTAACACTGTAAAGAAATGAAATCAGTTCCCCTTTGAAGCCGATCGCAGGTGCAAATTAATATTGTAAAATGAAGATCAATACATGGACAGGGCAAAATCAATAGCGGCTAAATTATTGCTGCATTTTCCTCCTCATTCAAGATGAGTTGTGTTTTCCTCTCAAAGTCAATACTTTGCAGCTTTTCTCATTAATTTCTCAATAAATTTGGCAATGAATTTCAATCACAGAACTCGGCAGGATAAGCCAAGCATAGTGCGGTGCATAGGAAACACAATGAAATGGAAGACCTGAACGCATCATTCATTGAAAGGCAGTCTTGCTTATTGAAGCAGGACTAATATCCTTGACTTACTCAGTCTAAAACCTACAGGCTTTTACAACCTGTTTAGTGTTAAAATGTAAAAGAGGATTTGATCCGATTCTTTTTCATTTCAAAGAGAGTGGAGTCAAACTGTTCCTTGAAGATGTCTGACATTTTTCTAACCTCTCTTTTCTTGTAAGCACCTTATATTTATTGACACTTGTTGCTGTCATAACAGCAGGAGGGAGTGACTTACTTTAATTCTAATGCATTGAAACCTGGCTTAGGAGAACCTAACCGGAGGGACTCTGGTGGCTTAGGCTGTATTAATACAGGCAAATGATGGCTCCATCAATCACTGGTGAATATAACAGTATGAAAATTATTGGTTATTGTTATTAAAAAAAGTTGCATCTTCCTATGTCAATTTTGAACATTTGAAGCTGTTGCTGGGCTTGTGCTAGCCACCCAAGAAATATATTAACTGCCCATTTTACATTGTCCCTCAGCTGGAATGGCTGAGCTTGATGAACCTTTGTATTACTAAACTTAATTTACTGTGTAACCACTATGCATATTTAATGACTTCTGTGTTATAGGAAAAGCCTTATATGGTAGGTCAGGAGTATCTTGATTTTCTACCAGTCAGAAATGGAAGAGTACGTTTATTTCTGAGCGCCCATGTGAAGTGCTAAACAGCAAATACAAATGAACATACAAGTATAGGACCTGTTATACAGCTTGGGACCTGGGGTTTTCCAGATAATGGATCTTCCGTAATTTGGATCTTCATACTTTAAATCTACTTGAAATTCATGTCATCATTAAACAAACCCAATAGGCTGGTTTTGTTTCCAATAAGGATTAATTATATCTTAGTTGGGATCAAGTACAAGGTACTGTTTTATTACTGAGAAAAAGGAAATCATTTTTTAAAATTCAGATTATTTGGATAAAATGGAGTCTAAGGTCTAATTTAAAGTTTTCTGGATAACGAGTTTCCGGATAATGGATCACATACCTATTAAATTATGGTACTATAATATTGTATACATAGATTGCCAATCTTAGAGCTGGTTTAGAATCCTTCAAAAACTGTTGCTTTAAATATAACACTTTGCTTTAAACCCTCAGCCTCCTCACTGAAGTTTAGTTCAATGGATAGGACTTTTTATTACAAGATGCTCTGTAGCTGTAGGGCTGACACTGGTAACTGTTTGCTCAAATTGCTCTAATAAACCATGCTCAAATGCCTAGTGTCAAGTGTGCAAACATACTGTAATTATTTGGGTGCAAACCAATCCTTGTAGCAAGGGAACTGAGCTGGAATCATTTCTGTGCCTGCCGTCGCATCATTGCCATACAGTCTTTTCATCTTTTTCTACGTTAAAGGGGGAAAAATACAACCAATTTATACCTAAGAGTTACATTCGCTTTCTAGATGTTATTAAAACATATTGGCTTAGACCATCTTGAAATCTCTTCAATGACAGCACTCCAACTTTGAATAAAACCGCCTTTAATCTTTTGCAAACATTTGCATGGCAGTACAGCATCACGATGCAACGTTTCGAGTATCTCCCCACCCTTTATCAAGAATAAAAAAAAAATCAGCAAACACATGACCTTAAATAGACCATCTTGCACAGGGCATTTTTTATCCTTATATATGCACTGTGCTCTCCAATGAAACATTGGCCTGGTGGATAATCATGATGCTTGTTACAAAAGCCTACTTGCCTCTGAACTATTATGTATTGCTTTCTAAAGTCATAAACTGTCCTTGTTAGGGAAGCCAACCAAGTTAATCTTTGAGCAAAAGTAATCCTATACAAGCAAACATTGTCTGTGACGTCTGCTTTCTGGAAGCTGCATGGACACCACATTGAGGCCTTACCTATTCATTATACTGAATATACTGAATATTAACCAGGACCATTAACCAAGACATGCATCAGGCCATAGATATGATCTATGGTCAACACTCCTTGTGTGACCAATGATCTCCCTGAGGGCACCTAGGAGATCCCAAATTGGCAAAGCTAAAAAAAAGGCTATCTACATCAAAATAAAGCTTGCTCTCAAAACGATTCATTGGACTAGCTGATACTTTCCATGGTAATTACACCAGTTTACACAGTTTATGAGCAAGTAATACAAGGCAAAATAAACCACGTGCCTGTCCATTTTATGTCGCCGTAATAAAGTAAATATCCCATTTAATATTTGTAAAAATCAGAATATGCCACAAATTCAACTAAAAGCCTCATTAACAAAATGACTGCCTATGTAAATCTAAATATTGTGTAGTAAAATAAAATTGGAACAATTTAATGTCTTTACCATAAAGCCCAATGGTAAATTACCTCCTTGTAAACTGCATACCAGTCATGAAACAAAACAGCAGGGGGTCTGTTCTATGCTGAGTGTTGCTTTTTTTTTTTTCTTAATTATGTTTCAGAACATAAGGTAACATGATCATGTTATGGCTTCTTAATGTGTCCATACTAATAGAGTTATTTTTTGCTTTCCTGCCTTTCTGAATATTAAAAGCTTCTTATTCTCTCTGAGTGTATTTAGAAACAGATTGGATAGATTTTATTTTGTATTTAGAACATGAATGTGAATTTGAAAATATTTTATAGGTTTTAATTATTTATTTTCATAGACCTCCCCACCCCTCAAAAAAAAAAATCTTCTTGTATTGATTGAAACATATATGACCCTTTGTCCTTTTTTCCCCCCTTTTAGATAAATGACTGTCTACTCACAGCTACACTATGTCAGTTTTGGTGCAGCAGAGTCAATACCGTCACCTTGACTTGGGAAGTTGTTGATTTATCTGTTTCTCTTCTGTCCAGAGTTACCATGACTTAAACAACCAATAAACAATCTATTATGAAACATACAGAGGGCTTTTTGGTTGCTGCCATATGTGGGGGGGGGGTGGGTTTGAATGGGGGCTAGAAATAAAATAAAGTATTCTCTGATGATAGACAAATGTATTTTGTTAGCACCAGCAAAAAAGCACTTGACTTCTACTAATAACAAAAAGGCCATGCTGGTCACTATGGGCGCAGAGACGAAGTACCCTGTCACCGTCTTACTTGGGAAATTAGCAAATAATGTTTCCTTTCCTTGATAAATGGCAGACAATCCTCTCTCACCAATCATTTTTAACATTTTGATGCATGTCTACGATCCCGCTGGAGGAACACCAAAGTTTACTGGCCCTCAATTTTCAGATGATGAATGGAACACTGGCGATGTGCGATTTCTATATGAGGTATAGTTCATTTTAAGCAATTCTGGTAAATGGGTGTCACTGATTAAGACAAATCGTCTGCTTGTGCAATAGCACAAATGGTATGTCTTATTCCTCAGACCTCCTCTGAGGCACGAGGTACAAAATATAAAAATCTAAAGTTATCAAACCATTCACTGTATAATAAGTCCTCTTTGCCACATAATATGTTTGATGATATAACAGATGAAACATAAATACTTAACCGTAATATGCTCTGTTCAATTATTGATACTTTTAATTGTCAAGCTGTGCCCCCCTCTGTATCTGCATTTAAGGGAGTCCACAAACAAAAGGGCATCCATTCATTTATATTTCATGCAGACAACTAATATCATTGTCAGCATGATCAATGTATAACCAATGAAGAAAAATAACAAGCAACATTTACAAACTGCTGTGGAAAAGGAGGCAACATACAGATAATGACATGAACGAGATCAAAGCATTTATCTGTGATACAATGTCAACTGTTATAGATTCGACTCCCAGCATGCTCAGGAGGTCGCTGTCATTTTTCCTATTCCTATGGATCCTAGAAATGAGAGAGTACAGCAAAAAATACTTTCATGCAATCGCAAATAGCCATCATGTCACTTAGTGAATTAAAGTGGGGGAAAGAATGGGGACAATGACTCTAGTTATACCTTTAATTCTGATAATTCTGATGTGCTGGCATAATCAACAGGCTGTGAGTCATCATTCATTTTGGGTTAGTGAACAGTTGTTAACTGGTCATGCAAAAAGGCTAGGGACCCAATCTTATTGTGTGGGGGGAAAATTGCTTATACAATGAACGTACATGCCTTAAGCTGGCCATAGACGTAACAATTACGATCTTTCTCGGAAAAGATCTTTCCAAGAAAGATCGTTCGTTTCAACACACACGTGTAGAGCTGAATCGTCAGATATACAGGTAGAAACAATAGAATTCTACTTGTTTCTGATGATTCACCACTAACAATGGCCGATGTTCAGGGTGCTTTCAAAGGCATCCGATCAAAATTTTCCGTCCAGTCCGATCAACCAGCCGACCGATATCTTAATCCTCTGACGATATCGGTCGGCTCATTTCCCACCATACACGCACCGAATATCGTATGAAAATTTGTTTTGTACGATATTATCTGTGCGTCTATGGCCGCCTTTATTCTCATTATCAAAAAAAACCAACCCTGGTTTCACATAACTTGGCCATAGATAAACCATCAGGGTAGTACACACAATGCTTATGAGATGTGCTGCGGGAATAGGCACTGAAGAAACAATAGCATATTGTAAAAAATTATATTATGGGTAGAATATAATTAAAAGCCATTGCATTGGCTCTGTAAGTACTAGTTCTTTATTTAAAGAGCGCTGACCTAGAAGACAGGTAGTTTGTCTTGGCTGCAATGGTAAGAAGCTATCGACTCTAAATGGTGTAAGTGTGTCATTGACAGCATTGCATTTGAATGCATACAAAAGATCATTAAACTGGTCACTTCTCATGTTTCTCAAGTGGTATCAGATCTGTGATTTGTATGTCATTTATTGCAGACTGTTACTCATTACTTGCCTGGCTTTCATTTTATTATGCCCTGTTCCTTAAAGGGATACTGTCATGGGAAAAAAAGTTTTTTTCAGTTAATAGTGCTGCTGCAGCAGAATTCTGCATTGAAATCAATTTCTCAAAAGAGCAAAGAGATTTTTTTATATTTAATTTTGAAATCTAACATGGCGCTAGACATTTTGTCAATTTCCCAGCTGCCTCAAGTCATGTGACTTGTGATCTGATAAACTTCAGTCACTCTTTACTGCTGTACTGCAAGTTGGAGTGATACCACCCCCTCCCTTTTCCCCCAACAGCCTAACAACAGAACAATGGGAAGGTAACCATAACAGATCCCTAACACAAGATAACAGCTACCTGGTAGATCTAAGAACAGCACTCAATAGTAAAAACCCATGTCCCACTGCGTTCTATTCAGTTACATTGAGAAGGAAAAACAACAGCCTGCCAGAAATCAGTTCCCTTCTAAAGTGCTGGCAAAAGTCACATGACATGGGGCAGGTGGGAAATTGACAAAAGTCTAGCCCCATGTCAGATTTCAAAACTGAATATAAAAAAATCTTTTTGCTCTTTTGAGAAATGGATTTCAGTGCAGAAGTCTACTGGAGCAGCACTGATGCGTTCTGAAAAAACATGTTTTCCCATGACAGTATACCTTTAAATTCCGTAGCTAGCTTATGCCAACATCCATCTCTCTAGTAGATAACTCTCTATACCACATGTTCGAGGGATGGATTATAATAAAGTCATGATGTCCTACAGACTGGGACTATAATAAGCACTTGAAGGGTCAGATATAGTCTGTGTCCCTCCAAATCTTCTCTAGCATATTGCAACCTCCCTTATCTCCAGGGAACCATTTGCTTTCTGGCAATGCTGGGAATTATAATTTACAACTAGTGGTGGTGCATGTATGTTTACCTCACCAACTTAGAAAAGGAGTGGTTAAATAAAAAACTACAAACCAGTGATTTTAGTGAAAGCCATATGCACAATGAATGCATATGTGAGCAAGCTGCCTTGTTCCTGAGAATCCAACCCCTGTTAAATCTATCATCACCTCAGAAGCAGACTCTGAGAAGTAATTGGGTTAGGACTAAAGATCAACTGTTGGCAGCTACAGCTACTTAAAAAATAACTCTATCCATGCATGGATGTATAACACTCTGCTATACTGTAGAAATTCATAAGAAACGTCTAAACTAGTATACTATATGTAACCAGATAATTACTATATAAACAAACTTGAAAACAGGACCTTCTACTTCACCCCACTATTGTGCATGTGCCTTCTTCTCCACCTACCTTGAGTTGCAGATGACTGCAATTTAACTGGTGCAGATCCAATGCCTGTTTGATATGAAAATATTTGCAAAGTCTCACTACCGTGTAAACCATTAAACATCTCAATTGAACATGCCCTGGAGGAATTGGCAAGCTTGGCCAGAGGTATTTGAGAAGTAATTGTCTACAAAATGCAGTTATCTATAAGAGTATTAAGGGGCTGTAATATACATTGATGGTTTTGTTAAATACTCTGCAAACGTAGTGAAGGCAAGTGTAATTCTCTTAGGTGTACTGAGGCATGCATTGTCCTGCAGGAGAATTTAGGTGTCTATATTTTAAAGGGGAACTAAGGAGATGCTAAATGGTTTGCAAGGTAGAAAGACTGTGCAAAGATCTTCAGATCAAACAGGCATTGGGTGGGTCTATGCCATTCTTCAAAAGAACATTTTGAGAGTAATGAACTCATGGTTCCATCCATCCAAAGTTCTTCTAAATTCTGAAACATTTCAGTATGTATTAGTATTCCAAAATTGCCTCTTTAGGAGTTATTTACAAATATTCACATGCCTAGAAAAATGTAATAAACCCTTTCTTAACAATGTAAAATAAAATTATTTAAAACTTTTTAGATTTTTCTATATTTTGGTAAGGGAGAAACTATTTTGTAATTGAAAAAGAACTGCCATAAAAGCTTAAAAGGATCCAGCAGTATAATATTTCAATGGCTGCAATGAACCTTTAAACAAAAATCACATTTTGTGCATGATTTGCATGCTGTAAAATTCTGAG
>CM044443.1:17761528-17789028 GCA_024363595.1 Xenopus borealis | reverse complement strand
CACAATATTGAGGCACTCAAACAGGCCTAATCTTGCCTCATGAAGCCTTCTTTGTTCTGCCTGCTAAAATGTCTTGTAATTGTGCTTAGAATGTCCAGATGGCTGGTGATACTCCAGCTGATGGGATTATACCTTTTACCTCTCCTAAGGCCATCTGTTCTCTTTAACTCACTAAAACCCTGCAGCATGGATTCAGTTGTCGTTATTGTATAAACCTAACAACATTACAAGCACTTGGCATGCAAATCACTTCTGTGCTGCAGGCCTGGGGAAGTTGCTTAAGGTTTAGACTGTGTTAGTAAGTCATTTGGAGAAAAAATGACAAGGAAAATCGTAGATCTAGGCTATTTTGCTCCATGCTAAGGAGTCTCACTTTTTAAAAATAAAAATGTTTTTAAACCAAACCTATGGAGATCATTTATCATACTTTTAAATATTCGGTGGCATGCTTCCATCACAACAGCAGGAAGAATAATCTAGGGTATCATGTATGTATGCTGCTGAATATTAGATGATTGGATAATGACGTGCCAGGGCATATATTTTCTTTTTAAATTATTATTTTACATCATTTTTACATCATTGTAGGAGAAATGTTAAACTCAAATAATTCCATTTTAAAAATCCTAAAAATATTCAAAAGTTTTACCTTATTATCGGGATGATATTTTTAGATGACAATGAAGGGGTGTGCTTTTTTTCATTTTGTTCTAAGTTGACTAGTTTAATGTTGACGTGAAATTTTGTTTGGTTGTGTAATTGAATCGTTTGGCACCAATTCTGCAGCAGTAAAGTAAAAGAAAGAACTGCAGTCCTTTGGGTGGGAAATATTTTGTTTTGCAACACACACTATGGTCATAAACTAAATATTCATTATTTTGCAAATCCATTTCTGCTTAGAGTCAGATTTTTATATACAGCTTAGAAATATAAATACTTGTGTTTTGCAAAGATCATAATAGCTCATTAGAGGAGGCTGAATTTGGACCACTACCAAAATCTAGCACCACAGGGCTGAGCATGCTTGCTTGAACCTATAATGTTGCCAGTTTTGCCTCTCTAGGGAACAAATCGACTAGGGGAGAGGATTCAACCTTCTTAATTGTGATCCTCATTAGTCCTGGTTGCTAGGCAAAACATACACCTACCTTCAGTGCATATAAGAGGGATAAACAATACGTCATAGGCTATAATGACTCTTGTGCTCAGGGCAACCTCTAATTATTATATTTTTGTTCTTCTTTACCTCAGTCATTATGGCAGAAAAACAAATTAGTTTATTTTTGTGAAGCAGAGCAGATTATCAGATATCAGAATCCCACAGTAAATTTTTTTATACTGCATTTTAGTAAATTATATATTTTAGTAAGTGTTTATTGATGTAAAAAAATACATTTATCGTTTAGAAAAATGTATTTTTCTTTTCATAGAGACAAGTCGCTGCATCAGGATCTGCCAAAGAAATTGTGAACTGGAGATCTGTTTATGTTTTTATAAATTTAGATCTGTATACACAAATTTACTCCAGTTTTGTCGTGCTCTTCCATCTGCATTTTATCTGACCAGTCACAGGAAACTGACCTAATTATAAATTCTTTTAACATTTGGTCATGTTTTTTTTGCCCATTGTTTAGAAATGCGGATGAAACCTGAAATTTGTACCGCTTGTCCATGACCAGCAAAAAATAATATCAAATAAAACTGCAAAATAAAAGCCAAAAGTGGAAAATTAAAAGGCAGTGGTGCTAAAATAAAGGGATCAGGTTAACAAACAGATTGTGAATGAAATGTTCTTGACTGAAGACAAAAGGAAAAATGATAATTAGAGGTAGATGACATCATTTTGTCAGGCTGGCTCTTTTGCGTGCTAAAAACTGTTGAATCATCAGTAGTCTGCTAGGTCACTTGAACTGAGACGAGAAAGTAGATCTAATCGTGTATAAAAAATAAAGTATGGTGAAAAAAATCATTGCAAAAAAAAAAAAAAAAGACATGTAAATGTGTGCCTACCATTTTCCAGATAAGAAGGGGCCGTACCTTCTGAGGGGTCAAGACGGCGTGCCCGCCTCCCATGTTTGGAATTGTTGTGTACAAACATGTTGTCTGAGACAGCCAGGACATGGCCATCCACGTTGACTGTTGTTGATACAACAACCTGTAATGAAAAACAGAGCAACAGTGTTTATAAAAAGCAGATATTTCAGTTATCTTTATTGACTTTGAAATCAAATGAAGTCAAATTTTTTTATATCATATTAAAGGGCTGATCTATTAAAGATTAAATTGGGAATTCTGGAAGATTTCATGCAGAATTCCTAGCAAGGGACAAGAATTCCAACAGTTTGATCAATATTTATTCTCACTCATTGCTTTCAGGAATTTGATATCTAAGAATGACTAGTCTTCTATTGTAGAATCTGTTGTAACAGAATTTTTATATTGTGTGTTTGATAAAAAAAAATTATTGATTGGATAAACTTTCCTAGATAATCAATTAGAATGAGATTGATTAAGAACAAGTAATTTTGCCCATTTAAATTTTATATTTGCCATAATAAATCCTGGAAGCCTTATAGATTGATTTCAAACAGTCCATAATCATTCTAAATTGTAAATCTGCCAATAAATATTTTTTTATCTTATTTTAACATGCCTCTGAATTCGCAAAAAATTTAAGAAATTATATATATATATATATATATATATATATATATATTTGATGAATTGATCCAAAAAAAAAAACAAGTAAAACAAATAAAATAAAATAAAAACATCAGACTTTTGTTAAATACTTTTAAAAATGAAGTCAGACATAGTGATGGGCCAATTTATTCACCAGGCATGGATTCACTGTGAATTTCCAAATTTCCCCACCTAAAAATTTGCTGCACCAAAAAGGTAAAAAATTGTAAAAATTGACGGTAAAATAATTTTGACGCCCATTGAATTTAATGCACTTAAGTTGCGCGTGTAAATATTGTCAGGCGTCAAAATTATTTTAATGCCCATTGACTGTAATGCATTTGGACAAAACAATCGCTAGTTTAACATTTGACTTGCACATAGAATTTGTTGCATGTCAAAATTTCTTTCACGCCCATTGAGAATGCATTTTGCAAATTTGCGAAATGGGATAGATTCGTCCAACACTAGTCAGATATTCCTGAAATCTGAAAGTATAAATGCACATCTGTAATGCAATGGTTATATTTACTGATCAATAATGTTAGTATATGAAAAGATGGAATTGAATATGAATAGTGAAAGTGTTTTCGGCCCATGAAAAGTATCCATTCTTAAGTTCCTATGGATGGAGATTGACCTTGCTATGTTAATGGAATTTTCTTTTTTTTTTTCCTTTTTTCCTTGAGTGAAATACTTCTATTCTTGTGTCCAGGTTCAGAATATGGCCACAGAAGAAATTATGGACAAGGCAACTTTTTTAACTTCAGCTGTAGCAAATCTGCAAACATGTTAACCAATGACACTTCACAGTAACACCAAAAAATTAAAGTGTTTTAAATAAAAAAAAAGCAATGTGGTGTTGATCTGTACTGGTAAAATTGATCTGTTTGCTTCAGAAACACTACTATAGTTCATATAAACAAGCTGCTGTGCAGCAAAGGCAGAAAGTGAAAAAAACTATATGGAACAGGTTAAATAGTGGATAACTGATAACACCGTTATGTTCTATAGAGCTTATCTGCTGTGTAACCTGAACCGTTTAACCTTTGAATGGCTGCCTCATTGCTACACAGCAGCTTATTTATATAAACAGTAATAATGCTTCTGAAGAAAACACAGTAGTTTTCCAAGTGCAGAGCAACAATGTATTATATTTTTTGCTCACAAAAATAATCCTCATCATTAGGCTGGTCACATGAAGGTAAGATTTCCCAAATGTTTCAGAAAATGTCATAGTTACTGTATACTGTATGCTGACATATTGACATATGTTCAATATTTTTTGGCCAAGATACAGGAGACATTTCAGATAAATTATGTCCCAGTTTGACCAAAAGAACAACTTAAAAGACTGAATTTCAAAGACCCTTGAAATACCTTAAAACAGAATTCTATGAAAATGTCTCAATTTGTCTAATTTCTGCATCATACACAGGAGCTGAGTTTGCTTATACAGTATATCTAAGCTCCTCCCCATTTTACCTAAAAAGTAATTGTAGTACTGCTAATGTTGTATTAAAATAAGGATATACAATATAATTTTAAGTATGTATATATTGCATTTGTATTCTGTTGCAATAAATGTAAAACTTTTTGAGAACTAATGACGAGGTCAATAAACACCCATTTATATATATATATATATATATATATATATATATAAAAATATATAGAGTCCCACAGTACCAGCACTCCAATGTAGTAGATGGTGGTGCACGATCAAGAAGAATTGTAGATAATGTTGGAAGGATCAGCACTCACTTGATGAGATGAAAAAAGGTGCATTTATTTGACACACATATTAAAGTCCGACGTTTCGGTTCCACCTGGGAACCTTTCTCAAGGATGCTTGAGAAAGGTTCCCAGGTGGAACCGAAACGTCGGACTTTAATATGTGTGTCAAATAAATGCACCTTTTTTCATCTCATCAAGTGAGTGCTGATCCTTCCAACATTATCTATATAAAAATATATATATATTCTGTAGGGTGTATTTAGTGAATTAGATACAGAACACAAGCTGAAATTATAGCATTGTTTCAGTCATTTGAATTCAATCACAGATATTTCAAGGGCTGGATCCCACACTGAGAAGTGCTTTTGCTAAATAGCAGTTCTACCACTGACCACAGAATAATGACTGATGCTTCTTTCAGCCATCAGTAAGACAAAGAGGACATTTTTAGTCATTCCTGGTATGACCTTCTGCACGCTTCACATGGATCAATATTACCAGTGGCACTTGAAGCTGAGATCCATGAGAAATGAAAGCTTGTGCTGAGGAAAATGAAAGCCTGTGTATTAGGAAAGATGACTTTTTTTCCTAAGGTGAAATCAACATAAACAATTGTAATGTAGAACTTTAAAGTTTACTTCTGAAAACATTTAATATAGAAGTAAAATAAAGTGATAAATGGGACTATAAACTTTCAAAACATGATGCTTCCAGCAAGCATCTGCAAAAAAGAGAAAAAGACTTGATGACAGATCTTATAACCTGAGCCTAAATATGGCCTGTTGTGCAATCAGGTAATGAAGTATAGTATTGAAAAGGTAGATGTATACTCTTTCTTTCTGCTTGCTTGACTGAGTTTACTTCTTGTCAAGTGACTTGTAGTTCCCACAGATGAAAATCTTCCATCCATTAATGTTTTATGATAAAACTTCACCCTTTGAGATTATGGTCCTACACAGATCAACCAACAAGCACCTTTGTGCTTTCAGCTTTGTGTGGGATGCATTAGTAAAGTGCAGCAGATCAAGAATAATAACAAAAAACAAAAGTGCAAATCAAACAAATAGAGCTTTTTTTTGCAGCAAAGGTTAGGACAAGTGGTAACTTACAGTAAAGGAAACTGTAATTGTTATTTTTATTTATATATAAATAACTCAACCAGGAAAAGGTTCTTTGAAATTCCCCTAGGGTGTAGAATAAAATTTGGCTATAACAAGTTTTTTCCTCCAAGTCTTATTTTTACTTTCAGGACATGATGAAACAATGTTGTGCATTTGTTTCAACTGTGCATGAAATACGATGTTGTAAGTCACACTGGTCTCTCGTTTGATTTACAATTGCAACAAGTTGGCGCTATAGAAATACATGTTAATAATATCTTATGTATCACACTAAGCTAATTCATTATAGTAAGGTTTCTTGTGGCTACAGTGCTGTAATCAACAGAGAGCTTGGGTCCTTCATCGAAAGGTACATTCACCTTTGGGTTCCTTGGATGACAATCAACAAAACTTTGTGATGTAACACAAAATGCATTTCTGTTAAACAAATGAGAAGAGCTAAAAGTCACAGATAGATAGATAGATAGATAGATAGATAGATAGATAGATAGATACCATTGATAAATGAGCCTGTATATTTGGGGACTAATCTTCATGCCAAGACCAACATAAAGATAGATAGATTGATATATTGATGAACATTTTTAACACTAAAAAACTACAATAATATCAAATATAAGAAAGTGTTTCCAGTGGTAAATATAGCCTAATATAATTTTTTTTAATTATTTAACAAGTTGTCCTCAATTTATGTTTTTTTAGGCCATTTGCACAAGTATACTTCAAGTATCACTTTCGTTTGCTAGGGTTTGCATTCAAAGGGCCAGATTCAATTTGATGAGAAAAACTTGAGCTTGATTTTATCTCATGAAAATTCAATAAAAGCCAACGGGAGAAATCAGGAATTGAATTTAGAGATGTGTTTGAATCTGGTCCAAAATCTTTGCATGTTTAAGGTCTGAGTTGAAATTGATTTGAGAGATGTCTTTAATAGAAGAGCTATGGACACTATTCCCTCTCTCCCATCATGGTTCCTCTCTTTAGTACGATTTTTCCCTTTTGTCAATGTCAAGTGTCTTTAAGTACTGCTAATTCAGAAATAAAAAAGTAACACTCACCAGTGATTTAAACTGTTCTGAAAAGACTGAGTGGGTGCATTGTTTACAGATCTACCCCCCTCCGTTTTACTTTTGATAGCTTTTTCAAAACTCACTTCAAAAATACAAAGACCCATTTGCCCACAAGAAATCAAGCACAAATGAATTAACCTTTTGAAATTGAAGAAAAATGTAGTTTTCATTTATTTAGTTAATTAGTTTAGTTAATTATAATTTTGTTTTAGTTTTTTTAAATGTTGATGTAAATCTTCTTTATGTTGGAATTTTCGTTATCTGTGCAAACTCATGTCCTAGAGTAGGAGCATCACTCACATATCTCTAGTTCCATAGTCCTGCTCTTGGGGAGTCATAATCTTATCGAGCAGACTTGATTATGATTAACAGTACAAATTATTATGTAAAATGGTTATTATATTAGTTATTAAGATTAATGTAAGGTAGCAAAACCCCATAACCAAGTATATCTGATTATCTGCAATGTGCAGGCGCAAAGTGGCATTACATATAGGATACCTGGAATCTTCGCATATCCCTTGGATTCCCCGCATTTTTCAGGCAGTTCTGATTGCATTTGAGGAAAAACTTCAGGAAGAATCTGGAGACGGAAAAAGAGAGAAAAAAAAATATTCACTTGTGAGTAAAACAGAGAAATGAACAGAAGCTTACCAAGAAATGACATTTATAGGTTCACAATTACAAATGGGATAAACAGGATTCCCCACCACTGTCTTGGTAATCAAAATTCCCCCACCAGCAGAATATCACTCCACATTCATCACCAGAGGATTTTTAAGAATTAAGGATGAGTGCCAGGCAACTAACATTTTCTTCCAATTACTGTGAATTGGAATCTAACCTACAGATATCAATAATGGAGTTTTCATAAATTAAAAGACATGATTTGTAAATCTTCTCCAAGTTACATGCGACAGCCTCTATACCCTTTCTCTTCAAATCTGCTTACAATTACACATTCGAAATCCCCTTTTCCTATAGTATTTTCAAATCGATGAATTTTATCATCTGAAACTAGAAGCTCATATAGATAATAACACTAAGAAAATGCAGTAAGCTATGAACGTGTTGAGTTTATGAGTACATCAGTGGAAGAGAGAAGTTCAATGTTGCACAGAACCTACTGTCATGTTAGACATACACATATCATATATTACAAGGTTTTATTTTCCATTTTTATTTTTCTGTAAACAGAAGTATGGAAGCAGAACATACACAAATCTATAAACATATACTATAACATCAATGTTAAAGCATGGTTGCACTATAGTCTGAAGGCAATGCCACAGCTGAGGTAAGCAATATGGCAACAAGCGCATGTATAAATACAGAAGGAGTACTTTTATTTCATGCTTTAAGCAATACCCTCATACTAAATTTCCTGTTTAATGTCAAAACATTAAATAAATATTACAGCGCCGAGTGAAACTCATCCAAGGAAAATAGCTCTTAGGAAATGAAACCAAGGCCAATAACTACAGAAAAATATACCATAATCTTTCACCTGCAGTTTTATTACAAAGCAGACCAAAGTTCCAAAAAAGATGCCTTTTTATACAAAACAATACTTAATCTGACTGCAGAACATTTTCCTTTGCAACTGTCATTTCTAAATTTCAGTTAGAAATGTATGCGATTGCAATTGTTGATTTATAAGGTGTCACATATATTTATAAGGGATCAAGCATGTTCCTATTCTTAAAAAATATTCATTGGGACTCTCAGCTGAATAAATTATCTGTAGAAAATAACTGTGCTGCTTGGAAAGCTTATACAACAGAACATCTTGCTTCATTGCTATGCGAGTCTATTAAAATTGTTTTGTGAGCACCATATTTTCTAGTATAGGCACATGTGGAGTAATCACTGGTTATTGCGACAAATCCACCTTTTCTCTGACAATGACATCTCTAAAACATGCACTGTTCGGAGTTTGGAGGACAGACAATGAACATGGCCTCAGAAAATTGATCTCCAATTACAAGTAGAACTCTCCAGCTGTTTCTAAAACCAGCTCCACTTAAAGAAGGAGCACCTTCATGGTAAGGCCAGTAGATGGTCAGGCCTGTGATCTTGGGCAAGCTTTTGCTTTTCTTGTTCCTCTAGTACTGCAATACAAAAAGTGGAGGTAAACAAGGTAAACAAGAAAAACATCCCCGAGTTTGTTGGCCATCAATGGTTGACTCTTATATAAAATCTTATATAAAATTGGAGGTGAACTAGTATGTCCGTGTGGCTATGACTAGTGAATGAGGTCCCACTGGAAGTCCAATCATGAAGGCAAATAGACTTGCTCTCCTTATGACACATAGCCAATCCTTTTAATTCTTTTTTTCCAAGAAAAAAGGAAAGTGTAATACACTTCAAAGGTGAAAACAAGAGGGATGTCATTCCTATGAGAAGCTTTGGTCTAAAGTTATTGCAGTTGCAATAGGACATTGATAGCTTAATCAGTTGTAGTAGCTTATACTACCACTCCTCATCTAGGCTGCAGGAAATCAGCACCAATAGGGTTGATCTACACCACTTTAACCAGTAGTACAAAAAATGGTATCATCTGTAAAAGGTCTTAAAATACATTATTCAAGTAGATTGCAGGTCTCAGTTTAAGAGGAATAGGAGCAGTTTCCCAGATGCAGTGTTTGCAAATGAAAGCCTGCCCTTTAACACCTTTATTCCCTCGCCATCCATCTGAACACCCATATGCCATCAACTCTCATTGTCACTTTATATTCCACCCACCCATTTCTCCAAACTACATCTCTGCAATTAAACGCAGCACGTTCTGTTGTGAGGTAAATTAGGCACACCTGCGACCAGACTTGATTTGAACTGCATCAGAAAAGGACCTAACAAGGTGAGAGAGCGTCACAAAGTTATAGTCCTGTCAAGCAATTAGGTTTTCACTTCTGGGACATCCGTGTAGTGCAATTATTCCACACATTACAACCTGGCTAATCTTCTGAACAAATGTCATGTCTCGGAAAAGCTAGTAAAAGCAGATCACTGAAAATGTGTCTGCTCATAAGCTCTCCCTCTCTCTTTCTCTTTATGTATATTCCAAGCCATGGAAGCTTTTCTGGGCGAATCATTTTTTTTTAACATCTTTTCTATGAATACCTGAAAATATGAAAGAGTTTGCATTTCCCTTAAGTTTCAAATGTCCAAAAAGTTGCAATTTGTTTGATCATCACAGCTAATCTTAATTTTTTTAAGGTAAATTGAATTTAAAATTCAATGTTAGTCAAGTATATTATAATTGTATTTATTGCCCAAATAATTTTTCCTATATTCTGGATTAATGTCAAGCACCCATCAAATGTTCATTTAATATTGTGCCATGAACTCCGATTGGCCTAAATAAATAACCAGGGAAAACTGCAAAAAAATGATGAAAAAATTAAGCATTCAGCCTATTATGTAGTCAGTAAGTAAACTGACACACTTAATTTTAATGATTTATATCCATATACTGTAATTTTTAAAAGGCTGCTAAATATTAAAATGCTGTTGCTGGTTTGTGCTTAGCATAGGGCAATGCATTTGCAGGTCAAGTAATGCAAGTTGTGAAAATAGGAAAAGAATTGTACATTCATAATCTGAGCCATTTAACCATTTTAACCAATTCTAATTGTCCAGTCTAGGTAGGTCTTTATGAGTTTGCTGTTAGTCCACTATGAGTTTGGTGACTTCTGTAATTAAAAAAATAAATAAATAAAACTCTAGTAAAAGTTTCAAAACCTTGTGGTTATTCCTCTACCCTGGTTGTAACTTATCACAAACATAAAACTATTATACTATATACTATTCTAGTAAAAGCTTCTAAATGTTGTTAATCCGCTATGAATTAAATGTGAGTTATCACAAAAAAATACTGTTCTTGTTAAAACTTCCAAATTACTGTGTGGGTGCACTGGTCTTATTAATTATTATATTAAACATATTATTAAATAAAATGTTATTCCCACCTGTACCTGATAAGATACCTGGCAGGCACATGCACCTCCCATGACAATCCCCAATCCCTGCTCAGATAGCCTACAATGGTTTGGAAAATAGAGGGTTATTTGCAAAAACGACTTAATAAACGGTTATCCATGGAGGTATAATTCTATTGCTGAGACAGGAGTTGAATATTCACTCATTTCAAGTCAAATGGTAATTCCCTTCCTTTGCTCTATTACCCTTTAATTGGCTTTTTCTAAGGAAATATCTTACAACTGCTTTTTACAAATCTGCTTCCCAGGCCCTGATACACAAAGGATTTAATGCTCTTGTTATGAAGGGAAAAAAATCTTTCCAGTGTCAGAAAATCTTTGGCTTTAACACCAATAAACTCTTTATTACTTCTAAACATGGATTTGCTGCTTGGTTGCAAGAAGGCGATAAAAATTCTAACCTGTCATTAGTGCATTATGCGTAATTGTGTACAGTATGTTTCTAGTTGCATCTGTTGGACCATTATCAAAATGACCATTATGAACACTAATTCCCTGACCCTGTCTATATTTCCCTAAAGAGTCATAATCTTTCACAGTAGGTATCAGAGTAAATCAAGCTTGAAATATGTGCTTTATTTACTTGCTTCTCTCTGCCTCACTAGAACACAAACGCTAAGAGGGGGGGGGGAAGACATTTTAAAGTAGTAACAACTATATCTTCATATTTTTATTTGTTAGCAGAAGATGAGGACTTGTGATATCTTTAATAAAGCCAGATAGCAGATATGTTTGGAAGTTTCATTGAACTACTGGCTTTGTAGCTAAAGTGCCACAGACATTAGGAACCAAAAAACATATCCACATGTAACATGATTTTATAATCAAAAAATATGCCCAGCAAGATTTCACTGGGATACAGTTATACCCAAGCCAATGCCCTTATGAGAATTTATGATTCTCTATTTGGCCTTTGTTCACTCTGGTCAATGGCACTGCCATTCAATTGGTTCTTTTGATACCTTTGGGAGGTCTTCTCTATTTTCACACTACTCTGGTGCCTGGTTTGAATAAAATGATACTATTTCCTTGACTTCCATTGCCCATGTTGTGCTTGTTTCTGGGAAATCCATATATACGTGGATTTCTGACTTATGGGGTTATTTGAGCTACAATTGTATTAGAGCTTCATCAACCTGTGCCCCTTGGAAGAGATTCTAAAGTACTGGTGACTACACCGAATGGAAGTCCATGGGTTAGCTGTTCTCCTGCCTAAGATCTTCTTAGAATCAATTTGTATGATTATTTTAACATATTTTGACCTTGGTCATGTGATCTGTCAACAATTAATGTAAAACATATGACAGCACCTATAGTTTGTAGCACCTTTTTAAATTGGAAGATCTACCTCTCTAGTTAATGTGCTTGGCTTCCATTGTCCCTTTGAGCTTCTGGGAACTCCATATACATGGATTTCTGACTTGAGCTACAATTGTATTAGAGCTTCGTCAACCTGTGCCCCTTTGGTAACTTTACTGGGTTGGTCGTTCTCCTGCTAAAGGTCTTCTCAGAACAAATTTAAAACTTTTAAGCACCTATATAATTTGTATGCACCTTTTTAAATTGGTAGATCTACCTCTCTAGCTAAATTTACAGCATGTGTCTGAGATGCCATCTGATCTACATAGGTGATAGGACTTGTTTCAGTGGATCTTTTTTTTTTTGTCTTTTTACTGAGAATTAGTTAATAGAGAGTTAGTTAATTGGACATTGTTAATCATTTTAAATGACTTTGGACAATGACTTACTGCTAATTGAATAAGAACTGGTGGTTCACCTTTGGGAACCACTGTGAAAACATTTTGTGGTTCCTTTATTCTTTTCTGGGTTCACTAGAATTCAGTTATATTTAGAATATTATTTTTATATGCCCATTATTGTGCCTATTTTGCAGAACCTGACAGTCTAAGATCAGTTGCAAAATAATTTTGAGTCTGTAATCTATCCTAGCCATAAGGGTTTTCTTTTCCACTGAGCAACTGGTACCCTCAATGAATGAATTATATGAAGCATATAATTGATATAGAAGCAGATGTTTCTGAAAACGCAGTGACAAGTTAGAACATGCTGCTTTTAAAGGCCACAAGAGGCTTCGTTTTTTTCTCCCCTTTGTTACAAGTGTTTGGGCAAATATCAGCATCACAGGAAAAATGATCACTGGGAAAATTAATGGTATTAAATTTCCAACTCAAGGGAGCAGGTATGGGGACTATTTTGGTCTGATACAGCTCAAAAATAAAATCTTCTTCACAAGTCAGACTGAATTGTTATCCTTTAAAATAACAACAGGCAATTTTGGTTCTTATATTGTTATGACAAGTATTCCTATACTTGGAATTTACTGATAAACTTTAGAAGAGGTGTAATCTGCCTCATTAATAAAACAACGATACTCTTAGAAATGTAAGAAAGGGATTAATCACTATGCATAAAATGTCTCTGAATGGATCCAGTCCAGTACATCAGGAATAAATTGTGATGAGCAGGAGCTGGTTTTCAATAAATGCCAATTTTTCTAGGACTTAACAGTAATGCTAATCCCAAATACAAAATTCAGAGTAGGAGTCATTCATTTTAATACATAACTATCATGTATTTAATTTTTTCCAAATGGAATGTTTTAAGGATGTTTAACCTATAGGATTCGGCAGTTCTTGAATGTCCATGTTTATTGTGTACCATTTTTTTTAAATTTAACTGTGCACAATGCAATGTAAATATAAATTATGTATAAAATATTTTATTTAAATTTCCGCTGAAGAGGAAATTGAATATATATAGTTTTAGAGTCTCCTTTTGGATGTTAGGAAATAAGTGTTAAGGGTTTATGGGATCAGTTTTTTTTAAACTTAGGGTTATTTATGGGTAACCCCCCTATTTTGGGGGGGTTCCATGGTAAAATTACTTCAGCGTTTATATGAAGGTGTTATACACATTTAATCATAGTGTCTATACTATTAGTCCATAGGTGGACATATCCCACATCAAGCATTTTCTAGGTTCCTCAATTTCTGTGTATTTAAGCTCTGAATTAGTTCATTTATATTTATTTTATGAAGCTGATTAACCAGAGCTTCCCTGTCTGATGAAAATCATTTTAATTGTAGTGTTAGACTCCTGTGTAATATCCATTAGATTATGAGCTGTTTAAATTCTACATGGGTATTGTGTAAATTGGCCCTTGGTGAGCTGGGAAGCAATTACGACCAAACAGCTCTCTTTTAAACAGCTACAGAACTTTGTGGTGTTGTTTAGGACAATCAGAAACAAAGGAGGCTGTTTAATTGTAATTTAATGGAATATCAAGGAGTCAGTGGCATTAGATGCTGGCAACAGAGAGCAGGAGAGAAAAATTAACTGCAATTATGTTTGATTAAAGCTATCCTTCTCAATAATCAGCCATCCTGACAGGGCATAGGGCTCCAGTGGGTTTTAGCATGGCAAAGGTGTTGAGCAATATTAGGACCAATAAAGGAGATATTAGCATAGCTAATTACAGCAGTGCAGAACCTGTAAAGGGGACCTCTGTGTATTGTAATGTGTGAAATAATTGGCTAAGGCCATTATCAATTACATAAGGAATGAATTTGGTTTGTCAGAGAAAAGCTGATGTGATGCATTTTACTTGATACTGCTTGTTTCCCCATCATGTGTTTTTTTTTTTTCAGAACAAAGGTCTTATCAGCTTTTTATCAGGCAGTGCAACTTACTGGTGGCCAAGGAGCTGATAAGAATTATCTACACAGCAAGTGTTAGGTAATTAATACAGCTCATCAACACTGACTTCTCTAAAATACTGATGTTTCTCACCTTTTCTCACCTAATCATGTAATAAATGTTTTTATTCTGTCTGGTCAAAGGAAAACTGAACCTTCCCTGTATAAATGTTCACTCAATTTCTATATTTTTAAGAAGAACATATAGTCATTTGGCGTTTTCCAAACAAAAGGCGTTTAGGGAAAGTGCAAATGGATTTCTTTGAAAGTTACCCAAACTGATAAAATAAAACATATACGAGACTGTTCTAAGGAGTGAAGATGTCTCAATGTGTTCTAAGGAGGACCCAGTGGTCAGTTAAATGTACCAATTACAAGCCTGGTACAGTGGAAACATTCATTTGATTTGGGCAAATGGGCTAGGAAAGGCATCGCCCATAGTTCTACATAACAAAATAATTCTGCAATATATTATAGAATTAGAAGCAATATTACTCTTCAGGTTAGGGTCCCATCAATGACAAAGGAAAATACCTGAGAGCTGAGAACCTTTCATGCATCAAGATGTCATACAAAGACAGTTATGTCAGTTATATCAAATATCTTTTTTGCTATTAGAAATCAACAAATGATTCCAAACAGGCCGTTTCGGGGTATGGCATACTATAATAAGTAGCTCCACAGGCATTAAAATGGGTAAATTGCTCCTCATTGAGTTTAATGGCAATCACCTTGACCTGGTGAAGGACTTGCAGGTTAGGCAGAGTTTATGACCAATCCTCAAGTGCTTCAGTGTGTTCATGCAACTGCCCTTGATATCTCAGGAGAATAAAGCTTGAATCTCATCCCAATAAATTTAGTTTTGTTCTACGTGAGTTTTGTCTATAGTTACTACAGATATAAATCCACAAGAAACACAAAAAGTACAAACATGACACAATGAACATGATGAAGCCTTTGAAACACTTGGCAGCGATGGATGAGGGAGTGACCACTCTGCTACAGTACTTCCAAGCAGTCTTCCCTAATTACTGGTAAGCCATTGAAAGCAGTGGCCACAGCTGTGTTGGCTGAGCGGGCCAGGCCATCAGTCGCTTTCAGTATTGATTACTGAGCAATTCAAGCCGATCGGGTTCTGGAGCTTTAGAGACAATGCTCTTCCCTCAGAAAACCTGTAATGAGCAGGTCCTATACAACACAACATTCTGCTGACATCAGATCTCTGCACTAAGACAGTACACAGGTCAATACATATTGGATTTCCAAAATGCTAGGGTTTTAATGTCAGGCCCTCTCTCTTTTTCCACTTCTGCCATTAGCTATTACAGGGTTTTCATGCCTTAATGCCATAAAGAGAGAAAAAAAAAATCTGCTCCATTAGTCTGATTTATACTTCAAATATGCCATGACAAATTGCCTTAACACCAGACTTATTAAATTCTTGTACATTTCGAGTTAGAGGACTCATATACTTGGAACACATGCATGACGTCATAATGCTAAGAGCAAAGTGGAGTGGTATTGAATTTTATAGCCGCAACCAGATGTCCCTTATAAGTAGTTCCTCTAAATGTGGGGAAAGGAATATAAGAAATCCTCTCTTTCAGGCTGGGTCTTAATAAAATAATGTTTATTGAGGAACCGGTGAAACCTTCCATGTAAATACCGATGTACAAGGTGCGGTGACTATTCATGGTGGAAAGCTCAGTTCAATGGTTACTGTCCTTTGTCACTGGGTTCCTGCTCTGCCTTAACAGAATTCGTCTCCAGTGGACTGAAGCTATTTTACTCTACCTCTCTGTAGGAACCACACCGCATTAACAATATTTGTACTACAATCACCAAGGGACCCACTTCCCAGATACTATCACTTCTTTATCTCCTGACAAATACCTCGCTATCGAACATTATTAGGTTTAAGGAATTAACCCCTGGCGGGATCGGCAGTTGTATACGGCAGAACATTAACCATTACTTGTTGTGTTAATTCTGTTCTAACCCGGCAGCTGTTGCCAAGGTCCATTTATAGATTCTATCATCTCGTCATTTTACAATGACCCATAATAGATCTGAAGGGGATGTAATATCTCTGCCGACCTCTTCGATATATATCACTCTGCACATATAAAAACTGTTGAGCTGCCTGGATCAGGCTTACATTTATTATGTACGCCAGCAAGTGGAGATATATATACATGTATTTTTTTTTTTCAAACATGTTTTGATGTAACACATCCAGGTAGGAGCGCTGTAAAAATAAACATTTCCTACAGTTATGTTATGTCAGTCACGCTTCTCTGTTTTTGTCAGTTTTCTACTTAGTGATTTCAGCCGCCTTTCCAGATATTCCGTGATAGTTCTGATAAGGTTATCTGTTTAAAAAGAAGTCAACTGCACGACACAAAAGGAAAATGGAAGTGCACTATATTTACACAAAGATTCCCTTTCAGGGCCAATTTTTTTTTTTCCCCTGATTTTTTTTTTTTTTTAACTCTGTACCCATTCCTCTGTTTCTAATGGGTAATGCAGCATTGACATTATTTCCCCAGCAGATCACTCGCCCTGTCAATCAGTCTGTATTTTGTCTTTCACTGTGGGCTCATTAAAACAGCTTTCTCACTCCCTCTGGACACTGCTCTATTTGCCAGCTCTGATCACGAAGCTCCTTATTTAAGAAAAATGCCAGCATCACTTGCCTCACATCAAATGCCTCCCTAGTAACTTGTTGCCAGCTCCAGGGGAGATTTTTTTTTTACAGGCTGTGGAGAGATTAGGGGATCATTTCAAGATTTCTGCGCAACCGTAGTACTAAGCATCTCTCTTGAGCAAAAAGAGGGGACTGGAGAAGTAGCGTGATAAAAAAAAGAGAACAAAAATTAATATTGCTGTGTGAGCCAAGTAACAGAGCTACTAATAAATATTCCAGGGCTGAAGGTGCTGTAGCTGACTGGGTGGTAGTAAAACAATGGGCCTTCATATTACTCATCTGCAATTCTTTGTATTGTACAAAACTACATACAGTTTGTTTTGGGTCTGTTATATTTATTTTTAAAAATACTTTTATTTCTACAGCAATTTTCCGTCACTGCATATATTAAAATATGAAATATTTAAAGACACGGTGCTGTTTCCTTTGCCTTGCTAAGCTTTCTTATCTCACTCACAGCTCAATATCCTGAAGTGGTGTCAGCAAGAGGTTTTAAATTGAACCTCCGACCACATTTCCGTGTTTTAAAGATAACTGGAATTCCAGCCATAAAGCATAACACAAACATCAAGAAAAATAGACTAAGAAGAGTTAACCCTTTAATCACAGGGGGGGGGGAATTAAAGGGGATATAAGCCACAAAAAAAAAATGTTGCTGATGAAAGACAAGATAATTCTAAGCAACTTTTCAATATAAATTCATTAAGCATTTTAATTGGTTTTAAAGTTATAGGCAATTGTAATTTCTATTTAAAGTGAACTGTGTGTGTGTCCCTTTCTATTCCCTATTAGCAGACCTGTGAAGAAACATGCAAGGCTTACATTATTACATTGTTACAAGCACATCAGAAAGACATCTTTTGCTTTTAATAGCAATTACTCTACAAAAATAAAATTTGTAATATATTGGGAAGTTACTTAGAATTATATTTTCTTTCATTATTTCAATGTTTTATTTTGGGGTTTACATCCCCTTTAATTTTTGGTTTCACTTCTCTATAAGAGATTAATAAATATTTAATTGAGACCAGCTTTTAGTTACTCACACACACACACGGTTTTGAAAATGTTGCATTTTTTAAACATAATTGTTGACTTAAAAGTAGATCATAAGTGAAATAAAACAATCACGCACACACACACACATACAAGAAAGTTATGCTACCCTTGCCTCTGACAGATCCTCTAGCCTTTTACATCCTGATTAAAAACTTATTAAAACATTATAAATGATTAATGTGAGCCCAGCTCTGAGTGCCAATTATAAGTTTTAATGCAGGTAATGCAGCTTAATGAGGGGGGCACATGTGTGCAAAGCTTTAACTTCATTACTCCCGCATGTCAACAAACAAGAGAAATGTGCGATTTGACCATCCATTACTTTAAACAGCACTGAGCTTTCTTTTATACCTCCCTCTGCTGATGAGCCAACAGCAATAAATTAATCCCTTCTCTTAGCTCCATAGTGAGCTGAGGTGTTAACGTCGTAATAAACTATTTTGTACCACATGTGGAAAGGAGGGGAAAGAAAGAGTCATACTATAAATTAAAAAAAAAAAGGAAAGTACAAGCAGATTTACAAAATAACTAGAGAAGAGTTTCAGGGTGTTTTTGTGTTTTAGTGCACAGGGGCAATTTCAGTTGCCTTTCATGTTTCAGGCTAGAACAAAATCATTTCAATCCCTCTTTGTTGCCCTCTAAGGGCTGGTGCAGACAGGGAGATTCTGGGAGTTTCTGTCGCCTGGCGATTCTCCAAGGCGACAATCTCCCCGAACTGCCTTCTCCCTGGCGATTTCCGGAATCGCACAAAGTTGCTTTGTGAGGAAACTTCGGGCGATTCCGGAAATCGCCGCGCCGCGTGTGCATTGGCGCTGACGCTTTTTGATTTAAACAGGCGGCGGACATGGTGAAGGCAGTTCGGGGAGATTGTCGCCTCGTAGAAGAGGCGATTAATAGCCAGGTGACAGAATCTCCCCGAATCTCCCTGTCTGCACTAGCCCTAAGTGTAAGGTCACACGGGCAGATTCAGGGAGATTTAGTTGCCTGGCGACTAAATCTAAATCTCCCCCTGCCTTCCACCTGCTATAATTATAAAACCTGGACTTTCCTCGTGAGTCAACTTCTTGCGACTTTGGAAATCGAAGCTCCGCGAGTGCATTGCTGGTGGAAGGCAGGGGGGAAGGCAGTTCTGGGAGATTGTTGCCCTGAAGAAAAGGTGATTAGTCGCCAGGCAAAATCTCCCAGAATCTGCCCGTGTGCCCCTGCCCTTAGACTATTGTCTGAGGCTGAATGTTAAGCAACTTTGCCTGAGAACATGGCAACTAAAGCCTATTACATGTTCTTTACAGTAGTGACTTGCAAACACCATGCTGTGCCATAGACTACTCTAGTTCATGGTGCTTGATGGGTACAATACATTCATTACATTCAAGTAGCAACTGCAAATGTTTGATTTGTGAGACCAGTGGTTATTTGGAAAATGTACTACAACTCTTACCGACAGCTGAAGGCCACTAGATGTTCCTAATTGGTTTATAGACATCCATTAGTATGGAGCCTTAAGGTCATTTGTACTATCATGCACACCAGATATACATCCAGTGGTACTGACAGTACTGAAAGCTATCAGGGCAAAACTAGAGGAGAGGAATTCCAGGACCAGTGTGTCCTAAAATGTATAAGTATGCATGGGAATCAGTTGGAGTTTCTTATTTTTGGTTGAAGAACATCCAAAGAGTTTTGTCTGGGGTCACAAGGTGCTACCACCAAATTCAAAGCCAAACTTCTATTAAAAAGGATTAACCATGTGTTCCACCTATTTTTAAGGGATGCTTATATCTTTATGTGCCCAATTATAATGCCAATGTTATAGAGCCCTACTCTCTAAATGTTCTCCTTAACTCCTCATTCGTGATGTATAAGTGTCTGATGACTTCATCTTACTCAGTATTATCATCAACCTGATTATGAGAGCTTTGAAGGGACCTACTGACATCTGTCTTTCTATTAAGGGATGGTATTCCTTTCTTGTGCTAGGACATGCCCATTTAGAGCAGTTCTTGTTAGTAGTTGGAATTATAAAAGAGGGCAAAGTGCTTGAGGACTTTTAATCATTTCATTGAACAAAAATATTGGAGGTTAGTGTTTTTGGCCAACATGAAAAATTCCTTCTGACACACTAAACAGACGGTAGTAACATTGTTTCCATGGTGTCCATGGTGTAAGACTAAGCCAAATCAAGCAGTACAGCTGCTGCTACTCACAGGTTTAAAGGTAAAGATGCAGCCAAGGAAGGTAAAAAATAAACTATACTTGCATACATTAATCTGTATTTAAGGGGAATAACTATACCATGACCTCCAGGTTGTAGAGTACTGCCAGTGAATGCAATATATATATATACAAGATGGAAGTGCCTTCTGTGCAACTATACCGATGTGCTGAGCATCAAATGCATTGCCAGTAACGTGTGACATAGTTTGCCTTGCACTTGTTATTTATTTATTTTTTCACTCTCCATTTTATGACATGGAGCTTGATCCTCACTGATCTATACTATCCGTTTGAAGAGTATTTCAAGACTATTTGCATCATTTTATGCCTAATGTATAATATATGGCTCTAAAGTGAACACAAGTACCCGGCTTGTTACCAGGCATAAAAAAGTAAGGGCAATAAAGATACATTAGTTCTCTCAAGCACAACGGCTATAATGCAAGCAAGAAAGGTTGCTACTTAGTGTTGAGAGCTAACCTTTCTGCCTCACTAAGACAATGGAGAAGTAAAGAGAATGTCAAATCAAGAAAAGCTGGATTTAGAGATGAGGCAGCCCGGGATGACGCCTGGTGCCATATTTTGTGAAACTATAATGCTGTTGGCAGCAGAGATCCTTGTTTCTGATTCATCTAAGGCCGTATGGCAAAGCTTTGTCAGTCTGTGCAAGATATAAATAATTCAGGGTGAGAGATGGCAATTACAGGGCCCTGCACAACCAAAATGAATATTTTATGAAGACTAAAACTGCTCTGGAATGAATCATACACATGGAGTCACACACATGGCTAGTGTGCTTATACAATCCAATCAGTGTGTGTGTGTCCATCTGCTATATGCCTGTGCGCTTGCACATTTCCATGGTTGTGTGTGTCTGCATGTGTGTTTTGCACATTAGCATGCATGTACATGTGCCCATCTGCTATTTGTTTGTGGCCATGAGTTTTGTTTATTAGCACACTATTATTGTTTGTATGCTTGTGTGTTAAGATTTTAGTGTCCATGTGTTGTTTCCATCTGTGTAGGTTATTGATTGTGCAGATGGTTTTTGTGCAAATGTGCAATATTTTACTTCATATGCACCCAACTACTGGGCCCCACAGCAAATTTGTAGGGCTCCCCAACAAATCCAGAGGGTGTCCTCTTTTACCAATATATGTTGACATTATTATTTGGCCTCATGGGGCCCCTTACACACCCTGCAACTTCAGGGTCTGCTTCTGCACAAGTGTATAAAGAGTATATTTATATACATAAGCACACTTGTAATCTTGCAAGCATATGAAATGAAAGTGTGTTGTATTTATCTTTGTGCAAGTGTAGTTAACCTGAATGAATGAATGCATTAGAGCAGCGCCAACCAATTTCACCATGTAGTGAGCCGATCACCTAAGATATGACACTTATGTGAGCCGTATTATATTAACATTTATCATGTCAAAGAAAGAGGTCATGGACCCTTGGGCAGGTCCCGCAATCAGCTTCTGGTTGCCTTCAGTTTTTTTTAGGCTTGCGTGTTTGCACTTAATTGTACATATGTGCCTCTTGTGCTCCACTAGTGTGACATGCAACAATAGAGTTTTAAAGGTAAAATATTTATATATATATATATGCAATTATATATATATATATATATATATATATATATATATAAAACATGGCAGTCCATAAGCAATGCATTGAAAGCAGAAAATGAGCTTGAAATCATTGCAGTAAGATCTGAAGTTGAAAATGCTTGTCACTGCAAGGCATGGAAAGAAAATAACTGATAGCGTATTACTATAAAATGAAATGACTCCACTTCTGCCACGAAGAACTAAAAAACTCAATAAAAGAAGAGATTTTTTTTCACTTTCCGTCCTAGATCCCCCCTGAAAAAAAAAATGTTCGCTGTGGAACAGATACAAATAATATCATTGTTCGGGAAAACTGCCGAAGTAAGGGAGCCCAGCTGAATAGGTATTGTGTTTGGGCGGCTAATGATACCTGGGCTTTTGTGCCATAGAAGCAGGTCAGGTTTATGACATCACAAAAGCACAGGACATTCTCTGTGTGAAAAAAAATCAGAGCAGTGGTGGGAAAAAAACTGCAACAAAAAAAAAAGCTGAGAAGGAGAATTGTTTTTGTTGTTTTGGAGTTACAGTTAACTCATAGGCATTGTTTACAAAGACGGGGCTTTTATGTGTACTAATAATTCGATAAATACAGTTCTGCCTTAAATTATTCATGAGGAACATTTGGCAACAGTAAAATTACATTCACGGAGCAGGTTTATAAAGCAGCTAATTATGAATTAAGTATGCAAGACAAAACTGCTAACCTTGAAATTAAAATATTTTATGATTCAGCAATGGCAAATCGGTGGCAGATTTTCCAAGGGAGAATTAAATAAAAAAAACACAACAGTAAAGAGTTATACCCTAGAAAGTGGCAGCCATGGAGGGAACAGATGGAGGACTGTGTTGGGAAGCAGTCAAATATCTTATGGTGGAAGCCAAGTTCTGCCAACTGTAGTTCAATCATAGCTTAAAGGTCATAGGATGGACCACTCATTTTTAGGGTGAACCTTCAGGCTGGACCTCCATACAGAGTTTTTCCATAGAGAATGTCACTGATCGGCACCCACCTATTGGCATGGAGTCCTCAAGGCTCATTCTAGCAGAAGAATTGTTGCTAATAGGGGGTTCATTTAATTTTTTTTTCATTCTTTCATTTAGTTTGGGGGGGGGTGAGGGTAATACTCAACATTATCACTGTGCACTCCTTTTATTGGCATTTCTTGTTCTTTCCACAAGAGGGCTACGTTTTTATTTTTTTGCAGAATTATGATCTTTACAATCTTGTTTCTTGATATCATTTTCTTATCCATGGCTGCTCAACAAGTTTTTATATTAACAAGTTTTTATATTTGTGCTTCAGCTAAATTATGGAGGAATAAGATAAACCAAGTTGGTATTTTTATGAGTACAGGGTGAACCCAGTATGCATGCAATATGGGTATGCCATCACCAATAAAGTAATATGTCAAAATACAACAATGTATGATAAATTATTGAGTTCATCTATCTGTAGCCATGCACTAAGACTTCTCTGATTTCCTGATAAGGAGGATTTATTTTCTGTTTACATTAATTAGTAAGCAGGCACCACTATCAGATCTTCAACTGGGTGCCAATTAGAACAGAGCTGGCCTTGGCCATGTATATTCCATAATTATTAACACAGACTTATATTTACACCTTTACATGTATGTATTTTGAGTCATGGTAAAGCAATTAGAAATCAAGGACTGAAACAGTGACACACAAATCATGTCAATTCCAAAAGTCATACCTTGTGGATTTATTCCTATTTCTATTTTTGCTATGGAGTAATATATGGCATATATATAATACACCATCATGTGTGGGGGGGGGGGTTACGGACAAAAAGTAGGTAATGGGTTTTAATATCCTTGTATTTTAATATGATTATATTGTATAATAAACAACATTCAATAAGTTATGTCACTGAATATGACTGAAAGCATTGCCAAGCCACAGCTCCAACAATATATTATATATACACTGCTATCCTTCCCTATCTTCTGTAAATTGGACCTATGGAAATCATTCATGCGCACAAACTAAATCCACTCAGTGTTGCCCTAATCAACCCGTTGAGTCATTTCTAACAATACATCCATGGAATAAGGACAAGGAACAACCGTGATAGACAAGATAAAGTCATTAGCGGCTGTCTTAAAGGGCTAACCATTATCCTGCACATAAAATCTTGAACTAAACGAGAATATTAAAGCACAGACGCTATTGGATTCCAAGCTATCAGTGAGAAAAAATGCATTCCTGTGATTTGTAAGACTTTTTTTCTTGTTTAATAGCAAATAGTATATTAAAATGTTTAGAGAATTGCAAGACTAGATCATTGTTTCAGCGACAACATGGGAGTTACATGGATTTTCTGTAGGATATCCATCGTCCACTCATGTTCTACATTCCTCAGCTCCACCTTGCCCATAAACCATGGGTAATGTTAATGAAACAAAGACCCAAATAATCTCCTACAGTACCTATCTCTTGAGGTGCCACAGGTTCTTCTTGATAGGCCCACCATTAATCAGTAGCACCCAAACCAGCCATGATCACCTCCCATCTCTCTCTTTCTTTGCATCTACTTTCAACCTATCTTGCTTCGATTTAATTTATATAAAGCACATAAAGTGGTTGATAATCACGTCCAAAGAGAAGAATCAGATTTATGAATGCATTATTTTTGTTTTGTAATAAAAATTCTATTATATTAAGCATTATTAAATCTACTAGTCAATGCATGTTTTTTATTATTATTGTTATAGAGCTTTGACTCTCCCAGGAGTAAAGAGCCCTGTTAATTGCTCATGTAACAGGGAAAACAGCATAGGTCGCACTTTAATACGCAAGCATTTATCCTGACACTGTGAGACACAGCTGCAGGTCAGGATTCCAACCAATCCTATGAGATCTCTGGGACATAAGATAATGAAAATGTTCTCATGTATAAAATCCTTAATCAAAATGCTAGCAGTGTCATCGCAGAGTGCAGATATTGCAACCTAAAATTAATATACAACAGAACCTTTAACACAACGAGCATTTCCCAGTTGTAAGATCATGAAAATGTTACCAAACACTGGTGCCCTACAATTTTATTTGCTCTTTCATTTCATTTTAGGCTCACAGCCGGTATATTATCAGTCTCTTTAAGCAAGACTTTGTGCGTGAAAACATTTATATATTTATATATATATATTTTTTCCCCTTTACCAAATAAATAGCTAATGCTTTGGGTTTATCTGTACAATCTTTTTCTTTCAGTGATTCTTTTGCAATAATGTTACTGGTTGCTGTGTTGTTGCTTGGCAACCTGAATGATCACAATGTTTTGAGGGAGTAATTGTGGAAGTTTAGCTTGGCGCCCCACTTTTGCTCATACCAACTGATTATGCTTCCATGATCAACAAGAAATGTCAGGCTAGTCACGTAATCTCTCTGTGCCTCAGGCACCAAAACAGATTGCAAGCTTTATGGGGTAGAGACACATGCCTCCTGAATAATGAGTGCATAATACTGCTTGCAAATAAAGATAATAATACAGCTCTGCTTATGTTCCATGTATGCATTCTATTTTCCATTGCCTTTGTAATTCGAAAAAAAAAATGTTATAAAGAACAAATGCCTCCCAGATGCCCACAAATATCTGCATGGCTCCATTATAGTATACTCAGGTACCTGGACTCTAAATGGAATGTAGAACCTAGTAAAGATTCTCAGAATGGGATAAGGGTTGAAAGAGATGCCATAATAGTCATATCCAGGCCAACCACTCCATGGTGAGAACTGGGATAAAATTCATTGCAATAATCCCAAAAGGACATCCAAATATGTACCTTGTAACATATTCCTCTTTTGATCTACACAGTTCCTCATTATAGTAACATTAAGATGGTGGGTCAACAAAGCAGCAGTAGAAGGTGGGTAGAAGAACATATAGCAGGTATATTAAAGCCTTACTCTACTGACAAATGAGAGGAAGCAAATTAATTTGCCATGGGCCTCACCAGTACTAAAAAAAATATGGGAATACATTCTATTCTTAATTTCTTCAAGTAGATTCCAAATAACCATTAACATTCTAATATATTGCTATTCTCATGGATGTAAAGGAGCATCTGTCATTATACAAGAGAGGCCATCTATGCTTGTATAATGTGTGCCATTCCCCTTGCCACTGAGACCTTGCACAAAGGCTAACCAGATTCCCTGAACAGTAAATTGCCTTCAGAAGCTTGTCTAAATATTTTCTGTACATTTAGCATGCCTAAGGTTTGCCAGTTATCCTAAAGTCTTTTGTTGTAAATTGCAATTTTACATCTTCACGCCTGTGATACATTTTGACAAAGCTCTGCTGACACTCTGTATTGGCCTCTAAAGACAAAATAGCTGATATTCCATGAGTCACCAGAGAGAACTCTCAATTTGTTGTGAACGGGTTTGCTACTTTGCCATCCTCAATCTGCATGGAGAAAGATTAAACATTCAATTTGTTACTTGATAGGCCACAAGGTTCACCACTTACCATACAAATGGAAAACATTACAGTCATTCCTCAACTTGCTTTCCAGAGCATTTTATTATTTCTAATATTTACTTCAGGGAAATTATGATTCATGTCATATTTATCTTCGTGAAAAATGAGCCTCCAAATGAAAATCACCTTTTGAATGTACGAGGATATAGCTTAATACTAATATGTTTCATGAACTATAAAATTTAGTCAGAGTGCATGGATATATTATAGCATGACTTTAATACTCTCCCATCAAGCAAATTTTCTCAGCGTTAAGCTGATACTCAGAGACCTGATTTCAGTTTGATAATCATTATACTTACATGATGGTACAAGTCAGCGCTTGAAGATTTATAGCCCCCCTTAGCTCTTTTGCATTAATCTGCCTCTGAATAAGCTATTTGCACTTCCTCGGTATATGCAGGAAATTGAAATAAGGTGCAAATTTGTAGGTCTTAAATCTGAGCAAGTGCAGGCATATATTTTCACCTGATATTGCTCATTTTTGTCTAGTAAATACAGAAGACATTTTAATCAATTTTCCAGCCATAAAGATTTGTACGTTTCAACCCCTTTCTACGTTTGTTTGACAAGGACCTTTTTTTTTTACCCTTTTCACCTAATTATTGTGTTGTTAAGGATGAAACACTTGGTTACAGGTGTATCAAACCTGTTGAAGTTTGTCGACCATTAACGGTCAATAGAGAACATAGGTTGGAAAGTCCAAATTTAACAATTACACATGCTCAGAATACAGCAAACAATAATGCAAGTAGAGAAGTCTTATTGACCTCCCTGGATAGTCCAAATGGTAGAGTTAAGTAGAAAAAAGCTATGTGACATCTTTGAAAAATGATGGATGTTGGAGTGAGGCAACACCATTATTTAGAGTAAATATTTCTGATGTATCACAAACAAGAATATTTAGACTCTTGACTTGGGTTCAAGGGCTGATGTAATATGATTTGCCAACCTGCCTGAAAGTTCCCTAGTCAGTCTACTGGATCATCTTCACAATCATCAGTGACATTCTATTCTAATAACAGACATCCAATAACAATGGTTATTCGACTTCAAAACGTCTTCAC
>CM044443.1:17739261-17750418 GCA_024363595.1 Xenopus borealis | reverse complement strand
GTTATTGTGTCCCATTCAGCATCTGTCACTATGCTAGCTCCTGCGTCCTCCCTTACAGCCTTGAATTGGGACCTCTTATCAGAGCTGTGTCAGAAATCCACACTGCCATCTCTTTCCTGTTTAATCTTTTATTAAGAAGTACAATGCGAGCTCCTGATAGCGAGCGGGCCTTTACTTCATCATTCATAAATCTGAGTCAACATCAATAAAGTCGCCACTCGACGAAATCAAAAGCAGCGTGGATACCTGCCAATAAAAATACCTCACACTTTCTAAATAATTAATTGCTGTTGATGCTGGCATCATTTTGCAAAAGCATTTTGACGTGAATATTAGCTTTACTTAGAGCTCTTTGCAACATAGGATATTTGTAATTCATACCGTGGGGGGGAGAAGAAACAAACTGAAGATTGAAACTTATTACAGATTAATGGCTACCATGTGCTTTATTGTTTTGTAAAGTGTATGTATGGGCTGCAACCAGAATTGTATTAGGTGGCACCAATCTCTTTTCTTCCTTCCTCTCATTCTTTCCAATTAATTATCTCTCTCAACCTCTTGCACTACTCTAAATCTCTCACTTGTCTCTTTTACTCCCATTCTCCCTTCTCCATTGTCTGCTTATTTCCCCCTTTCTCTCTAACTCATCCTATCTTTGATTCCCCTTCTTTTTCTACCTTCACTTTTTATTTTTCTCTAATATCCTCTTCCCTTGCTTTCACCATCATCCCTGATCTCCACTTCTCTCCAGGCACATAACTTTTTCCTTTTCTCCAACTATCACTTATGTTACACCTCTCTTTCTCTCTGTTTTTTTTGTTTTTCTAGGTCACTACTATACTATACATAATCACTTGCCAGTGTTCTCAGTTCTGCATTTCCTTCACTCTACTCCTTCTTCTTCTCCAACATGCTTCATCTTCTTCTTTGCATATCTTCATCATCTCTACTTCTAGCTCCTTCTTTCTTCACTTACAGAATCTATGTTATTCCCTGCCACTTCACTGCCACTCTACTTATCAAATAAGCCTTTATCAGAATAACAAAATGCAATCCAATGCTGGCTAACCATTGGTAGTGGTGTAGTAACAAGAGTTTTGACTAAATCTGTGTTTTCTAATCTCTCCTATCCATAGTACTAATTTTAAAGTCTTAAACCAAAATATCCACAAATTTGTCTAAGGACCTTAAAGCCCATTGCAACTGAAGCATGGGTCCCACCAGATATAGTCACTTCCCTCCATAGGACATCAAGCAATTACATTAGAAGGTCCATTGATCCTGTAAACCATATGTACAGCATACAAAAAACAGTCCAATAAACTCTCCCAATAAAAGCCATGAAATGCATTGGTGGGATTAAACCTCATAGATGTGTCTGTCAAACAAAATGTCACATCTTTAACGGAATAAAAATATTTACAGGTTAAAAAAATGTGTCACGTTATTAAGCAGAGAGGAAATGGATATGTAATCAGTGCCTGCAGATAGCAATCTTTCTTCTGCTGCTTCCTAAGCTCTTCCCTTCAACAGTTGTCATGCATTTTCTCTATCCTTTCGATTGATGTTTCAGTGTAAGCTGTCATTAGTTAAATTAATTTGCTTTCAAAGACAGTAGAATAGGGTCCACAAAGGCAAATCTTGGGAGACCATAAAAATAGACTATCATTTAGAAGAAAATTCAGATTTGTTCCCTTCTCTTGTCATCACTGCCTAGAAACACTTTAATTTGATATGAATTTCTCAAGAGAAATTTTAAATTAACTTAGATTTAGCTGCGTTAGAGGGATGGAAATTCAAAGCAACAAATAAAAATCTGTTTGCTGACTCCACACTCTCTGTGTTTCGACTTCTATAAATTTCTTTTTTTATTTAATATATTTTTGCTCAGGCTAAATAAATGCCAATATTCACTTTCAAAGAGTTATCATAAAGCAAACCTCGTGAGACATACACAATATATGTTTCTCATTTTACCTCCACACAGTGTCACATGAAGTTAAAAGACATATTGAAGGTCTATTTATGTCATTTTATTTTTTTACGTCTCAGTTCGAAGTTTCAAAAGCAGCCGTCATTAGCCATTTCACCTGGTTTCAATTACCATAAAATATCTTTAGAAATTATCTGAATAATCACTTTCTCTTTCCTGCAACTGTTTTATAACTTTCATGTGTGCCATTAAGCTCTTAATTTTACAAGTCAACCTACTAATAGGCCAATGTCTGCAGTAAGGGAAGAATACTGATGAATGAGCAAAAGTTTTCCCACCGAAAAAGCCTAGAGGTCATCAACTGGTTTAGAGCATAAAGATTTTTTTGTGTGATTACTCTTGGCTTGTTTCCCTATTTGTTCTTCGAGACCTCTTTAATTTATGTGCATGATACACACTTGTAAGTCAATGGTAAGGGATGAGGAGGTAGTGTTATAGATAGATAATGGATAGCTAGATAGAAGAAGAAGAGGAAGAAGAAGAAGAGGAAGAAGAAAAGATGATTTCTATATTACATTTCAGGAGCTCAACAAATACCTAGGTAAGAAGAGGTCTACCATGGCCATGGTGGGGTGGCCTTTTGCTCCGGATGTAGAAGAAGCATGTATAGCTATTTGTTTGCTATATGGATGTAATATTCTGATTTAAAACACATTCACTCACCCACTGTCTTGTTCGTAAATCAGCCATAATCAAGCCCTTACTAACAAAGCAGAACATATTGCGATTTCATATTTTGTTTAATAAAGTCATTTATTTGTACTCCCCTCCTTTTAAATGAAATAAGACTATCATAGAGCATCCACAGCACCGGCATTTATCTGCGCTGCACAACACGAGTTCTTAAGGCCACGGCGTACATAAAAAATACTCAAAATTTAGTTCTAATTGCATAGCATTTGACTCACGCAACATTTCTTTGTGTTGAAAGCAACACGGTGATTTATCCTCATTATTGTGTAAATAGGTTTCGGCAGTTCTCAGTAAATAAAACAACGAGTGACAGGAGGAGAAGAGGGAATTTGCTTTCCTACCAATTAGAGTAGCCTAAGGCAGTACTTTTAAGAGGAGATAAATCCTGCAAATCACTAAAATGATCCTGTCACATGCACCAAATATTAAAATGGCACAGCGGCACACTTCATACCGTTTGCTTTTGGTTTAATGAGTTGGGGTGAGGTTTGCATCTCACAGTTGGGGATCACTGATTGACAGTGGAGAGCGGGGGCCCCCGGCCACAGTTTTATAACCAGTAGGGCCAGATGGAAAACTCACAATTCAGATTTAATATGCAGTTTTCTTTTTTTTCCTGCAGACAAAAACTCCCAGATTGTCTTTTCACCGCCTACCTGTACATTTTGCTTGCCAAAATATATGCAAAATATGCTCCGCATACCCAAGGCTGCATTTGTTCCTGAGGTCCAATAAGTTACTATAAAAAAAATAAAATAAAGTAATAAAAATGTGTACATTGGATCTTTAAAAACTGAATATACTGCTAATGTGGCTGCTATGGGGAGACTACAGGGAGAGAGGCCACACACTGGCACTGATCAGGTTGATGTTGTTGGACTACAAGATCTATTGCCAGCAGGGTAGATTAGAGTTCATTGTCCATAGGAGGCACAGGTCCAAGACCTTCCACCACTTCCTTTTATGAAAGGCAGGTAGAACACTTGTATAGCTGTTAAACTCTGCATCCACCCCACACATTGATGGTGGTTCTAACTACTCTACTTCAACCAACCTTCTCAACTCCATTCTTCTACTTATGTCAGAGGCATCTCTAGGCTTCCAGTGCTTAGTCTAGTTTATAGACCCTGAAAATGTCCAGATATAGGAGAATAACTGAAGGTTGAGAAATGTTATTCTCCAGAACCACGGGTGGGTCACCTTATGCCCTTTTGTCCAGATGATGCAGGTTCCTACTAGTCCAGCAGGATAAGAGTTATATGGCCTGAGTTTGACCTGGTCCTGTAAACCAAAGCAACCTGTAAGCAATTCAGTTTTACTTGTTTTAAGCAACCAAACATCTGACTGGTTGTTATAGGTTATAGGGAATTGACAAACTGTGCCTGTGTTTGTCCCTAGCCCTTAATTTCTTTAGCAGCATATGTATGATGGGGATGGTGGGTCAGTCTGATAAACAGGTGACAGTGACATCATGTTTTGAGCTGAAAACTGCGGGATTTTCAAAAGGGGCTAGGTATATCAATTGTTAAAATATAGCCATTATTTATGCACAAAACTACAAGACAGGTATTTTGCATAATTGCACATGCGTCAGAACATGCCCATGCTGTATATGCACACACTTGAATGATCTTACCTGAGTGGGAACTGCCTACAAAGACCTGGTCTATGGAGTGTAGCAAAGAGGACAGAGGTTTGGGATTCAGGGCAGGACTATTATGTTCACCAAAGAAAATATTGAGAAGAGGACTACATACAAGATCAAGGACCCATAATCCGTTCATTCTATGCAGAGCTATAGTATCCAAGTTACTGGTACAAGGTTTAAAATATGCCTCTGTGGTCTGTTTGTTACCAGTAGGGGTGCAGTTGCTGCTCTTGTCTAATTTTCTGTCTTCCCCTATGGCAGCTCTTGTTTTAAACATACAGCAATTAGCTGCTAAGCAAATAAACAAACATGTTGACTGCTTATTTACACGAGTCAAGAAATATTTAGACAGCTTACTCTCCGTGGGAACAGCCTGCTGTAGCAGCAGTCCCCAAATCTGTGGATCTTTAGCTATTGCCTAGACTAGATCTCCCAGCATCTTCCAACAGGCCGAAGCAGATGGGCCAGGTTGAGAGTTGTAGTTCGGCAAACAGCTGGATCGCCTGAGGCTAATGATCGTTGTGTTAATGTCATTCTGGTGGCAGATGTTGTAGTCCTGTGGATTGCAAATAAAAGCAGCACCCTAACTAATGATCCCCTATCCAACCTTTGAAAAAATAGCCCTGCGGAAGGTTTGTTTTTTGGTGGGGGGGTAGTGATTTTTTTTTTTCCCTGAGAAATGTAATGGAGTAGGCCATAATGAGCTTGTAATAATAAACCAACAGGCCCCGGCCAGGCAGAGCACAGCTGTGAGGCTCCTACTCTTTTATTGTTAAGGCTGAACGGATCCTATTTGGAACAATTACCTTTTTCTTTCCTCCCAGCTAAAGGCCAGTTTTACATGCTGACAGTTATACTTCATATAGTGAGCGGTGATTGTTACCTTGTTACCTCATTATTCTATTTATTTTGTGTGTGAGTGTGTGTGTGTGAGTGTGTGTGTGTGTGTGTGTACATGGTTTATGAGGGTGGAACTGAATGTGTGACAGGAACCCAAGTAACCCAAGACCCGGGGTCAGTAATGTATTAAAACAAAACAAGACACACATGGCGAGAAATCATGCAGGAATGGGAGCCTCAGACAGGGCGAGATAAAGAAAGCCAAGCTAACAGCTGCTATTATAGCCCTGCTTATATGAGTCAATCCATTACTGCATAGGGGCTTGACAAATTACAATAAATGACAAACTAGAACAACAGTCCAGTCATTTACACTGGACCAGTGGCTTAACTAGATATTACTGGGCCCCACAGCAAATGTATTTATTTTCAGGCCCCCAAAATGTCTACAGGTTGACATGCTTTATTAATATTTATTGAAATTGTATATGAATTAGGGCCTCATGGGGCCCCTATACCTTCTGGGCCCCCCCCAGCAGCTGCAGGGTCTGCTTCCTCTGTAGTTACACCCCTGCCCTGAAAAATTACTGTACACTGTAGGCGAGGGTTAGTGATGTTAATTAATTTGCCAGCCACCAATTCCCATCGAATTTCTGAATTTTGCCATGTGAAAAGTTTTTTACGTGAAAAATTCGACCGTGGAAAAATTTGCAGTGACAAAATACCCATAAGAAAAAACATCCACTGATGTTAATACATTTGGAGAAAAAGTCCCATAAGAAAAAACGCCCATTGACTTTAAGTTCAGAAACAGGTAAGAAGATTTAGGGAGATTTAGTCACCCGGCGACAAATCGCATCTTCTTCACGCAACTTATCTCCCCGAACGGAGAGTCACCCAGTTGCCTCACAAGGAAACTTCGGGCGACTTCAGAAAATAAAGTGCTCCGAGTACCACACAGCCGGTGATATTGATTCTAGCTGGCTGGGAGGCAGTTTGGTGAGATTAGTCGCACAAAGAAGAGGCAATTTGTCCCTGGGTGAATAAATCTCCCCAAATCTTCTTGTCTGTCTCTGCCCTAATGCATCTGGAGAAAAAAGTCACCATAAGAAAAAACGCCCATTGACTTTAATGCATTTCGCGAAAAAAGTCACCATAAGAAAAATTGCCCACTGCCATTAATACATTTCGAGAAAAAAGTCACTATAAAAAAAAAACACCCATTAACGTAATGCATTAGATGGGAAAAAAAGCCGCCATAAGAAAAAAACGCCTGTTGACTTTAATGCATTTCGCAAAAAAGTCACCATAAGAAAAATTGCCCACTGCCATTAATACATTTCGAGAAAAAAGTCCCTATAAGAAAAAAAACACCCATTAACGTAATGCATTAGAAGGAAAAAAAAGCCGCCATAAGAAAAAAACGCCTGTTGACTTTAATGCATTTGGAGCAAGAAAAATTGTCACGTGGGTCAAAAATTGACGCGTGTAAAAATGCCCATGACTTCAATGCATTTTGAGGAATTTCGCCGTTTCACAATTTTTTTCACAGTTTCGTGAAATTTTCAGCAAAGCGAAACAGGATAGATTCGCTCATCACTAGTTGTTTATGCAGAAACATCTCCTCTGCTTCTATAAGGAAGGAACTATATGGTTATCCATATAAGTTTATATTTACCTATAGTACAATTACAACACCCAGATGAAGGGAAATTGTGGGTGCAATATGGGTGCTTTGCAGGGGTAAGTTGCAGATCATGTTCTCACAGTGACAATGGCACCACTTGGCCAGAATACCACGGTGTGAGGCATCGATACCCCCAAGGGGAACCCCAGGAATATAGCCAGGCCATCAAATTTAGGTTATTTTAAAACAGAAGGACGCCGGTGTTCAAAAATGGCCTGCGCGTCCAAAACGAGATGCAGTGAATTTTCGCCAGGCGAAATTTCACCGACGTTTCACGAATTTATTCGCCTGCGGCGAATCGTGGGAATCCGCCCCAAATTCGCCCATCACTAACTGAGTATGAATGAGGCCCACTGAAATTAAAGAGCTATTTGTTTTTTTTTTAACTGTTTTAATGCATTGTAAAGGAATGTCCTAGAGCACCCACTTGGCTAAAGATATAACTAATGGCAGGGTCGGACTGGCCTGCAGGGACACCGGGGAGTCTCCCGGTGGGTAGTGATGGGCGAATACATTTGGCAGGCACAAATTTATGTCAAATTTCGCTGCCTGAAAATAAATGATGAAAATTTCCCCAACATGCGTTAAAATTTTTCAGACACCTGTTGACTTTAATGTAAATTGTAAACTGGCGTAACATTTGTCGTTGCCGTTTTTTTTTTTTTTTGCGAAACGGGACACATTCTCCCATCATCACTGTATGACAAATCCCATCTCTTATTTCTACTATAGCATTGCATAATACAAATGATATTCTGTTTTCTAACTAATGGTGCTGAGAGCAGGCCCTAGATGTCAAGTGCTCTGGTGGGCCCTAGGAGGCCCCTTCTGACTAGCAGCCTAATTAAATTCACCAAAAATCCTGCAATATCTGATCAAACCTACCTACAACACCTTTAGTCAATGTATATTTTTTAACAAACCATTCTAAGTGAGCCACGCATTTCGCCCGTGCTTGGGCAAATAAAATAATTAGAAATTAAAGCTCTTCTACATGTGAATAGCTGTCGTCAGCCATAGCAGAATAGAGAGAGAGAGAGAGAGATAGAGATAGAGAGAGAGAGAGAGAGCATCTTCGGTCAGAATCTAAGCAATCTGCTGCCATAAACAAGCAGCATTTCCCCAGATTATAATGTACACTGTATTAACTGTCAAGTGTACTTTTGAGAAATATAGATAACAATTCACCAGCAATCGATAGGGAGTGACAGTTGATTTTAAAGCTTAATACGAAGACAGGGCTAGAAATGACCAAGGGTATCAACGCCGCAGGAATAAATTTGTTTTGTATTTGATTTTTGCGTTAAATTTATTATAGGCAGGATTGGTTTTCCTTGAACAAGGCGAGGAAACAAGACGGTAATATCGTTACCATTCTGACACGCAAAAAACAGAAAAAGTTTTCCTGCTGCTACTTATTTACCATGATGCCCTTTAGTCAGGGGGTGTTAATGAAATGAATGAAAGTGTCAGTAGTCAGAGTATAGTTTGCATTCATTGTTAGGGGAGCAGCAGTGAAAAAAAGTCCCAGTACACACAATTAAAGAACTAAATCCTAAAAATGAATATTGCCAAAAATGGCATATTTTATATAGTGAACTTATTGAACCAGTCTAAAGTTTCAGCTTGTCAATAGCAGCAATGATCCAGGACTTCAAACTTGTCACAGGGGGTCACCATCTTGTGTCACTAACTCAGTGGGCTCTGAGCAGCTGTTGAGAAGCTAAGCTTAGGGGTCGTCACTAATTATCCAGCAGAAAATGAGGTTTGTCTGTAATATAAGCTGATGCTACAGGGCTGATTATTAAATTCTGATGCTAATTGCACAGAAACTGTGCTGCCATGTAGAAATTATCTGTATTAATGACTAATCAGCCTTATATTGTGACTATATTTACACTATGGGGCAGATTTAATAAATTCACATGAAGGATTCGAAGTTCGATAGAATTTTCAAAAAGTTTAGAATTTTCGAATGTTTTCGAAGACCACTTCGACCAGTGAAATTTGAAAATTCAATCGAATCGAATGATTTGAATAAAAATCCATTTGTACATTCGACTATTCGACAGTCAAAGTACTTCCCCTTTAAATTTTTATTTGACTGCCTAGTTCGCCAGATGAATGCTTCCGAATTGGGATTCAAAAATGTTGATCGAATAAAAAAAATTGGATTGAATGGTTAAAATAGTAATTTTATCGATCGAATTTTATATTCAATCGTTCAACCAATCAAATTGTGGTAAAAATCCTCCGAATTCGAAGAATTTTTATTCCCTAACTATTCCCATGAATTCGACCCTTAGTAAATCTGCCCCTATATGTACTGTATATTGTGAGTGGGTCCCTAAGCTCAATAAGTGACAGCAGCACAGAGCATGTGAATCAGTGAATCAGAATCAGAAAAGAAGATGGGGAGCTACTGGGGCATCTACTGGGGAGACACAGATCTTTACTGCTAAAGGGCTGTGGTTGCCTTGGGCTGATACACAAGCACAAAACATCAGGTACAACATTTCTACCTACTTCTTCAGTTAAGCTTTAGTTCTCCTTTAAGGCTCTGTCCCTTCTGTGGCCTCTTAATAATTTGTTAGTCGTGACGTCTCATAAGTAAATCCACCAGGGGCAGAACTACCATAGGCTTTGTCCTATCTTTTCTCTTAATTGGAACACAGTAATAAAACTAGAGGAGCCTCGTGGAAAAAAAGAGACTTTGGATATATTTAGCTCACCAGAAAGACTTTGGACTTCTTGGTTCATATCTACATTAAGTGAAATAGGCTCTATTTCTAAGCATGGGCTTTTTCTTTAATTAGACTAACACAAAGGAACCATGAACATTCTTACAACGTACACTTCAAATTCAGCCTACAGTTCCTGGATGATATTTCCCAGCATTACAATGAAACTGTCCATTTCACACACAGAGCTAAGGAAATTGTTGCGACTTATCTATAACCTATAACATTCAAATTAATGGGAGCTGCCGTGTTAGAAATAGAAGAAAAACTTAGCACCTCTAGTGGTCAATTGATGGTACTTTGTTTAATTAGTAACGCTGGCCATACACGGGCAGATAAAGCTGCTGATATCAGTCGTTTAGACCAATTTGACAGCTTATCTGCCCAGGTCTTCCCGACCGATATCTAGACACGAAGGTTGGATTTTCTTCAGACCAAACCATTGGAAGTCCATTGCACCATAGGGCCAAACGTCCGGAGTACCCCAATATAGCCCTGCCAGTTAGTGGCATATCTGGGAAAGATCCACTCATTTGTAGATGTCTCCAAACAAGCGGATCTTTGCATCTATGGCCAGCTTAAAGCTTATTGCTATTTGGAAAACCAAGCAAACATTACCTATGACTACGTATCGGATGATGCGAAACGCGTCAGGGAATGGATGCTTTTAACATGTTGAAATAAACTAGTGCTCGTCATATCTTTTCTGCCAAGCAAACATTCTACCATTACTGATTTCCATCATTGGGACAAATTCTAGAAAGGGAAAAAAAGTAGCGTAAAATGTTGCATATAAAGCCGCAGTCTTTGACTTAATTTTTTTTGCAACTTTTTTCAAACACTACCAGAATTTGACATATTTACATGAGTTCATGACAAGGCTTTATACCTACAAGTACACAGGTGTCATGGCGTTAAAGACAGGACATTTTGTGCAACTCAATGCCATTTATTATGTGCCTTGATATGGATGGCCCTTTGTATTCTGCCCAAGGTAAATACTTTCAAGGGAGAAACATTAAATTACCCATGGGGAGCTGCTTAATACATTTTAATGCCAGATTTCCCTGCTGCCAAATGTGTCCTCTGCAACAAATGTGCGTCTTCGCAAAAGACAACAGAGTGACCAGAAATTAAAAGGATGGAACTCGCAGCAGATCAAACTTATCCATACTTCTCACTTATGACATGATTGATTTTCCTTCAGGATCCTAAAGTACAGGGGGGGATTGTCTTCTCCTTCTTCCCTTTCTATTTTTTTATTTATTTGACTGCGACGACGGCTAATGCGTATATCCTTAGCCTGTCTATGAATGGCAGGACGTTGACATGAGGTAGGAACAACTGAAATGAATACGGATGAAATTTGAAAGTGCAATTTTCCATCTGTCAATCACCCTTAAAAGATGCAAGTTAAACCAGCAATCGAGTGTATCCTTGGCAAGGTTTGCCCCTTACACTTTTTGAAAGGCGAAAAAAGGTTTTACTGATCTCTAAAAGTTTATCAATGCCACAAAAAGCGACTATGCCTGGCACAGCTTGAAAAAAAAAAAAA
>CM044443.1:17715891-17739112 GCA_024363595.1 Xenopus borealis | reverse complement strand
AAACATGTTAAAAATCTTTCAGTTTCAGTCAATCATAATAAAAAATTAATGAGGCTGGATAGAGAGTCATAAAAAGTGATAGGCTGAAATCTTGAATTATAAATTGGTATTGATTTTTGCCTTTGCAATAACACTCTCAGGTAAGCGCATGTTGCCACATGTAAAGTGCACTTTCCTGGGCTGAAACTAATATTAACTATCAAATATATATGAGATGGAGGCATTTATGACACTTAAGATTTCACAAACAAAAAGGGGGAGAAATAAAAAAACGACTGTTTGTGGAATAATGGCTCCGGTAGAGAGAAGGAGCCTAGGGTGTTTATGGGACCAGAAAGAGATCCAACTGTGCGCTGAATTCATAAGGAATAGTTACCTCGTCGTTCTGCTGCCATTTCTCCTCTGATATGTTACCTTGTTAGTATCGCTAAGGAAAACATAAATATTTTTTATTATTTGTAAGGCTCATCCTGTCTTGCTTAATAGACAGGCCACATGGAGTTAAAGCCATATTATATAGCCAAGCGTAGAAGTCATCATTCAAAAAACTCCAGCCCATATTTTATGCTGGCAGGCTTTATTAATTCTAAGCCCCTAAGAAATAGTGAGGGGATTTTCCAGTCTTCTGTTTATTGAAGTAACATGGAGACAAATAAGACATTTCCCTAGGCTAGCTCAGATAAAGTGGACAATTACTATTGGCATTCTGCGTGTAAATATTTAACACTTCGCTGCTAGTTTGCACCTAAATACCCATTAGATGTTGCTACAAGTCTGGACACTATTTCCCAATAGGGTTACCCTATTCTTTATTTTTTTTTCTCCCCCGCAGTGTTTATTGGATTACAGTTAGCACAAATCTTGTTCTAAATAGAACTGAACAGGAAGTTCATTTAACCCATTTCTTCGGTATTGATGTACTGGGTATGCAATTTTACCATTTAACCAGAGCCAATCTGAGAACAGATCTTTCTGCTGGGCTGTCGATACACTGATGACATTCATTCTGACCCAAAGTGTGTGAATTAGGTGATGGAGTAAGATAAATAATCTTGCTTTCTGCATGGAGACGATACAATGCTTATTGATGCCACAATGGCCATGTTGCACACCTGCCAGCTGCCAAAACTCAAGTAAATATGGCAGATCCCACTGAAGTACATAGAAAGGGTTACCCTGGAGTGGGTATGGTTGTCACTGTTGGCCTCTGAAGACTAAAACTCACCTAACCTACAGCTATATGCATAAATACATTCAGGAATATATAAAGGCAAAGCAGGCCCAAGTCTATATAGGTGACGGCAATCAATCTTTTTAACATCATTCCTTTAAGATTATACTTATTTAATATGATTAACTAGATGCTGTTGCATATACATGCATGGGATTTGTTATTCAGAAAGCTCTGAATTACAGGAAGGCCATCTCCCATAGAATCAATTTTACAATTCATTTACTTTTTCTCTGTAATAATAAAACAGTACCTTGTATGTGAGCCCAACCATATAGAAGATAAAACAATCCTATCAGGTTTTTTTAATGTTTCAGTTATGCTTTAGTAGATTTAAGTTATGGGTATCCAAATTAAGGAAAACCCCCCTTATACAGAAAACCCCGGGTCCAGGGCATTCTGGATAACAGGATGTAACCATATGTAAACTATATGGTTGGGATTGAAAAAATCAATTTATAAATGGCCTATGGTCTTAAGTATGTAGGGATCTCAAACAAAGATACCCAACTGGAAAGCCATTGAGCCGTGTCTCACTCTGTAGATGTCCATAAAAGACCCAGACCTTAATTTAAATAATCACCAATTTATTAAAAATATATTTTCCCCTTTCATTGTTTTCCACCTGAAGAATTGTAGATTTGAAACCAGCCGGCAGGCAGGTGCCCAATCCTCAAAGAATCTCGTCTCCATGTCAAAGCTCCAGGCAATTTGCAAGAGCAGTTCATTTCTCTAACACAATTAGTTTGCAGATACACTATTGACTGCTTAATGCTTGTTTGTTCAACAGCTCTCACTGAGTTACAAGCTTGCGACGTGACAGAACACTAACAATGGGGAGCTCTTGATTTCTCGAGAGTGCCAGTGCTCACTCTTATCTCCTATGTCCCCTTACATCAGGGGGGAAAATACAGGATTTTGAAGAGAAGGTTATTGCATTACAAACACACACACTCAATGATACAACATCATAGCATATTATTAAATGGCGTTAACCTTTTTACACAAGGATGAAGGATATTATTGGCTATGAGGGAGCTTAGGGGATTGCTGGGCATCATATGCATGCGCTCTATCTCTACAATCATGCCAAACCATAACCCTTATCATGAGGCTAATTCCTCAATCTGTTCTTTTATGAGATCACTTAAGGATTATTGACAAGTTGGCTTTGAGATTAGATGTCTTGAATTACAACTCATAATTTACCTCCCAACCCCTCCATCAACCCCAACAAACATTAGGTATTGATGGGATGGGCCACTGGTTGGATATCACTGTCCTCTAAACTAAATTTCAACAAAATAGTTTACAAAATGCCTCGTTTGTCCTGCACTTACCCTGAACCAAAATCTGTAAAAAAAAGAAAAAGTCATATTTCCATAACAATCCCATTTTCTATAGCTGAACTCTTCTAACAGCAAGAGATGTTACTCCATGAAAAAGTCGCACAGCTGACATGCAAACCAACAACATTATCTGAAAACTCCTTTAAGACATGACGTTCGCTCAACGGGATGATGGGAAGCGCATCGGTCTTGACATTGCCGTTGTAGTTATTTTGTCAGCATACTAAAAATTGAAGCCTTAAGTCTTCCAACATTGTATCGGTTATGGTCTGGTTGTATCCATCCCCTTGCAGTTTACACTAGCACCCTGCTCCAAAAAACCCTTCAGTCTCAACAATGACCTTTGTGCTCTGGAAACAATTACTCGTAGAAAGCCTGTCAATATAATTATTTTTACAAGAAATCAATACGCTTCACAAAGTTAATGGGGGGATTCAGGCAGCCAGCATTTACCTCCTTACTGTCAGTGGTGCAGTGGCCTGTGCTCTGGTACAGATGACAGATTCGCCTAGACACCAGGCAGACAGTAAGCAATGGGTGTAAAAGAGAAATAGGCTGCAAGCAGGCGTGGAAAAACGTCAGCTATGGCAGGAATCTATAGTAGGCTCTAACGAGGCAGACATGTCAGAGACTTGCAACACTTGTGCTGGAACAACCAGGAAAACAAAGCATAATAAAATAATGTGAGGTGGAAAGCAGCAATAGCAGGTGGGGGTAGAATATGTTCTTTTTCAGTGGTTATAAATACAGAGAGCAGCAATATTTTCACACATAGGACAGTATGGCCTAAATGTATCAAACGATGACAAATCGGTAATCAAAGCAAAGTTTTCCTGCCTCTGTGTCATGCCATGAAAAGCGCTTTTTATACACTTTGACTCCATAAACCAGGAACGTCTGGCTGAGAAGGCCGAAATGTCATTTGCAACATCTGAATTCCAATGGAAACAGAATTTGTTGCAATAACCAACTCCGTCAGAATGCAAAATATTGGAATGGCAAGCGATTTGACAATTAGTCGCTAATACTTGTAACTGGATATACCTTGGCTTCCTGATGAAGCCCGGGAAGGGGCTGAAGGCACTGATAGAGGTATCGCTTCCATGGCACCATCTGGATAGATTTTTTTTATCTAAACATTTGATTTATTAAATTACAGCCAACCATGGACTGAATGGTGTTCAGTCACATGCACTTTGGGAAACCTGTGTTTTTGTGAGACGCACATTGATTTCATATGTTTGCCCACTTTGTATGAGACTGTAAAATACTCAGGGGTGGACCTGGATTTTATTGAGATGGGGCGGAGCCTACACATTATAAATACTCCTTTGCAGTAAAGAAATACTTTTTTTTATTCTTCATTAAAGATATTGTTTGCCAAAATACAGTAGCCTATAGCAACCAATAAGATGTTTGTTTTTAAGCAGGTGACCTGTAAATGCTGCCTGCTGATTGGTTGCTATGGGTTACTGTGCCTGGGCAAACTTCGTGCCTTTTACTACATAACCCCATAAATGCATTAACTACTATACCATCTATAGGTGGATCCAAGTCACCAATTCAACTGCAGTGATATAGGATTATACATTAAAATTGCCAGAATTTCAACTGGCTCCGTAAACCCAGAAAAACTAAACAACTGTTGGCTTTGATTGGTCAGCCTGGGTTACAAAGTTAAAAAGCTGGCTGCTCATTGACTACAAGATTGCTGTAAATGTTTGACCATAGTAATAAATTTCTGCAATGGTTTTCCATTTCCATAGTGAAAACATATGTAACCAGCTATCCCAATAAATAAAATCCTCGATTTGACACAGTTGCACAGTACTCCCATTTAAAAAGAAATGTTTCTGAAGGGTATGGATATATTTGCTTAAATATTATTCCTATGTGTCTTCCATTAGTCAATAGGCGAATCCTCCAAAGATGCACGCCTTCCCATTATTCTTCCCATAAGTTTGGCCGGTACCTTAATGGGTGTTCTATATGGTCAACATTAACCACACTGACTAAAAAGGCTTAAACTATTTCCCATAGCTTGTCTCAACAGTTCCCAGATGGGCTGCACATTTTAACAGGATGCGCTATCTAGACTCGCTGTGAACCATATGATCATATGGAAACCATGTTTGTGTCCTTACAATAGAGGGGGTGTTATTCACTTCCCACATGTACTTGAACTATTTATCATCTCCATACATTCTTGTCAATGCCATGGCTGAGCCCAGTCTGGCTTCCCGCGCATTCCTTTCACACTTAAATCCGTACAACCACTCAAGATGAAATTCTGTAGCTCTTCACTTAAACATGCACAGAGTCACCGAGCTCCTGATAGAAACCAATTTATCTCTACGGTAGCTTTAAACATAGGACATTTTTTTAAGAAGGACACTTTAACCTGTGCCTGTAAGCTGTTAAACTTCATAGAAACCAAGTTGTGTTCCTTTCCTAAGAATTAAGAAGGAAATATCTGATTGGCTACGGTTAATACAAGAGACCTGGTGATTTTTTTGAATTGGACAACCCATGCTTTTTTTTCTTTCTAACTCTGTAGCAAAGGGAGTAGATAAAATATATATTTTTTTAATTTAATTGTAAATTAATTTTGAATGGAAAGTTAAAAAACACAAATATAAACCAGCAACCCATGACATTACCATGTATCTATTATTTTTCAAAAATACAACGTCCCATGCTCCACGGACTACATATCACTTTTGTTTCCCTAAAATAATTAAAGACACCAACATGTGTTGGTACTTTGGAGATACCAAATAAATCATTGAAGCTTTGGTCCCAGCTATCAACAATCTGGAATTTACACTCACTCTTTTTTTTTTTTTTTGAACATCATTAGATTCATTATTCACAGTTTTTTGAGACCTTAATGCAAGCCACATGCAGAACCAAAATTGCTTACAAAAGTCTTGTAAACCACTGGTTTCTGATTGGCTACTGCAAGATGGGAAATAAAAGCTCTTATGGGTTGTAACAGACAGAAAGCAAATATAAAAATATAACTTCCATGTATTTTAGACTTTTTTCTTTTTCAGAGAATTTATTTAAAAAAAAAAATTCAAACTCCAAAATGAGGATGTGGTTGACATGATGGAAATGTTAGTCTTGTTTTCCGTTATACTCCCTTCCCTACTCTACATCAGCGATAATATACATTTTGTTGTTGTTGTTCCCGACTGATTTCACAGTAGTGAACACCATTTATGAATTATCTGACACATTTCTGGGGATTCTTCTGACAACGGTGCTCAGTGGAATATCAAGGTACCTCTTTCTTGACAAGTAGAAATATCAATATTTGAATAAATTGTAGGTTTAAAACTTCTCACTCTAATGCACCTCTGCGAAGAAAAGAGTGATTTTTTTTTTCACTCTTTCTTTTTACTGGGTCTAATCCCCTGGAGCTTATAGGGAGAAATTTGTGTGCAACGTTTCATTACAAGAAAGCTGCTCTGAGTGACATTTCAAGCATACATCTAAGTCCAACTGATGAAGTTTACTTCCTTCAAACAACAAATAGCAGCTTCATATTATTTCCCCTTCTTGGGGGGGGGGGGAGAAAAAAAAGCAAAAGCATGATGCCTGAGCAAAAGGAAGAAAAAAAAAGAAATGTTGATTCACAAATTGACAGGCCAATCTTTAAACAAATGTGTTTCTTGGGGGAGAAATATAACTTCAAGCTGAGCATTTTTCTTGCTCTTGACAGAAACATTCCAAGGCTGATTAGAAAGAACTTGTTAGGGTTTTGTCTCAGACACCCAGACTCCACTATTTAACAAGCATGCAAAGAAAACAACATAAAGATAACAAAATACTGTTGTTATTGTCCATGAGTGTCACAGGCAGCATTCACAAAGTGTTTTACGCTAACATAAACAAACAAATTAATGTGAAGGCCGTGAAGGTAAAAGGACGGGATCTTTCTTTTTGATCATTCGAAGGTACAAATGGCTGTTGGTTGGTTCCATAGATCCTGGTAACTGTATGGATCCAAACACAGGGCAACCTTAGAATGGGTGGATATTGTTACACTGAATGGGTAGTACCAAGCCTTGAGCTGATGAACATATTGGTAACAGAGCCAATAAATGCATTTTTCCAGATTGCATCCATGCCCAATGTGACCAATATGGTTAAATTGTATGCATTTGACCTTAAAATGGACTATTTGGACTCAACACCATAGTAGATTTTGGCAGCAAGAAATGGGTTGGATTCTGTTGGTGCCTTACCTCAACGTCCATGTTTTTTTTCCAATTGGAAAGCAGTGTCAATGGCTGTTTTTATGAGGGTCTTGCCCAGCATGTGTCTGGAAGTTGTCCATGCCAGCATTCTTTTGCTACTTAAGGGTAGGGACAGACAGGGAGATTCGGGGAGATTCTGTCGCCTGGCGTTTTTAGCAGGCGACAATCTCCCCGAATTTCCTTCTCCCTGTCTGCCGCTAGTATAAGTGATAAAGCGCCAGCGCCTGTGCACACGCTGTGCGGCGATTTCCGGAATCGCCCGAAGTTTCCTCACGAAGTATCTTCGGGTGATTCCGGAAATCGCCGCGCAGCGTGTGTACAGGCGCTGGCGCTTTGTCACTTATACTAGCGGCAGACAGGGAGAAGGAAATTCGGGGAGATTGTCACCTGCTAAAAACGCCAGGTGACAGAATCTCCCCGAATCTCCCTGTCTGTCCCTACCCTAATTCATTACAAGGTAAATTTAGGTATTTATTCACAATACCCTATGTAGATTGCTTCCCATTTACTGGAATAAATAATGCCCTACACGCACTAATATCACCCCAAGGAATTTCCAGGTTGTCACCAAAGAGCGACCAACTGTGTTCCCTCTTTATGTCAAAGAGTACAGTTAGCTTTGTTTTCATATTCCTGTGCCATAGCCCCTATTGGACTAGTTATCATGCCCCATAACAGCGAGTTTATGATAAAGGAAATTGCTAGTTGTCTGTTAAAGTGATTAAACACAATATGTTAGAGGAATACATTTGAAATCCGTCCTGCACAGTTTACGGTAATGCTCTACCTTCTCCGATTATTGTAACCACAAGGAAGAGCCATTTGCATGGAAAAAAGATGTTATATTAAATCAACAATCCAGTTTTTTTTTTTCCATCAGAATAATTTGCCTTTCTAGCACACGTACGGCCCCATTTACCTATCACTAAGTCAAACACTGTCAGTCCATTTTTATGCTCCCTTCCCTATCCTGTTCTGTTCAGTGTACCAATAATGCTCTGATGCATTTCACTCTTGACTGGATACAGTGAGATTGCTAATCAGGATTACTTGATTCAGTCAACACTGATTTCAATAAAAAGACAAAAAAAAATTATCATAAATATAGAGAAAGTGCTGGAGGCAGTGACAGGTGATTAAAATCCCATTCACTTGGAATCATCCTGATTCATGGGGGTCGAATGGAGGAAGTTTTTACATCAGCGGCGAGATGATTATTATCTCGCTAACTCCAAGTCACTTTTGATTGCACATGCACACACAAATTGGCATGGAGCAGATTCATGAACAACAAATGATCAGGCAGGGGAATGACCTCCCCTCAACGAAGCCTTGTAAAATAATTCCTGTGAAACAAGATGACACAAGGTGCATGCAGCTAATTTGCCTAGGATGTGAACCAATCCAGAGATGTAAAAGACAAGATAATACTGTCACGCTGCCTATACATATATGTTTATACAATTCAACCTTCAGATTAGTTTTCATTTAATTAAATTAGTTTTCATTACATTTAATTATAGGCGTTGTGTATCAGATATAGTACATTATAACTGTAACACATCAAGTAAAGGATTTATCTTTCTTCTATTAAGAAGAATGTGCTGAAATGCTCAATTTACTCAAGTCATGAATCAAGTCACCATATTTTCACTTTTTGACTGTGTAGGAAGCACAATGTACCAGCAGGGATTATAGCTAAAGAACTGTGGCAGTCAAATGGCAGGTATAGTAGAGAGAGACGGTGCTAATAGTAACATTGATATAATAGTCTCTGGGAAGGGAGTATCACTGTGGGATAGCAGGTATAGTAGGGAGAGATGGTGTCTATAGTAACAGTGGATAATAGTCTCTGGGAATGGAGTGTGACTGTGGGATAGCAGGTATAGTAGGGAGAGATGGTGTCTATAGTAACAGTGGATAATAGTCTCTGGGAAGGGAGTGTGACTGTGGGATAGCAGGTATAGTAGGGAGAGATGGTGTCTATAGTAACAGTGGATAATAGTCTCTGGGAAGGGAGTGTGACTGTGGGATAGCAGGTATAGTAGGGAGAGATGGTGTCTATAGTAACAGTGGATAATAGTCTCTGGGAAGGGAGTGTGACTGTGGGATAGCAGGTATAGTAGTGAGAGATGGTGCCTATAGTAACAGTGGATAATAGTCTCTGGGAAGGGAGTGTGACTGTGGGATAGCAGGTATAGTAGGGAGAGATGGTGCCTATAGTAACAGTGGATAATAGTCTCTGGGAAGGGAGTGTGACTGTGGGATAGCAGGTATAGTAGGGAGAGACGGTGCCTATAGTAACAGTGGATAATAGTCTCTGGGAAGGGAGTGTGACTGTGGGATAGCAGGTATAGTAGGGAGAGATGGTGTCTATAGTAACAGTGGATAATAGTCTCTGGGAAGAGATTGTGGTTGTGGGATAACAGGTATAGTTGGGAGAGAGGATGCCTAAACTTGAATAAGTTACCAGCTCTTTTTGGGAAGAGTTTAAACATTTTTTGATTCATGCATAATTGCACCAGTAACCCATAGTAACTAAACAGACTAACATGCAGTAGACTGACCAACATTAATTGCTAATCGTTGGCAATGGATTACTGTACTGGAGTAATTTATCCCCTGTGTTAATGAATGAGCTCTAATGCTTTCCGATCTTTCATTTTCTTTTAAAACCATGCTTTCTGAGCTATTACGTTATTAATGAAAAGATACCAACACAGGACATTGTTTTTGCTTAATTGCGAAACATTTAACTATCTATTGGAGAGATTTCTTTCCCACCCCCCCCCCTATTGACAAAAAAAAAATCAAGAACAGTAGCAGGGCCGGTGTCAAAGTGCAAATCAATATCTTAGTTAGACGTTTGTCTAATAGCAATGAATAATAGCAGAGCAAGGTGATGGCAACTTGCTTGGATGCAGGAATCTGCCTGATGTTCCAAGCAATTAAAGGCTGTTGAATCAATGGGGTAGGAGAGAAAGAGAAGCAAGATACAGTATTATTTAGTGTAGTTATGCCTCATAAAATGAACCTGTTGAAGGATGGGAAAAAAAGAGATTGTTGGGGTCGTAGGCAATAAAAGTCCAGTTTGAAGTCATCTGGATTGTGTCAGGCTGACAGGGAATGAAGCTGCGGAGTTTAGGAAGTGACCCAGCAGTCCTAACGCTTTAGGAGAGATAATGTTCCAGTCCCTGCTGTGTCTGCATCTGATAAGGCAAATGATCCTCACTTTATATTTTCAGGCTTCTGTGAGCTTTTTTTTTTTTCCGACTTATTCTGAGCGTGACAATGGACAGGGCCCCAGCGAGTAAATAGATGGACGATGGGCATAAGCAAAATTACACTTGAGATATATATATATATATATATCACTTTTATATCTATTTCTGCTGAGCTGACCATGTGGACGGCCACAGGCAAAACATCGGTATTGAAGAATTTTATAGAACCTATTTTACTTCTGCGCCATGGAAATATTATATATGATATACAACATTCAAAACATAAATTCAGACTAATACAAGGAGGTTAGAGCTTTCAAGAGCCTTGAGATAATACAGGTATGGGTTCTATTTTATGAAATGCTTTGGGTTTTCCGGATATGGGTTTTTTTCCATACTCTGGATCATCATTTCTACAAAAAAGATATTTAAAGATTACGTAAACCCAGTTTGATTGTTTTGCCACCGCTATGAAGCCAATACAGCAGCTACTTAAAGGGTTTTTTTTCCTTTACATTAACATTTTAGTATGATGTGGAGAGTGATATTCTGAGACAATGTGCAATTGGTTTTCTGTTTTTATTATTTGTGGTTTTTGAGTTATTTAGCTTTTTATTCAGCCGCTTTCCAGATTGCAATTACAGCAAAATGGTTCCTAGGATCCAAATTATTATTGACTGGGATATGAATATGAGAAGGAGTAAACAAAAAATTTGTTTCTAGGTGGGGCCAGTGACCCCTATTTGAAAGCTGGAAAAAGACTTGGAAGAAGAAGACAAAAAAATTCAAAAACTGTATAAAGTTGCTTAGAATTAGCCAAAGTTGAATAAATATATATATATATATATATATATAAATATATATATATAATATGCAATGTCATATCTTCATTGACAACCCACGTGGGTCAAAAAGCTCCTTTTGGATAAGGGATTCAGTCCATAAATTTAGTTAAAAGGATTCCATGGAACGTCTTATGGACAAAACTTTAGCTATGTTGTATATTTAGTCCTTGAGCATAACTGTCGTCCCACTTCTGCCAGCCCCAAGAGCCATTGGTTCTTTAAAAACCTCAGGTAGCTGGGAAGAAGAGCCAGAAGGAACATTTGGAGAGTTGTTAACTAGTGTGCTCCGGATAATTGTGTTTACATTAGAGTTTAATCTACACAATAAGAACACAGCAGTAGTTTAATCTGGACAGGAAGGATGGTAAAAGTAAATTGAATGTTATGTTTCACACAGCTGGTCTGAATCACCTAATGGTGTTCTTTTAGGCGTTAATGGGGGAAATCACCCTTTGATCCCATCCAGGATAACCCAACAGAATGCATAAACACAATCAGTAGAAGAGAGCACCCATGTTGTGATATACTTCCGACACCGTTTTCTGTGGGAATCTCTATTAATTGCGTCCCTGATGCATTGATATCTGCTTTTGATTCTTGCCCAAGGACCCAGTCCCATGATTAGCAGATACTATTTCTAAATCCCTGGGAAGAATGCATTAGGAAATCATGCTTAGGTTTTTGTATAAGGATCACCTCCATCCTTCATTCTTTCAGCCCAATTCTTTTTTTTTCTTCCCCCACTCCCTCCTTTCGGTTTACACATCTGGTAATGCTAAAAAATGGAATTTTATTGCATTATTGCAGATAGGCCTGAAACTGTGTGTGCACTTGCTCGGCAGTTACGTTCCAGAAAAGGATGTTTTGCGAGTGATTTGTGCGAGTTTAAAAGCTTTCTTTAGTTCCACTCGGTTGAAACCGCGCCAAGACAAGTTACGGGTGGAGATGGAATGGGATAAGTCCTCCGTTAAAGGGAAACTTTTTTTCCATTCATGGTTTTTATTCAGTTCCATTGATAGCATAGCTCCATGCATGGAACATTCCACATATCTCCGTATGTATGTGAGGGAAGCTACCAGTTTAGCTTGAACTGTTTGCATATTTGAACCAAGACTCGGAATAGGTGCTGGCATTTCAACTATGCAAAAAGCCCCACTCAGGTTCAATATAGAGCACCAGCCTATGGCAGTTTACAGCTGATTACCTGGCATTTGCTAGGGTTTTCAGATTGTCACGCTGGGTCCCATTGAGGCACACTCAATAGAAAGCTTTATGAAGTCCTAGAAATAGGGAACCCTCATTAGAATTGGAATGGGTTAGGCCTAAAACCCAACAAACAGGCCTGAATTCTATAAGCAAGAGACATGTAGACTGGGCTATGATAACCACTATGCTTTTCTATGTGTATGTAGCCAAGGCAAACAGTCAGGTCCTGAAAAAGAGGCCCTCTGAGTGTGGCCCCCTTATTGATGAAGACGTCAGTAGAGTCTGAGTGCTTGAGCCCCCCTCTGCCATGCTCCAATTTGCCACCCCCTAAAGACAGCTCTGCAAGCAGTATGTCACCTCCCATTTATAAGTGGGGGTCTTGATGAGACATGAAGTCATACTTTTCTGTTTAAAGGAACAGACACACCCTCTTTATAATCCAACTAACAAAACCATAGATAGATACAATAACATCCACAAGGCTGCTCGTTATGTTTATATGGGACCAAACATCCTCAGATTGGGAGACGATCCTCTCTGATTGTTCCCACAAACACATAAACAACCCATCCTAACAGGGTACAACCTCATAGCAAGGATTTCTTAATCAATGGTTAAAAAAAAAAAAAAAAAACAGCTAAGTTGGGTTTTCCCCTATCACAAAGAAATTAATTCCAGATTGTAGTTATTGTGTTCAAATACAAGTGGGTTGTCTTGTAGGTTTGGCTGGATAATTTCATTTTAAAAGTATCTCTAAAATTTGCTATCCCCCGGGGCTTTGTGGTTTTCTCCATCATTATATAACTGTAAACTTCTGGATGTAAAAGATTGGATAATTTCTTTCAGATGTTCCAGTGCAGCAGAAAACTTAGACAATATGTTCGAGGGCCATTTGGTTTCCAGAAGTAAACAGCCAGGGTTAGAGAGGAGGCAAGTCACCCCCACCAGCCCCAAATAAAATAAAATAAACTATTGGAATGAAGCCTCTGAAAATTGTTGTACATGTTATTTCTTTCCTAATCTATTGGAAAGAACACATCTCTGGCCTCCCACCTTCAACAGAGGGAAAGGGGTTAATGTGTTATTTTTGACCCCTGCCACTGTTTTCAGACCCCAAAATATAACTTTGTTCTTTTAGGAGAAGACCATTTGGATGATGTCAATAAGTCATGACTCTCTTGATGATATCACTGAGTGGCCTTCTTGTGTCTGAATTGAACCAAATCTATGTTATTACCATGTTGTTTAAACTACCATTCTTCAAGGAAATCCCAAAGCTGGGAGTAAGAACCCCTGTTTGGTTCATCAACATAGAGACAAACATTGAATCTGTATATGAGTAGTGAAAGCTTGGGGCAAGGCATTGGTAGGCTTAAGCATTTTCACCTATTGTCCCCTACCCTCTCTACCTTATAGCTTGTTCTTAATGAGGGTAATTCTCGTATTGTTAGTTCTCTTCTCTCAATCCAGAAAGAGTACATTTTCTTTTATACAACAGCAAAGTCAAATTGCAATTAACAACACAAATTAGGGCTAGTCCACACGGTAAGTTTACGGGAGATTTGCCCCCTGGTGACCAATCACAGCTTGTTTGGGGCTTACCCGTGTCTCGCACCCGCTAAAATGTAAAGTCGCCTGCGCTTATTCACACGAGGCACTGCAAATCTCCCTGAATCTTACTGTGTGGACTAGCCCTAAAGGTACGTGCCTTCTCGAAATATCTTGAATGGCTACGGAAAACGAGCCAAACAATTAATATGTATATCAGATGAAAGGCTTTATGCCTTGGTCAATGAGCAAACAGAGAGCAATTCGCCGTGAATATTGGACTGGCCGCCCTGTATCTAGGGAAGTTTTTTATTGTTAATCAATAGCAATCAATTGCAAGCCTTGATGTTAAATATGAATCAATACCACAGGGATGCAGATGAGATCTGATTGCAGTTGGTGAGCACACTGACAAAGGCCTGTAATGAAAAGGTTCATAGAGAGAGAGAACAAAAGCTAAGGACTGTCCAACCTGTGGTCTTTCAGCTATTGGCAAAAGCAGAATTTCTAGCAACTTCTAAGTGCTGGAGGCTTCAGATGATCTGGGAACTGTACATAACATAAGTACAGAGCTGATATAGCAGATATAATAAGGTAAGGGATATAGTAGCAGTGGGAATAATAGCTTCTAGGAAGGGACCATGGTTGAGGTATAGTAGTCATAGTATTTGTCTGGGAAGTGACTGTGGCTCCGGGATAGTAGGTATAGTAGGGAGTAATGGTGCCTAAAGTAGCAGTGGAATAATAGAGTCTGGGAAGGGACTGTGACTGTGGGATAGCAGGTATAGTAGGGAGAGATGGTGCCTATAGTAACAGTCGGATAATAGTCTCTGGGAAGGGAGTGTGACTGTGGGATAGCAGGTATATTAGGGAGAGATGGTGCCTATAGTAACAGTGGATAATAGTCTCTGGGAAGGGAGTGTGACTGTGGGATAGCAGGTATAGTAGGGAGAGATGGTGCCTATAGTAACAGTGGATAATAGTCACTGGGAAGGGAGTGTGACTGTGGGATAACAGGTATAGTAGGGAGAGATGGTGCCTATAGTAGCAGTGGATAATAGTCACTGGGAAGGGAGTGTGACTGTGGGATAGCAGGTATAGTAGGGAGAGATGGTGTCTATATAGTAACAGTGGATAATAGTCTCTGGGAAGGGAGTGTGACTGTGGGATAGCAGGTATAGTAGGGAGAGATGGTGTCTATAGTAACAGTGGATAATAGTTTCTGGGAAGGGAGTGTAACTGTGGGATAGTAGGTATAGTAGGGAGAGGTATAATAGTCTATGAGAAGGGATGTGGATGCAGGTATAGTAGGGAGATATTTTACAGCAACACTTTGTAGGGAAGACATTCCTACTTTATTGGTGGTCTTTCTATCAATAAATGCAGTAGTGACCTTAAGGGCCACCCAACATAGAACAAAAAATGTGACTTATTGTAGGAAGTTGACTAGTTAATTCTTCCTTTGTTTTGGATTTTTTTTTCCTGCTGCCAGAGCAAAAGGAGCTCTTCACACCACACAGTGGGACCAGGCTGCAAGTGCACCTTCGCTAAAGTCCGCTGAGTACAGTTAGACGTATGCCCCATGAATCTCATTTTATGCGATTAAGAACCATAAAAATTCAATAGCTTTTCTTCTGCAATTCACATTTTACCTGGCGAAATATCATAAGAATTTCATTATCTTTGCAGCTGTTGCCTTAAGATCGAGCAAAAGGTTATTATCATCTTTGGAAAACACTATAGAATATGTACGTAAAATGTCAGGAGACCCGGCATTAAAAGATTGATATTTAAATTTTTTTTTTAGATTTTTAAGAAAAACAGCAAGTGATTGCTGGATGAACTTCATAATAAGCAGTTGATTATTTCACTAGCCAATGGGGGGTGGGCTAAGGTCAATAGATTATTAGGGTCCCCATCTGAAGTGGGGTATTATGGTATAACTAAATACACACACACATGCATGATACACAAACACATCCCTCTCCCCCGCACAGCTTCGCTTGTGTATTTGTTAACATCTCAGATAGCCATCATTAGGAGTATAACCAATACAAATTCGAATAGATCGGCCTGCTGGAGATAATGCATCATCCTGGCCTGTTAAAAGCATTTAAAGGGAGACAGTCACTCGTAAGAGAAGGGGCGATTGATCAAAAAAAAAAAAAAAACAGGCCTTGGGAAAAAAATCATGAGGATTCTGTGCAGTCCTCTGGCCTCGACGGCTACGTTTCCATCTATGATGATAAATTAGCATTAGATGGAACCTAATGAGTTTACTAAACATTTGGGATTTGTGCTAATAAACTAGTTGGCTGTGAACTAGCAGAAAAGATGAGCAATCCCCGCGCACCCTCTTATCTCTGTAACATGACAGTTATACCACGCTTCCAATCTGTGATCAATTCATCATCCTAGCACCATTGTACATTCTTCACAAAAAAACATAATTACTGTTTCCCTGGATCAGAACACTCATATTTCCTTGGAATTGCAGGGCCCTGATAGCAGGTACTGTCACCAGTTTCTTAGTGCTCCACTCTACAACTCTATTTATGATCATTATTTTCGCCTAAACAAGCCCTTTCCAACCCCCCCTCCCAACTTGATAACAAAATCTGCTATGATGAGAGGGGGAACAGTAAAGACATTGTTTTCTCCGCGGAGAGTTTTTTTTTTACATTCTTCCCATACTGCTGACAAATATTTTATTCAGCACATTAACAAAAGTTCTCCAGTCTGGAGAAGAGATTAAGGCTATTGCTATCAAACAGGGTCACCGTTTTCGGGGAGTGGAAAAAATGGAGCCTGAAAAAAACACATCGATATATAAAAACTGATTACAAGTTTTACATTCAGTCAATACTGCTGACAAAATATTTTAAATGAAACATGTATCCAGTCTGGAGAAGAGATCAAGGCAATTGCTATCAAACAGGGATGCTATTTTGTGCAAGCAGAATAAATAAAAAAAAAAAAAAAGAGCCTGAAAAACACACCAATATGTAGCAAATTGATTAGATCTTAGGCTTTAACATTAAGATACTGCTGACAAATACTTTATCTGGCAAATTAACAAATCTTTCCAGTCTGGAGAAGAGATTAAGACTATTTGCTATCAAACAGGATCACCTGTATCTGCAAAGGGTAAAAATGGAGCCTGAAAAACATATTGATATATAAAAACTGATGACAACTTCAGGCTTTTACATTCAGTCAATACTGCTGACAAATATTTTAATGAAACATATTAACATATGTTTCCAGTCTGGATATTCATAACAAATATTTCAACGCAGCATAGTAACAAATATCTCTAATCTGGAGAATAGAAATAAAACAGGTTCACTAATTTCTGCAGGAGATTTGCTTAAAAAAAAATAGAGCCTGGAAAACACACCGTTGTGCAAGAAACTGATTGGAACTTTAAGCATTTACATTCAGCTGCAGGCAAATACTTTAATTCGGCACATTAACAAAAACTTCTAGGTTTTGAGAAGACATTAAGATTACTGCAGAAAATGAACAGGAAAAAAGAGCATGAGAAACACATCAATAGGTAATAAATTAGAAGTTCTTGCTTTTGCATTCAACCAATACTGCTGACAAATATTTTAATGTAATACTTTATTAAAAGCATCCAATCTGGAGAAGAGATAAAGACAGTTATGCAAAAATAAAAAAGGAGCCTGAAAAAATACACCACTATGTAACGAACTGATTAGTACTTTTGGCTGTTATATTCAGCCAGTTCTGCTGACCAATATTTTAATATAATACATTAGCAAAAGTTTCTGGAGAAAAAAAAAGGAGCCTGAAAAAACACATCACTATGTAACAAACTGATTAGAACTTTAGGCATTTACATTCAACCAAAACTGCTGACCAGTGATGGGCGAATTTATTCGCGGCAAATTCCCGTGATTCGCAAGACGGCAAAAACGGATGAAACACCGCCGATTCGCCAATCACTACTGCTGACAAATATTTTAATTAGGGATGCACTGAATCCACTATTTTGGATTTAGACTCCTTCGTGAAAGATTCGGCCGAATACCAAACTGAATCCTAATTTGCATATGCAAATTAGGGGTAGGAAGGAGAAAACATCTTTAACATCCTTGTTTTGTGACAAAAAAGAATGTGATTTCCCTCCCCGCCCCTAATTTACATATGCAAATTAGAATTTGGTTCGGCAGGGCAGAAGGATTCAGCCGAACCCGAATCCTGCTGAAAAAGGCCGAATACTGGATTTGGTGCATCCCTAATTTTAATGTACTACATTAACAAAAGTTTCTGGAGAAGAGATTGAGTGTTATTGAAAAAAAAAAAGGAGCCTGAAAAAACACACCACTATTAGTACTGATTAGAACTTTACATTCAGCCAGTTCTGCTGACAGCTGTTTTATTCAGCACATTAACAAAAAGTTTCCCGTCTGGGGAAAAGATTAAGACTATTTCTGCTAAACAGGGTCACGTTTTCTTGCAAAGGGGTGTGAAACAATAGAGCCTGAAAAACACACCGACATGTAAAACACATAAAAAGTGATTAAAACCTAAATGACATTATATATATTTTTTTTTTTTTTCTGCATAGAGGTCGGATTATTTTACCTCCAGCCTACGCCACAAATAACCGCAGCTCCAAACCCTAAACAACAAGGTAAATTAGTTACTGCTTACAGCCTAATAAACAGGAACAAATGTGTTTCGGACTGCAGGAGGATGGTGGCTGCAATAATTGCTGGGAGTAATTATAGTGAGGTCGTAGAAAACCATGAACACGGGTTCACTTGTAAAGACAAATAGCCTTAAGAAACAGCGTTACCCAAAGAATTCATTCAGGGATGATGGTATGCGAGAGTGTGTTTTATTCCCCAGCTCTATGACTACTGGGCAGGGGCGTAACTATAGAGGAAGCAGACCCTGCTGCAGGGGGGCCCAGGAGGCATAGGGGGCCCCATGAGCAATTTTATTTCAGAAATTATAGGCAAAACAGGACAATCTCTGGATATGGGGGCCCTAAAATGAATTTGCTGTGGGGCCCAGTAGCATCTTGTTACACCACTGCTACTGGGTAATGACGAACAGAGCTGAACTTCAATTGGTGTAGCCTGGGTGCTAACATGGGGCAATTAGGTAAAAATCTGGGAAATAATTACAGGAGGGGGAAAATTGTCAGTATCTGCCCCTTTAATATTACAGCTATAGAACAACGGTGCTTTATTAACTTGCGTAACTCATTTATTTGTCGAAATTAATGATCTTTGGGAAAAGTATTGTTATATTTAGCACCGGCGTGTCACATGTAATAAATGGGCCTTATTCCTGCATTTTTTCCAAATCCATCCTCTTTCCCCCCTGGGTGTTTGTTCTGTCCAAGCCCCAGTGCACATATCTAAGGAGTAACAGATGACTTCTCTCTATTGTCCAGATTGCTGCCCGGTGACCTCAAATCGTTGGGACTAACACCATGTCCAATTCAATCCAGCACTTGTTTCCTAACCCAATCTCCGCGTGTCAAAGGACAAATTGCTGCACTCAGAAAACAGATATGGATGGGGGGTAGGGGGGGGGCTCACTTTCGTTGGCGTTTCGAGGATGTCAAGAAAGAAATGACATCAGAGATTCGACGACGGCATCCAAGCATACGGATTTGATTTACAAACCTTCCCTAATGTGAAAGAAATGCTGTGGGTGTGAATTCATACTTAACCATAAAAAAAAAATCCCATTTGTTTCTCCCATTAAACGTTACTCATAACTCTCCCTCCCTCTCTTCTTATGTTTTACTGTATGCGCTAATTAAAGACGCCCATTATTTCTCCCTCTGCCGTTTCCCAACAATAACAGGTAAGGAAAGATGAGGTCACAGCCATTCTCTCTCTCTCTCTTGAAACAAGAAGTGCAAGAACAGAACAAGGAACGGATGAAGGACTTGCTGTAATGAACTTAACAGCAGTTCTCTCTGGTTTTCTGTGGCCTGAATCAGTAGCCAATAGTGATGGGTGAATCTAGGCAGATTGGCTTTGCCGAAAAATTAGCAAATTTCTAGCGAAATTCGTGTTTTGGCAATAAGATCCGCAAAACGGCGCGCGTCTCATTTTTTGACACACGTCGCATAGTTTTCGACACATTTTCGGCGCGTATCTGTTGTTTTTTTTTTTTTTTGGCAGGCAAATTTTTGCATGTGTTTCGCGAATTTATTCGCCGGTGGCGAATCGCGGGAATTCGCAGCGAATCCGCGGCTGGCGAATAAATTCGCCCATCCCTAGCCAACAGTGTGGCCAGGGTTGCCTGTGATATAACGTAGGAAGCAGACAAGTAACAAAATGATTTTAACAATATGTGTGAGCAGTTTATGAAATAAAAAGTAAGTTGTGGGGTGAGAATATTACTGACTCGAGATACTTGCACAAGGGTGGGAGCTGCCATATTATTTGCCTTGGTTGAGGCAATGCCCATAAGCACTAAGAGCAGCATTGATTCTGGTGCTCCGTACCATGCAATGGGTAATGCCCCAGATGCAGTGATGGGCGAATCTACCCAGTTTTGCTTCGCCGAAAAATTCGCGAATTGTCGAGTCGCGGCACGTTTTTGATGCGTTGCGTTGTTTTCGTTGTTGTTCTCGTGAATTTTTGCCAGGCTAATTTTTCTCGGGAATTCGCCCCTGGCGAATAAATTCACCCCTGGCGAATAAATTCGCCCATCACTACCCAGATGCACTAATATATCATATGTTTAACTAAAGGCATCACTTCAGTTACCTGCAACTGCTGTGTGTGTGTGTTTGATTGGTGGGGCTAAGGGGCATAACTAAGGAAACAGACCCTGCAGCTGCAGATGGCTCAGGAGGTAAACAAGGCCCTAATTCATATACAGTTTCAATAAATATTGGTACAAGTCAACCTCTAAACATTTTTGGGGGCCTAAAAAATGATTTGCTGCGGGGCCCAGTAATATCCAGTTACACCACTGGACTGGTGGATACCGCTGCTGTGATTGTATGAAAGTAAAAAGTATGGGACCTGTTATCCAGAATACTCTGGACCTGGGGTTTTCTAGATAAGTGGTCTTTCTGTAACTTGGATCTCCAGACCTTCCGTCTACTAAAAATCATTTAAACATGAATTAGACCCAGTAGGATGGCTCTGCCTCCAGTAAGGATTAATCATTAATTGGGATCAAGTACAAGCAACTGTTATTAAAATTATTTTTAAAATGGGACTAATTTCACTCAAATTGAGAACATGGGAGACGAGACGGCCTTTCTGTAATTCTGATCTTTCTGGGTAACGGGTTTCCGGATAACTGCTCCCATACCAGTACCAACAGGAAAATCAAACTTTTCTAGGAGGCCTGCTTCTTATTGGAACAGTTTTCATGCACATTTTTTTATGAATGCAGTGAAAATAATCTGTCTCTAATCGAGAGTGTCTCTGCCGTGCGTGAGGGTTTTTTTTTGTTTTTTTTTTCCCCTGCGCTGAATGGGCAGAAGGACTGAAAATTGTTTCAGATCTAATTTGGATTGGCAAAAAAAAAAAAAGCATTCTTGTCAATTCGCACAACGCTTCTACCGGCTGTTTTACCCCAAATAAAAGGTTCTCACATCTGTCTATTCTACATTAATAAGCCATCTCCAACTGCTGGGAGGGTTTGTATAACTATTTGTGTGTGTTTTAGCCACCATAATTGAGCCGCCTCTGCAGTCAAAAGATCAGCCAACCTTCCTAGGGTTAATTTAGAGAGCAGCAACCGTGCTTTCATGAAACCAAGTGTTCTTTATGTTGTGCGCAATCACACCATGTTTTTTCAATGCACATAAGTTACTGTTATATGACACTTTTGACCCCACTGAGTAACTGCTTATTTTCTTTCCAAAAACAGAATCTATCTATTTATCTATCTATCATCTGTCTATCAATCTATCTATCTATCATATATCTATCATTCTATCTATCTATCTTTCTATCTATAAATCTATCTATCTATCTTTTTATATTTCTATCTTTCTATCTATCAATTATTCTCTATCTATCTATCTATCTATCTATCTATCTATCTATCTATCTATCGCTATTATCTATTTATTATCATCCATATATCTATCTTGATATCTATCTCTACCTGTCTGTCTGTTTATCTATCTATTATCTGTCTTTCAATATATCTATCTATCTATCTATTATCCTCTATCTATCTATCATATATCTATCGCTATTATCTTTTTCTTATCATCTATCTATCTCTACCTGTCTGTCTGTCTGTTTATCTATCTATCTATTTAAGTATTTTTAGCTTTCTATCTATCTATCTATCTATCTATTAACTTATAATTTATATAATAAGCTTTTGCATATCTATCTATCTATCTATCTATCTTTCTATCTACCAATTATCCTCTATCTGTCTATCTATCTATCTATCTATCTATCTATCTATCTATATCTATCACTATTATCTATTTATTATCATCTATCTATCATCTATTTATCTATCTTAATATCTGTGTACCCCCTCTAAAATTGTATTCCCTATCTTCCAGTTAAAATATATAACGATCAAAGTTGCTTTTAAAGCGAAAAAAAATGTTTTAACTTCTGTATATTTACCTTTATATGCGTGAGTGGGAGCTGCCATACTGTTTGCCTTGGCATCGACCTCAAAAGAGCAGTGCACTAGTTTTTTTTATCAACAGATGAAGCTGCACTACAGATGCCTGTGGAAAATGCTTTTTGCATAGATATATAGATGTATCTGGCACATAGACAAAGCGTGCATTAATATTTATTTCAGTGGGGGGGGGGTGTCAGGAAACAAATATGAAAACAAATATCAAGAAAATAATCTTTAGTTGCTAATCTGACCTGAAAAGTCGAGGGAGTACCAGATGTATTTATAAAATGTTATCTACCTAAATTACAGGTAATCATTTTTAGTGACATTTTATTAGTGAAAATTGATGAAAGCATTGCCCTTAGAGCTAAGTGCAGGACAGACAGAGATAGACTTTGGACTTTTTTTTCAACCCAAATTAACTATGTAACTCAGGATACTTCAGAAAACCAAGAGGGGACACCATGATAAACATAAATTGGGGGAATGTCCAACTTACAGCCCTCCATTAGTCCAGTAACAGTTGAAGGGCCACAGTTTTGACAGGCATGATGTCAACGCTGAAATATCTCTGCTGGAGAATGATGTCACAATCTGCCTTTTGTCGTTGTATGAAGGTTAATTGGTGGCCATGGGAAGGCTGTAAACCCAAGGCCAAATGCCATACTTAAAAAAAACTCTCAACAGGTATATTAGCCTGTCTTAGTATATTTTTGTAACCCATGTTGAAAAAACACTAAGGGGGGAAACAAAAATTAAAACAACAAGTCAACGGGATAATTTTGTGAGCTGTAAAATAAACAAAATAAGATAGTAAAAGGGAGGCCAAGAGAGAGAGAGAGAGAGAGAGAGTGAAAGAACCATCTCAGTAAATGAACTGTTCTTTCTCACCAGATGTGCAAACGTGTTTCGTCTTTCACTAGAGACAAGCTGGAGC
>CM044443.1:17632742-17684361 GCA_024363595.1 Xenopus borealis | reverse complement strand
GGGGGGGGGGGGTCACATACCACCATGGTACGCAGTATGTTTTTATTAAATTTTATTCTCATTATTATTTGGCAACAAGGATGCCATTCAAGATCCACTGTTTAAATTAGCTGGAATTTCATATCAGCATCATATTAAACAACAAGTGTTAAGTACCGATCTCAAATTTCCTAAGTGCTAAAATATGTTGACATTGATAAGAAAAGAAATTTGGGAATGTTTAGAATGGGGAAAGAGCTCCACCTAAAGGCCAAATGGATTATGGCAGCAAATCAGTCTATTCACTTCTTTATTGGATTTCTATTTAAATCACAAGGAGAAAAAAAGAATTTTTTTAAGAACACCTCTTTGTAAGGAAATATTCTTTAATCTAAAAAAAAATGCATTTTAAAGACTTTTTCAATGGTGGTGACAGGTAATGGTGGGATTTACCATCATTATATGAAAGAAGGAAAACAATGCAAATAGATTTGTTAGTCTAACAGCAGTTTGAGGATTGATCTCCCCATAGGCCAGCCTGGCTATTTTCTCCCCTTTATTATTATTATTTTTTTATTAAAACATCAATCTAGTGTTGAGCCAGTGAACTCCATTTCACCTAGAGAACATAAAATTCTCCATACCCAGGAAATAAGCACCTTTCATAAATCAGCACAATTCCTGACAGATAGATCAATTTTGGATAGTTAATCTGGAGGGAGGTGTTTTAATTGCTTGCTGGATTTGGAGTTCAGGGGGGGGCAGATTACAAGATAATGAACAACTCCCAGCACCCTTAGGCTTTAGCGTGGATGAAAAAAAAAGAGTTGGCAGCTGGGGGTGGCACATAATGGGGTCGATCAGAATCCCAGCTGTAGGTGGAAGGATCAGAAATATGACAATAGTAGGGCAAGATGGCACCAGTAGGGCCAACATTAGAATCTTGCGGCCTCATACAACTTCATAGTTTGGACCAATGGTGTACGCTCAGGCCCGGACTGGCAATCTGTGATTTCTGGTAAATGCCAGAGGGGCTGCTGTAAGATGCCATAGACAGTCACTGAAGTGGGTTGATAGGGTGCTGGTTGGGCTTCTGTCTGGTTGAAATGCCAGGGCCTATTTTGACTCCCAGTCCAGACCTGTGTCACCTGGGCCCCCCCCCCCGCAATATCACCCCTGCTTGTATGAGTTGGACTGGCAATCTGTGGGTGTTGGCAAATGCCAGAGGGGCTGCAGTAAGATTCCATTGAAACTCACTATTTAGTGGGGGCTGCTTAGGCCTCTGTTTAATTGGAATGCCACAGCCCGGACTGGCAATTTGTGAGTTCTAGTAAATGCCTGAGGGTCTGTTGTAAGATGCCATAGACAGTCGCTGAAGTGGGTTGATAGTAAGAGTCCATTGAAAGTCACTAGTTAGTGAGCTGGTGGGGGGCTTTTGTGTAATTGGAATGCCACAGCCTGTTTTGACTCCCAGTCCAGACCAATACTTGATGATAGAGGATGTGATCTCCCAAAAAACAGATGCAAGCAGAAGGGTCGGGTCAGAAAGCAGAAGGGATGTAAGGTTGGTAAAATGCGTCTGTTTCTCCCAATTCCCCCCAGACGGGTCTGCTTTGTACAAGTCAGGATGCAGCAGACACTATTGTAAGAACCACCATTATCCATATATATATATATACTGTATATATATATATATATATATATATGTTTGATTCCTGACAAAGGTCCCTGTGGAGGACTGAAATGTTGAGTGCAATAAACCTTTGGAGAATTGATTCAGCAAGTCCTGTGAGTGGTTCTTCTGCATTGCTTGTGTTGTTTCTTACCTCAGGCACCCAGGTGAAACAACTGTCTATGGTGTGCACCTTATCTCTCTATATATATTTATACCAAAATTCATATTATGGGCCCCCTACACCAATGCCGATTCTCTCCCACCAATGGTATGGCAACAGCATGACAGTCACACTTTTATTTGACAACTGACTCTGCTGCTGCTGAAGCACAACTCCCAGTTGTCTGGGGGTGCTGGGAGTTGTACTTATAGTAAACAGCAACTGCAGAGTCGTAGGTTCAACTGCTTTACCTTCAGTAAATACAACTGCCCTGGTTCCACATCTAATACTGATAGTTTAGGAGGCAGACGACCAACAACACAGTCTGGAACTCCTTTTTCTACAAGTGTTACGTAAAGAAATCAACCCAAATCCATTTGGACTGTTTTAGTGCCATTAAGTCATCCAATAAGGTTGCAGAGAAGTTCACTGCTTTATAGTAATAACACACTCTCTACTATATTAGAAGTCATTACAGGAGTTGTTCACCTTTGAGTTAACTTTTAATATGTTGCAGAGAGAGATATTCTGAGACAATTTGCAATTGGTTTTCATTTCTGATTATTTGTGGTTTTTGAGCTATTTAGCTTTTTATTCAGCGCCTCTCCAGTTTGCAAGTGCAGCAGTCTGGTTGCTAGGGTCCAATTTCCCCTAGCAACCATGCATTGATTTGAATAAGAGACTGGAATATGAATAGTAGATTCTCTGAATAGAGAAAAATGAGAATTAAAAAGCGGTCATGGGCAAATTTGTCAAGTTTCAATTCGCCGGCGTAAAAATGGGCGCCAGCGCAGAAACGGATGCCTGCGTCAAAATGGATGCATTTACTGCGAGCCCATTGACTTTAATGAATGAACTTTAACTTCCATTTTGTCGTCTGCAAATTTCTGCTGTAGATTTGCGAATGTATTGGCCGCCCGCGAAACATGGAAATTTGCCGCAATTTCGGCCGTCCCTATTAAATAGTAGTAATAACAATACGTTTGTAGCCTTACAGATCATTTGTTTATTTTAGATTGGGGTCAGTGACCCCCATTTCAAAGCTGGAAAGAGTCCGAAGAAGAAGGCAAATAATTCAAAAACTATAAAATAGAAATAAATGAAGCCTAATTTAAAAGTTGCTTAGGATTAACAATTCTATGACATACTATGAGTTAATTTAAAGGTGAACTACCCCTTTAAAGAGTTTAATTGCCAAATAAGGGCGTGAGGTCTGCAAACAGGCCCACAGTGTAACTGAATAGGAATCTTTAGTGTGTTTGGGAAAGTCTGGACTTGTTCTGCCTGTATAACAATTCATTGGCATTTTGTAATGTCTTTCATTTACAACTCCCAGCACCCCCCTGCCACCCTGGGAAGCAGAAGTCGCCTATAGACACAAGTTCATTGTCTGTGCAACCTGAATGATCAACATAAACAGTTTTGGGTGAGTATTGCTTTAGACATGGGGCACCCTATTACCTACAGCCGATTGTGGCATTTACTGGACGTGAAGGGATAACTGAATTTCGTGGCTGGAATATAACAACGTCTTCCTCAAGTGATAACATACAGGTGCAATGCTGAAATATCCATTCCCATTTATACGTCATAGTAAAGAGCCACCTGCTGGCAAAACAAGAAAATGACATCTATCTAAATCGTTTGAAAATAAAGTTGGCCATAGACGCACCGATAATATCGTACGTAAGGACTTTTCCTACGATAATCAGTGCGTGTATGATGGGAGACGAGCCAACTGATATTGGCAGAAGACTTAGATATTGGTCGGCTCGTTGATGGGGCTGGCACCCGAACATCAGCCATTGTTAGTGCTGAATCGTCAGATACAGGTAGAATTCTATTGTTTCTGTCTGCATATATGAACATTCAGTAGTGGTGTAACTACCAGGGGTGCAGGGGGTGCAATTGCACCAGGGTCTCCGGGGCCCATTGGAGCCACAAAAATGGTTATGGCAGGCGGTTATCTAGGCGGAGATTTTATATCACACATGCCTTCAACACTCCAGCATGCGTTTTATAGAGGTAAGTGCCCCGACAGGGGGGGCCAGGTGCCCATCCTGTACTGGGGCCCATCAGGGAGTAGTTACACCACTGATATCCAGCTCTTCATGTGTGTATTGAAATGGATGATCTTTCCTGGAAATATCGTAATTGCTACGTCTATGGGGCAGATTCACTAAGCGGCGAAAATGCGTTAGCGTTGCCTTTTCTAAAGCTCGCCGCACTTCGCCAGGTGAATTTTTGCCAGCGCTACGCAAATTCACTAAGTGCGAAGTTATGCTCAGGTCGACGAACGGTAGCGTAGTTGTGCTAGTATTACTTCCACCAGGCAAAGTGCATTTACGCTAGTGATGCCTAATTTGCATATGGCACGAATTTCAAAGTATAATAGAAGTATATGTTACAGCCACTACATTCCACTACACAAGCCCAGGAAACCTTTAATAAATAAAATAAAGTTGTCCTATTGCCCTACATGTGCCCCCTGTATAGTTGTGTTGCCATATGTTAGGAAACGTAGGGGGGAAGGAGGGTAACCCCCAAAAAATTTTTGCCCTTCTTCAGACTATCACCCTACAAAAAGTAAAAGACGCCAGTGTTTTTTTGGGACTTAGAAAAATTTCCATTTTTTTTTTCAAACTCCTATCTATTGTATTGAACTTCGCCAGGTCTGACCTGGCGAAGTAACGTCTAGCGTAAAAGGTATATGTTGAGGCATATGAAGAATCTGACATTTCCCGATTGACGGCATCAGTTTCCATAAGGTGTTCGGAGTATAATGTAAACACCAAAGTCTTCATAATCAGAACCACCAGTGGATATTGTCAATATTCAGTATAATCTGTAGTGCCTGGGGGCCCGAAACCATCTCGAGTTACAAAAGCAGAAGAAGGGGAAACATTATATTTTGTGACCAGGGAAGTCAATTGGCAAGTAATGTGTCTGTGTGAACATGTGGGGAATGGATCAGACCCTCGCGCTTTTCCATCTATCCCTAAACCGCAATGTCACCAGGTCATATATAATCGATGTTGGCAGAAAACTGGAACAAAGTTTTGGAGCCGAGAAGCTGAGAATGAGGATATTCTGTGACAATGATGGTTTATTAGAATCAAATGTATAACAAGGGGATGAAAGTGGTGAAAAGATTAATATGTGTTTGGGTTTAACTCCCAGAGTGACGGCCACGGACCTGGAATAGAAATAACATGAAACAAATATTCTAACATTACTTTATTGTCATGATATCAACTATTGTTGATTCTGAAATATTCTCAGCTAATGCCCTAGGGGAGCAGCAGGACAGACTTCTTGCTCTTTCTTAAAGGGATCCTGTCATGGGAAAAAATATTTTTTCAAAATGTATCAGCTAATAGTGCTGTTCCAGAAGAATTCTGCATTGAAATCCATTTCTCAAAAGGGCAAACAGATTTTTTTATATTTCATTTTGAAATCTGACATGGGGCTAGACATTTTGTCAATTTCCCAGGTGCCCAAAGTCATGTGACTTGTGCTCTGATAAACTTCAATCACTCTTTACTGCTGTATTGCAAGTTGGAGTGATATCACCCCATCCCTCCCCCCCCCCAGCAGCCTAACAACAGAACAATGAGAAAGTAACCAGATAACAGCTCCCAATCACAAGATAACAGCTACCTGGTAGATCTCAGAACAGCACTCAATAGTAAAAACCCATGTCCCACTGGGACACCTTCAGTTACATTGAGAAGGAAAAACAACAGCCTGCCAGAATCAGTTCCCTCCTAAAGTGCTGGCACAAGTCACATGACCGGGGCAGCTGGGAAATTGACAAAATGGCTAGCCCCATGTCAGATTTCAAAACTGAATATAAAAAAAATCTGTTTGCTCTTTTGAGAAATGGATTTCAGTAAATGGATCTTGAAAAAAAACATGTTTTCCTATGACAGAATCCCTTTAACTCTTTACAGGGAGTCATTGAGTTGGGCTCCAAGGACCATGAATACAGGGCCATCATCAGGAACCATAAGGAACTCATTCATTAGTTATTAGGACATCTGGGCAGTAGGTCTAGCTAACTAAGCTTAAAAGGGTGGTTCACCTTTGAATAACTCTTAATATGACGTAGAGAGTGATATTCTGAGACAATTTGCAATTGGGTTTCATCATTTTTATTTTTGTTTTTTGAGTTATTTAGTTTTTTTATTCAGCAGCTTTCTAGCTTGCAATTTCAGCAATCTGGTTGCTAGGGTCTACATTACCCTAGCAAGTGTAACCATGCATTTATTTTAACCATCAGGCCTGGATTTGTGTCAAGGCCACAAAGGCCTGGGCCTAGGGCAGCAATATATTAGGGGTATATTAAGGAAATCCAGCCCTATCAACAATAGGCTGGAATATAATTAGGGGAGGGTCTGAATAGTAATATCAGTAATAAAAAGTAGTAATAACAATACATTGGTAGCCTTACAGAGCATTTGTTTTTTAGATAGGGTCAGTGACCCCCATTTTGAAAGCTGGAAGCAGTTAGAAGAAGAAGGCAAATCATTCAATAAATATAAAAAAGATAAAGTGAAGGCCAATTAAAAAGTTGCTTAGAATTAGCCATTTTATAAAATACTAAAAGTTAACTTAAATGTGAAGCACCCCTTTTAAAGGAGAACCAAACCGTTTAAAAAAAAAAAAACCCTACCTCCCTACCCTGGGTAGACCCTCCTCGCGCCTCCCCCCTAGCCTACCTTCGCCAGCAGGCAAATGCCCCAAATTTTTTACTCACCCCTCCATGCAGATTCTGGCCTCATGAGTTCAAGGGAACCATCTTCAATCTACTTTGGAATCAGAGCAGCGTTTTCCGCGTGTGCGCAGCTGTAGCAATTTTCCAGTCCTGAATGACATGAAAGCCATGAAAATTTCCAAAAATAGAAAAAGGAAAGAAAAGAAAGAAGATGGCGCCAGTGAATTCCTGAGGCCAGAATCTGCATGGAGGGGTAAGTAAAAAATTAGGGGCATTTGCCCTGGAGGGCAGGTAGGCTGGGTGGAAGGAGGGAGGGGGTCTACCCAGGGTGGAGAGGTAGGGTTTTTTTTATTAACGGTTTGCTTCTCCTTTAATGATGATCCAAACAGTACACGCTTGTCTGTGCACCCAAGCATGTTTGCATCTCCCCCAACATTTTTAATCTAGAAGCCCCATTTCCTATGAAGTCCACAAGTCAGCCATTGCATCTGCTCACCCACCCCATTTCCCCATTTCCCATGCAAGGTTCTGCAGCAGAGTTACATAAACGAGCGATATTATCCACTTGTTTATTAATATTTATGTAGAGTTTAAATGCAGCTTTTATCCGGTACACATTGAATTCTTTGATGAACGGATATCAACTGCTTCATGTTGCAGAGATCCCCAAGTGTCAGTTTAGCCCTTTGTAGTGGTAGGAGGTCAGGCCTTCAGCAAGGGGCTCTCAGGGCCAGCCTTGGGGTAAATGGGGCCCTGTGCAAAATGCCACAGCAGGCTCCTCTCGACAGTTTGAAAACCATCATTGAACATTTATTAAGTATAATATCTTCCATTTACAGTATAGTTGCTTTGACTTACATTTGTGCACATTCTATCGGAATACTAATAAATAGGTCACGGAGTTCTGTGTATAATAACTACATAAAAAAAGTCTGGGGGATAGTCTGGTGCCCCCTTTCTTGTGGTGCAGAACAAAGGCTGGACTGTAACCAGGTCTGGACTGAGAATCAAAATAGGCCCTGGCATATCAGGTACACATAGGCCCCAATAAGCCCATACAGATACCCAAACTGCCCCCACCAGCCCACTAAATACTGACTTTCTAGTGCACCTTATAGCAGGTGGAGTCTTGACAGCTCCTATTATTTGGAAAAATCTCTGGACTTTGAGTTGGGTTAAAAGGACAAAGACTGCTGCGCCCCTACCAACCCCTTTAGCTCTCAAGTGACTGACAAATTTTGGGGACACTTGGGGAAATGGGGGAATGTGATGCTGGAATAAAGTTTTGGTTATGGTGGGGCTTTGTAAACTCAACTGCTGATTGAAATGTCACTTTAAACAAATGAGTGCTGCAGGAAAATGTTTTCTATGCAAAGGATAATGAAATTTCTTTGCAACTATGAGTGTGCCTGGGTTAACTCCTGATGCAGGACAGGATGATTCCCAAGAGCGTGTAAGTGAAGTGCCTGAGTGATCTAATATAGACACTCATGATTGTAATATAGTTACGTAAATGAAACTTAAGCTTTTACAGTATTGCATATGTTCTTTACTGTCTTTTCCTCAACAGTATCCATTGTCTCCAGGTATTCTTCAAGAGAGGATACCAGAAGCTGCTGTTGTGGTACTGCCAATTTTTGCACTAAATCTCAAAATGTGGGTTTGATATTTGTGTGTGTTATCACCATTGTCGGGGCGAAACTGATTTTTCCCCTGGTTGAATGTATGGACCCATAGGTTTCTGTTTGGCACCTATGGAGTTAAGTCCCTGATCTCTATTACTAGGCCGAAGGTTACGTTTCAAGTGCATGCTTCTAACCAATAGTTACAGGCAAGATTGTAATGACCATTTCCTGCGACACAGCTTTATAGTGCTGGAAAGGAGTGGCCACTTCCTCTTTGGCTGCTGGTGCCTGGATTGACTGAATGTGCCATTGAGCCTGGGAGCAGGCAGGCCCCAGTACAGCCACGTGACCCTAAAGGGACCAGCACCTTTAGTGGGTAAGTCGGGGACCAGGTCACCCCATGAATGAGTGATAGCAAGTGCAGGGTAGTGCTGTTATCGTCTCTCTAGGGAGAGAAAGATAGTCAGCTGTATTTAGTATGAACAGTGTGTGTTCCAACAAGGAGTGTTAGCAGGAAGAGATCTTCCTACAAAGCTTCCCCTGTGATGCTTTTAGTGCAGGGACATTGAGGTGGTAGTGGTAGGGATAAGGACTAGCAGCGGCTATCGGCCTTACACTGGTGTTCTGAGTAGGGTTGCCACCTTTTCTTGAAAAAAATACCGGCCTTCCTATATATTTATCTTTTTTTCCTATTAATAACATTGGGCTCAGCCATCAAAAATACCGGCCAGGTGCAACCCTAGTTCTGGGCAGGCACATCGCAGCAGCAGGAGGGTTTTATGGAATGGATGTAACCTTTGACTAATCAGACTCTGAGGAATAATCACCTTATTGAAGTGTATGTGAAAGTTCTGCTAATATTTCAACTACAGCTGTGTGCACCTCTGCTTTTTCCTCTGGATGCTCCTGTGTGAGTACTAAACCTGGGGATATTGCTTATGCTAATAAACATCTATCTGTTTGTTGTAAAGAACCTCCTGGCACCCATTTCATCTTTTATTGTACAGTTTGCCTGGGTGTTGTAGTTATACTACCTCCTAAATTATAGCTTCCACATGGCGAAGGCCCTGCCCTGTTGTGTAGGTCGCAGTGTAACCATGCTCATCCCGCAGTAGCTGGAAACTTTAACCCTTGGTGCTTTAACTAGCCCAAGAAAGCATTACCTGTAGTTTCTATTTAAGAAAACTATCTGTATAGTTGCATTCATTTTCAGCCCGTAGCTGTGTAAACTCCCATGTTTATCCTTGTGTCTGACAGAGTTACAGCGGTGGTGATGTTTTTCCTGGTCTTTTTGGTTTCAGTGCTCCCTGGTGACTCCTGCTGCCACATTTTAGCCTGAACTTGTGGTCATCTGATACGCGACCTACAACCTTGAGGCCTCTTTTTTTTTTTAAAAGGTCTCCCGGCGAGGGATTTCAAGATTTTGGCATAAAGACAGCTGTTTTAAAATGTGTATCGTTGTTTTATTTTGTGGCCATATATATTTCCTGACATTTTCACTTTGGTATTAACCTTTCGTTTTTTTTTTAGCGGTGGGAAACAGATGATATTAGAATTTTGTGTGAAATCAAAGCCACGGATCTGGGAAGAAGTCCAAAGACTTTCCTTGGCTGAAGTTGTTCATTTTTAGAGGTGATGGCAGAACCCAGGAGAGCTTGGGGTGTCATTGTATGATTTAAGGAACCAATGTCCAAAATGTACTTACCTCTAACTGCCAATTCACTTTGGCCATGCCTTTGATTAATATTTATTATCTTATAGAACAGCCAGTTCTGAGCAGTTGGTCTTCATTAATTATTTTTTTATAGTTCTTAATTTATTTGCCTTCTTCTTCTGACTCTTTCCTGTTTTCAACTGGGGGTCATTGACCTCATCTAAAAACAAATGCTTTGTAAAGCTACAAATGTATTGTTATTGCTACTTTTTATCACTAATCTTTCTATTCAGCCCCTCTCCTATTCATATTCCAGTCTCTTATTTATTTCAATGCATGGTTACTAGGGTAATTTGTTTCCTAGCAAAAAGATGACCGATCTGCAAACTGGAGAGCTGCTGAATAAAAAGCTAAATAACTAAAAAAATCACAAATATTGAAAAATTTAAACCAATTGCAAATTGTTTCAGAATATCACTCTCTACATCATACTAAAAGTTAATTTAAAGGTGAACAACCCATCCATTCCATACAACCCTCCTGCTGCTGTGATGTGCCTGCCCAGAACACCAGTGTAAGGCCAATAGCCGCCGCTAGTCCTAATCCCTACCACCTCGATGTCCCTGCACTAAAAGCATCACAGGGGATGCTTTGTATGAAGATCTCTTCCTGCTAACACTCCTTGTTGGAACACACACTGTTCATACTAAATACAGCTGACTATGTTTCTCTCCCTAGAGAGATTATAACAGCACTACCCTGCACTTGCTATCACTCATTCACGGGGTGACCTGGTCCCCGACTTACTCACTGAAGGTGCTGGTCCCTTTAGGGTCACGTGGCTTTACTGGGGCCTGCCTGCTCCCAGGCTCAATGGCACATCCAGTCGATCCAGACACCAGCAGCCAAAGATGAAGTGGCCACTCCTTTCCAGCACTATAAAGCTGTGTGGCAGGAAATGGTCATTACACTCTGGGCTATAACTATTGGTTAGAAGCATGCACTTGAAACATAACCTTCGGCCTAGTAACAGAGATCAGGGACTTAACTCCGTAGGTGCCAAACAGAAACCTATGGGTCCCTACATTCACATTTTGGAAAAGGAGATGGGGAAGAAGGTCAAACATAACTGATCCTAACTAAAGCTTAACTAAAGCAGTAGGCTAGAAATGTTGTACATTTTGCTTTGTGCTTGTGTACCAGCCCAAGGCAACCACAGCCCTTTAGCAGTAAAGATCTGTGTCTCCCCAGTAGATGCCCCAGTAGCTCCCCATCTTCTTTTCTGATTCTGATTCACATGCTCTGTGCTGCTGTCACTTACTGAGCTTAGGGACCCACTCACAATATACAGTACATATATAATAGAAATATAGTCACAATATAAGGCTGATTAGTCATTAATACAGATAATTACTATATGGCAACACAGAAACCAGTGCAATTAGCATCATCATTTAATAATCAGTCCTGTAGCATCAGTTTATATTACAGACAAACCTAATTTTCTGCTGGATAATTAGTGACGACCCCTAAGCTTAGCTTCTCAACAGCTGCTCAGAGCCCACTGAGCATGTGAGTGTCACAGACACTTTCCAAGATGGTGACCCCCTGTGACAAGTTTGAAGTCCTGGATCATTGCTGCTATTGACAATCTGAAACTTTAGGCTGGTGCAATAAGTGCAGTATATAAAAGATGGCATTTTAAGCCATATTCATTTTTTGGGTTTAGTTCTCCTTGAACTAAAATCATTAATGGGAAAAATATTGTAAGGAGTGACAAACTGAAAAGACATCATGCTATAGTCCTGTGGTTTATATAAGATGGTGGTTGCCACTGCAACTGTGGGGCCTTGGTCCCAGAGCAACGACAGGGGGTCCAGCCTAAAGGCCACTTAGGTTGAAATTTGACGATAATGCCTATTTGCTCTTTTAGATACATCTGAAAGCCCAGTTTGATGGTCATTCAGAGTGAGATTTGGGATTTCAAGCAGAGATGGTAGACCATTGCTTTTTACTATTGCCAGGGCCCCCTTTTCTCTAGAGAGGAATGTGTTGCTCACCAACCCCAGTGGCCTCAAAGCAGGTGCTATTCTTGAATTCAAGTTGCATAAAAACCAGGTGTACAGCAAACAGAGTCTCCTGTAGGCTGTCAGTCCACATAGGGGCTACCACATAGTCAATCATATTTTTTATTTGACAACCACAGAAACTTTTTTCATGATTATAAGGCTCCCCAGATCTTTTTACATTTGAAGTTTGGAGACCCCTGCTCTAGAGGACTACTAGCTGGCAGCCCTGGTGGGTCCATTGAGCCATTTATTGTGGGGTTGTCTTCTCTGTATGGATTTGTATTGGTTCTCTAAACTCATATTGCGTATATATCTTCAACGACACTTGGCAGAATTGTACATTTATACTTTTCATAGTTTTCTTTCATTATTTCTGTGCTGGACAAGAAAGAACAGAGTCATGCCAGATCCATCTTTTAGTCACCATGCAAAGGATGCAACCTATGGGCATCCACTAGCAGCCCCCTTTTTTGCTCCCATTTTTGCATTTCTTAATACACTTGCAGTTGTGCCTCTCCCATAGTCAAGTAGCCCCCCTACCTTTCTCTGAGGACTAATGTATTATGCAGTGATCCCCAACCAGTGGTTCTCCAGCTACATGTTGCTCACCAACCCCTCGGATGTTGCTCCCAGTGGCCCCAAAGCAGGAGGTTATTTTTGAACTCCTAATTTGGAGGCAAGTTTGGTTGCATAAAAACCAGGAGTACTGCCAAACAAAGCCTCCAGTAGACTGGCAGTTCTCATAGGTTGACCATATGTGAGAATTAATTATGCCTATCAGGGTTCTCCAGCTGAGTTTGCTTTGGTGCTTGTTAAGGTCAACTGAAAGAAGTTACTGTGCTTCAATGATATACAAATAGGTGGAAAGTAATCTCAATTAGTGGCGTTTATACAAATAGCCTGCAGGAGTCACTGTGCACATTACTTTTACTATGCAAATACACTGTACTTTCTGTATAGCTTGAGAGTGATAGAGTTGGAAGTAGAGATGCACCGAATCCACTATTTTGGATTCGGCCGAACCCCCGAATCGTTCCCGAAAGATTTGGCCGAATACCGAACCGAATCCGAACCCTAATTTGCATATGCAAATTATGGGTGGGAAGGGGAAAACTTTTTTTACTTCCTTGTTTTGTGCCAAAAAGTCACGTGATTTAGCTCCCTGGTCCTAATTTGCATATGCAAATTAGGATTCGGTTCGGCCAGGCAGAAGGATTCGGCCGAATCCGAATCCTGCTGATAAAGGCCGAATCCTGGCTGAATCCCGAACCGAATCCTGGATTCGTTGCATCCCTAGTTGGAAGTTACTATTGTGTAATGGCTGCATGAACCTGCCAATAAAGCAATGTTATAATCTATTCATCCTCAGCTACCAAAACACAACACCATTCTACCCTTGATGTTTGCACAATTTACAAAACACATGGACTTGATCTGATAAATTATACCCAGTTTCAAATGTAATTTTGCATGAAAACACAAGTAAAAATCAAGTACCTGGGTATACCAAATAAGGGCTGTGATTGGTCATTTTGGTATCCCTTATGTAGACTGGCAGCCTAGAGGAGGCTCTGATGCTCTCTTTAACCAAAACTTGCCTCCAAGCCTGGAGTCAAAATAAACACCTGCTTTTGAGGCCAGTGAGAGGAACATCCAAGTTGTAGGTTCGAGCCACTGGTTGGGGATCACTGCCATAGACAGACATTATTTATAGTTCTAGTGGGGGCATGTTTGGGACTTTGTGTGCTTAAAATACTAGGACCTATTTTAAATCCTAGTTGGGACCTGCTAACAATACTAGTGAGTCACTTGACACTGATTGTACCTAACTTCTGAATCAATCCACTTATACAGTACATATACTGTATCTACACATGGATTTGATCTATTAAATTGTACGCATATTCAAGTGTAATTTTGCATGAAAACAAAAAATAAAAAGTCTTGTGGTTGACATTATTTATATTTTAATATTATCAGCTACAGGAGATCTTCCTATCAATGGAGGTACAGGGGATCAGGTGCCCAACTATCACATTTCTCAATTCTGTCTCCAAATGAAGCACCTTGTTATCATCTGTTAATATAAATAATGTAATAGCCTTATTTTTTTTTTTATACAGATATAGTTCAGTACACGTATCCTGATGTTCTTATATGATTGAATCCTCACCCCGTCTATAATGAAATGCAGGTAAGGAGGAAAGGGCCTGATTGATGTTTCCCTTGTACTAAAATGGAGATTTTTACAATGTTATAATCATGCCATTTAACAGATGTTAATTTCCTCTAAGTATTATTAAAATAAGTTTTATATACCAAGTCCCTGGGCTATATTTTGTAATTTTCAGCATGCTGTTCAATAGGAAAAAAAAAAAACCACTTTGTCAGCGCAGGAGTCTTGTTCCTCCAGGAACAGCCCCATCAGCAGTTTTAATTTATTCTGTAATCATTAACCCTTCTAATACCACAGGTTGGCCACCAGGAATAATATGTTACTGAGCACTGTAGGATGGTCAGGTAAATGGAGAACCATAACTGTAGTAGAGGCATTGGGTTTACTTCTGCTGAGTTTGTCTGTGTAAGGTTCCTTCTGGTGTTCTGGCTTCCTCCCACAATCCGATCTCAGAATTAGGGGAAATTTGGATGGCAAAAACAAAATGTTGACATCTTATGAATGCATTAATAATTAGTCAAGTAGACTAGGGAAATGTTCAATATTTGCAAAATTTCCAGCAGGAAAAACATCAGCTTTCATTAAAATTATTCCGGGTAGAATAATTTTAATATACCCCTTAATATGCTTATGGCAAATATAAGTGCAAATGTGTTACTTTCTGGCCATCTGAAGAGCAAGTATTGAAAATGTAGATTCTTACAGATTTTATTAGTAGGTGCTGAAAATACTGTACCTAGTGATGCTCGGGTCATCAGTTTGTTGACCTCTGTTTCTCTAACCTACCCATCCGGAACTCAAACCAGCCTAACAAGCTTCAATTACATACCTGTGCCTGATCCACCAACCTCTGATGTCACCAAAGGTGGCAGGGAGAAGCCAGCACAAATAAATAAATAAAATGAGATGGAAGAGTTAAATTGGGAGAGTTTTTCAGAGAGGGTTGAGGAGGAGGAGCCAGTGGGAAAGTAATAATTCCACCTACCAGACCTTTGGATAAAACCGGAGGTTCCATGGGTATCCCATGCTGAAAAATGCATTAACTATTATATCAGACTATAATACTTTAGAGAACCAGCAACCTGAGTTACAGAGGTGCTACTTGGAAACTTGAGAAAGGGAAAAACAAAATTTAAAAAAAAAAAAGGAAAAAGAGATAAAGTGGTAGTTGTGTTTTTTTTTATAAAGTTAAATTAGTCCATGGAAAACTGTTTTATACAGTGAAATAAAATCTAATTCTAACTTTCCAATACACATTAATTAAACACTTTTGCTTGTTCACCTTCCCTGCAGTCCTAGATCTCCAGAAACAATGTTGCAAGCCAGATTTTTGACGGGCCTAGAGGAGACCTGACTCCTATTACATTGATTAAAGAGTTGGAGCCAGAGAACAGGAAGAGATAAACAAATACTGGTTTCAACTGCAGTTACAAATAATGTAACCTCTGGAAATGTTTCATGTACATGGTTAAGTTGCTTAAAATTATATTTGTATCATTATGCAAACATTTTTAATAGTATATTGCAAGCCACAATAATTACATTGCATCTCACCACCTTACAGAAGGCCCCAGTGCAGATGAACAGAGTATCACTGGGTTAAATTATCAGCCTTGTGAAGTACGCAGTTCACTTGATGTCCAACTCGGAAGAAAAGATCAACCACACGATAGATGCCTGAGGCTGAGAGAAACTTCATTTTTACATGTATCCTATTTAAGCTAAAATATCATGTGTCAACTTGTTTTCTTTATTTTCTTCAAAATTCTGCTTAAATTTTGAAGAGGGTTTTTTGTTCATTTCAAGCAGCCTCTCCCCTGTGAGATCCACATATATTAGGCTTGCTCTTTTCAAATGATTCCCCTTCATTTCAGCCGAGCGAAACAGTAACTTGTCGGCAACATGATGGCTAAAAGCACCAGGAAAATGAAACCAAACAGAGGTAGAATACACAGGGGATGGACCTACTTTAAGCATAAAGTCTTCAGTGTCTATGATCACAGGAATCTGATGTTTATCATTAAGGTTCCATAGTATGAAGGCATCAATACGGTCGGCAGTTTGCTGCAGTACGGAGACAAAAAGTCGTTTGTTGTGAAGAGGAAAATCAAAAGCATTCTTCTAAGACATAAGAAGTGGTACAGCAGGAAGAATGAAAAAGTGAAATGTTAAGTGAGCAAAAAACAAAAATATATCACTGTACAAAAAACAGATAAGCAGAGGAGGGAGGGGGGAGAGATTTTTGTTTAGCTGATTAAAGACATTTTCTACAGAGTATCCCTTTATACTATCCCAGAGCCAGTTCCATGTATATTAACCCCAGAACACATGGTAGGATAAACACAGTGCCAATTCCACACATAATGCCAGCAGAATAAATATAGTGCAAATTTAATGTAAAATACCCCAGGAATCAACAGGATAAATGCAGTTTCCCTTTATACTATCCCAGAGCCAGTTCCATTTATATTAACCCCAGAACACATGGTAGGTAGGATAAACACAGTGCCAATTCCACACATAATGCCAGCAGTATATAGTGCAAATTTAATGTAAAATACCCCAGGAATCAACAAGATAAATGCAGTGACAATTCCATATAAAATACACCTAAAACATATGGTAGTATTAATACACTGTCCATTTAATGTATATTAACTCCAGAACAAATTGCAGGATAAATAAAGTGCCCCCAAGACATATGGTAGTCTAAATAGAGTTTCAATTTTACTTATAATAACCTCAGAACCCATGATAGGCTCATGAATACAGTCTCAGGTCCAAATACAATGCCCTGAGACACAGGTTAGCATAAATACAGTGTCATTTTCAGGTATAATGACCCCAGAATACATCATAGCATAAATACCATCTCAATTCCATATATAATGCCCCCAAAACACAAGGTAGTATGAAAACAGTGTCTATTTCTTGTTTTAATAAATTAATTATTAATCCCAGAACACATGGCAGGATAAAAACAATTACAATTCCATATCAAACGCCCCCAAGATACATGGTAGTACAAATAAAGTGTCAGTTTCATTTATAATCACCTCAGAACCCATAATAGGCTAAACACAGTGTCATTTCCATTAATAATGACCCCAAAACTCATGGTTGCATAAATACAGAGTCAAATACAGAGTCATGTATATTACCATGGAACACGTCAGGATAAATACAGTATCAATTTCATATATATTGACCCAAAGACACAGGGTAGTATAAAACACTGTTGGTTTTATATATAACCTCAGAACAAATAGCAGGATAAATTAACTGGCAACTTCATGTATGTTTATTGCAGGCGCATTTATTGATGCTAATAATGCTTAGCCTTTCCCAAGTCTTCATTTCTTAGTAGAGCACTGGAATGCTGAAAGAAAATCTATTGCAAGTTAAGATAAGGGTGTGTGTGTGGGGGTTCTTCATCAGCAATCTACAGCACTGGTTTTCAGACTTTGGGGGCATTATTTATCAAAATCTGTATTTAGAAATAGTATTTTAAAATAAACAAATCCGACCAAACTAGAATCCACAATTGCACAATTGTTTCAGATTGGGTAAAAACGTGAAATATGAATAATATGATTTTTTCTTCCCCCGAATTGCTTGATTTTTTCTGGCTTTGTCCTGAAAACTCGGAATTTTTGATGTGTGCCCAAAATAGGCAGATTTTCAGGCTAATTCCAGAGCAGACCACAGAAACTTCCAAATAGGATTCCTTTCCCAATGGCTTATATACAACCTCGGCAGGACTGAGATGGAGTATTTTCGGATTCTGACTTTTCCATCCTCGGGGTATAATAAATCTAGAAAAAATTGATGGTTATTTCTACTAAAAATTCAGATTTTATAGTTTACAAACGTTTTCTAATTTTTTTGGGATTTGGAATTTAATAAACAACCACCTTGGTACACTGGATCAGAACCTTACCTACGCATGACAAATGTATATGATATTATGAAATATTTTTCATCAGTCATCCTGATATAGTTTCAGTAATATCTAGGAGATCATATAACTGTTAAACACTGAATTTTCACTTTAATTGTCCTTCAAGGAAGATTTCAGGAATGTCCAGAGTAGTAAATAAGTATTCAGGCCAAAGCTCTCCCCAACCAGCCTCCAGGCTAAATCCTCCCTGTGAACTACATTGGGTCCCCAATGGATCCCTCAAATATTCTGGTAAATCGTATTCTCCAGTGTGTGGGTCTTATTTTATTTTACCAGCTGATGAATCATTCATCTGCTCTGTCTTTATTATGACCCCAGAAGGCATCTAAATTTAACTAATGACTTATCATGCCTAGACAGGTAGGTTACAACTCCCAGCAACCCCCAGGAAAGCATGCCTTACACATAACTCTGTTTGATGTGGATCCAGATCACAGATCTTTCAATAACTTGGGTGGTTTTTCAAACATATTTAATTGTTTGCTGAAAATTCCGATTTCTTTGGTATATGTTCCTCTTTAGCACCATCCACCTCCTCCAGCATGTTGGGTTCAAAGAGGCAGAATCTTGGTATATTAGGAAACCACCTGGCATCCCTGGCCTCTAAGAAACTCATAGAAATAACCTTTACCTACCACTTTGTAAACAGTGTCTTGTATGGGTTGTGGGAAATAGACCAATTCTGTAGTTGAAAAAGGAAGAAAAACTACAACCTGTAATTTTAAGAAGCATTATTCTGCCTCACTGTAGATCCATATGAATTGGCAAATATTGGTTGAACAGTTTGTTCCTGAAGACAAATTCAGTGTCTTTCCTACTTAGGGGGTACTGTTTGCTGAGCACCATTGTCTTTTGCCCTAGCATGTGCCAATTCCTGTAGGACACACCGGGAAAAGAATTCTGTACTATGCAAGCCAGAAGGGGGGAGTCTGGAAGATTGAAAAAATATGTCAGCTAGTCCCTGGATCAACTTGTACTATGAGCTATCTCCCATAACCCTGTATTCCCTCACTTGCTAAACACCATCCAACCCCTTCTTAAAGCTATCTAATGTATCAGCCTGTACAACTAATTCAAGAAGAGAATTCCACATCTTCACAGCTCTCACTGTGTCAGCTGAAAGACCTACTGGTAAATAAAGCATTAGAGACATTATTATATGATCCCCTTATATAGTTATACATATACATCATATCACCCCTTAAGTGCCTCTTCTCCAGCGTGAACATATCCAATTTGGCCAGTCTTTCCTCATAGCTAAGATTTCCCACACCTTTTACCAGCTTAGTTGCCCTTCTCTGTACCCTCTCTAATACAATAATGTCCTGTTTGAGTTGATGGAGACCAAAACTGTACGGCATATTCTAGATGTGGCCTTACAAGTGCTCAATAAAGTGGAAGAATGACCTCTCCTCCCGTGACTCTATGCCCCTTTTAATACAGCTCAAGACCTTATTTGCCCTTGATGCAGCGGACTGGCAAGCCAAGTTTATCATCTACAAGGACTCCAAGGTCCTTTTCCTCAATGGATTTGCCTAGTACAGTCCCATTAAGTGGCGTGGATATTTTTACATCTGTGGGACAGGGTTATTAGTTCATCTATGGGAAGTGAGGGGGTTCACAATACAGTAGGGGGGCTTTGGCAACAGGGGTGGGGGCACTTATGGTGAAATTTCCTGTGGGTCCAGAAACCACAGACCTATACTGTAGGGTACGTATTGATCAAAGAAGTGCAAGTAGGGTATGTAGGGTATGGCCTACTGATCCATATCCACCTGTGCAAGTATAAGGTGCTCCTCTATTCTTGTGCATTTAACTTAAAGGGGACCCATCACCCCCAAAAAAAAATATTCCAAACCCCATTTTATCACATTAGTCAAACAAAATGAACTTTAATTACACTATATAAATTATTTTAATCTTGATTCCTTTGGTCTGGTAATCATTATAGCAAGGATGAATGAGCCATTTTGTGGACAGTGTTATTAATGCAAACCTTGCATTACCTCAAAATTGGGGACCTGATGTACATCCCAATGCACAGGTTACACAATTAAATGGTGAAGAGAGTGTGGAAAATTGGGGAACGGGAGTGACATCTAGGAAGTGCTGAATGGAAAGTGAAAGTAATTACCTACCCCGCCTCTATGCCTAAAGAATTGAGGAGGGGCAAACAATATATCATTGACAGCTGAGATTTTTAAATGAGTTTACAACAACTTAAAAAGCTTTAATAAATAAAAGAATTAGGATTTCATCTTTAATTTGAAAGGGACTTACTATACAGCTTTTTATGTCTTAGTGACAGGTCCCTTTAATTGGAAATTAATCATTCTATTGAACACAGTGAAGATAAGTCACATGACAGTTGTGTAAAATAAACAAAAAGTTTTCACACAGTCCAAACTGTAACTGACAATGCTATCCTAGGCCTTTTCAAACCTTGCGTCATCCATTAAAGTCAGGTGATAATTAAGCTCCACTGGAAGACACTTTAGGAAAAAACAAGTACAGAGCCGATATTTCCCCATAGCACTTTCAAGAGGCTACTCGCAGTTATGTCAGATTTGTATGTGATCGCCAAACTCTGTTTTTTTAACACAGTGATGGTTGGCGATGTACGACAAATTTTGTCACCAATTTTTTACACTGAATAATAAATAGGTCCCCAAGTGTATGTTTGACAAGGGTTGCCACATAATTTAAGTCACTAACAACCACAAAACAAACGAAGCTCCCTCTGACCTCTGCTATGTAAAAGTTACATCCAGTTCAGTAACAGTAATGACGTTGTAACATGTTAGGGGGCGAGAGAAGGTTATTTCTATAGAATAAGACATAGATGTTGCTAACTCATTTTCATTTTCATCAAGTGTCCTTGTACCGTACCAATTTTCAGAGGCAGAATTAGGCGACCCTCTCCTTTTATTAGTTGCTAAGCTCTTTATACTTTTACCATATTGCAATAGGTTAGAAGTATAAGCTTTATTGTCTTATGTTATTGAAAACCCAGATTCCCACTGCCTTTTCCCTCAGGTCAAGATTTGTCTAAGAATACATTCTCATTTCTCAGTGTACTAAGTCTGTCTAGAGAGAGGCAAAAAAAAAAGATTATGACTGTAATATACTTAAATCCAATTTATTTGCCTGACTTGAAACTTCTGCAGTTCACAATTGCTTCCCAGAGTTTGTATTTAATTCCTTCTTGACAGTCAGAGTCATCATCATAAGTCATGTAGCTACACTGTATGATTCCTTAGGAACACACCGGGATAAGTTTATTCTTATAATTCAATAAATTCACACTTTTGAAAGGTCGTATTATTAGGATTTTTTTTTCCAAATTAGGGTGATATACAAACAATTTTACAAATAGACTGCAAATGCTAAGTTAAAGGAATTGTGCCAACAAACACAAACATGAAATGATGGCTTGAATCCTCGGTAGAGCTGAGATATGTGTATAGAAATGTCTTGTGGGTGAAAAAGTGATGGAGAATATGTATTTTATTGCTGATGTATTTTCCCATGAAGGTAGTGGCCCAAAAACATATATTTTATGATGCCTAAAATCTATAAACCTTCTGGGTCAATATACATGTACATCATGTTGACCGCACTCTAGGAGAGTACACTGCATATATTGTCACCAAAATGTATGTAAGAAGGTCAAAAATATTTTATATTTTAAAATGTACATAATTTCGGCAGTGTTATAGTTCAACCTACTGTATGGGAATTCTCCTACAGGAGCCTAAGAAAGTGCAGGAGCTGTGTACTACCTCTTTGGCCTAGGGACATCAAGCAGGCAAGACTGAAGACTATTGTGGCCCAACAAGGTAGGAGACCTTGGCTTAAGGATTAGTAAGTGGCTAATAGTGGGGTATGAGTTTATTTGAGGAGTGGGAGATAGTTAACAAAGACATTCTGTTGTCCCGACAAGGGGGTAGATTCATCAAAGAGTGAAGTTAAGAGTGAAGTTCCGCCACTAGAGGGAAATTCCACAGCTCTCAATTAATTTCTATGGGATTTTTAAAGGCGTATTCATTAAAGGGTGAACTTTCACTTCACCCATTGATGAATACGCCTTGCAAAATCCCATAGAAATGAATTGAGAGCTGTGGAATTTCCCTCTAGTGGCGGAACTTCACTCTTTGATGAATCTAACCCAAGGAGTGAACAGATTGGGGTAGAGTACCTGAGGCGATGGTGCTCCTGGTAGGGAATTTGAGCGTTCAGGTGTAGGGTAGAAGGAAACTACAGTGAGACAGCTAGGGGAAGCTTATGTGCTGTATGTGGATACGAGAAGAGGGGAAGCCTAGAAAGAACGAAAAGGAGAAGGGTCCCTGGAATGGCTAATGGCACTCTACTAGTGTTCATCCACAAGTCAGTGACACTGGAGGCTTTGTGAGAGGAACATGGTGTGTAAGTGAGAATTGTAGAGAACCTTTGGAGATATGTTCACTGTGTAACTAATATTCTTGAGTCAGCAAACAGTTCCCCAGTCTGTAGCCTGCCTCCATGCAAGAAGCTGCCAATAAAGTGTACCTCTGTTTATCGAACATTGTAACTATGTCTACTTAGAGTAAAGGCCTTGCACACTCAGCTGACTGTAATAGGCCACAGGCACCAGCCACAGGTAGCTCTGTTACATGTAAATGGATGAAGGCATGTTGTTGGGAGGTCTGTGTGTCATGGCATAGGACTACTGGTGGAACAGGGTTACAGTAGCACAGCAATATAGCCTTTGACTATTTATATAACATAGGACCCCAACTGGGGCCTGTGGTCTGGATATAAGACTCCAAGAGATGTTTTATGGTTGTTAAAAAGCTCAGTTGCCATCCTTGTACAGTATCATCAATTAATTGTAATAATATTAGACAGGTGGTATATTATGGAATCAGTTAGAAAGCACTAACCAGGGCTTTTTTCTGTCCATTAAAGTGGAAATATACCTTATTTATTAGGTCACTTTATTTTTATAATGGATAAATGAATTAAATTACACATACTGGCATAACTGAATCTGCCCAGGAAGTTATATATATATATATATATATATATATATATATATATATACTTGTCAAGGAGATCCGCGCACCAATTTCTCTTTTTAGCGTATATTTATTCCACTGTGCATTCCAAGATCCTTGATAAAGATCCCAATGTGCATGGAAACGTTGGAATGCACAGTGGAATAATTATACACTAAAGAGAAATTGGTGTGCGGATGTCCTTGACAAGTATGTATGCATTTTAGATCAAATTCGACCCTTAGTAAATCTGCTCTTAAATGTTGATTCTGAGCAGTGGCCCATGGCCCTTATTTATGGCTTGTGTATTATACTGTATATTGAAAGTCACTAAGGAGTGCCATGTTTATAAAACTTGCATACATCCTTAAAACGGTGCTCAGTGATGTCATTGCTTATAGTGAACACTTTATGATATCACTGTGTCAAATTACTCATGCAAACATGAATGATAAGAAACAGCAAGTAATGGATGAATCAAGCTCACTGACAATGATCACTTGTGATGAATGCTTCAGCCTTCTTATAAATAGATGTACCAAACATCCAAAGTCAGTTTCAAGTGAATTATAAGAAATAGTCTACTCTTAAAGGAGAAGGCCCTTAAGAATCCTCCAGAGGGCCCCAGCCGTACCATTCTCAAATGTCACCTAAACATTTGGCTACCAGTTAAAAAAAACAGAGCAGTGGGGTTTGATGAGCTCCATCTCAAGGCTCTTGGCATTATTTGTCAAGAGATCAAGAGCATGCTCCAAGTTGACAATTGCTTAGAAGAAGACTTCAAGGAGCTCCTACCAACCTGCTCTGCTTTTATTTTTTAAACAGTTACAGCAAAGGGGCAATGTGGTGAAGTTATAAATATCAAAACACGGGGGGATTGTGGGAAGCACTCTAAAGGCTAGGTTAAAGTATATTTAAGTATACTGGGAGTGCTACTTATAAAACACACTCCCTGGGCCCCTGTCTCATAAGTAAATCAGTATAAATGCCAGTGCATATTTTTCAAAGACAGGGGTTATTTTGTACAAAGTTATGATCATAAAATTGATAAGCCACCATACCACGTCAAGGTAAACCCCATATGGCAGTCCCTAACTTATTTTCATAATTTTTAAAGTTTTTTTATTTCTTTGCATAGTAGCATTACCTGTAATCATTGTGTTGAGCCTTGGTTTCAATTTGAGGGCTAATAAAAAATATGCACTGGCATTTATACTGATTTACTTATGAGACAGGGGCCCAGGGAGTGTGTTTTACAAGTAGCACTCCCACTATACTTAAATATACTTTAACCTAGCCTTTAGAGTGCTCCCACAATCCCCCTGTGTTTTGAAGTTATAAATAAACTACATTATAATTTATATTAAAGGAGGCCTCTAAGTCTTGCATAACCCTTGCTCCCCAACTCCTGCTTAGTTCTGCCTTAGGAGGACAGCTAAGAAGGTGCAGAGCTTTTATCAGGAGAGGGATTGTGCAGGGGCCCTATGGTCTGTAGTAGGGCTCAGTTCTTTTACAGAACTAGTTTCATGCATTTTCCAAATCCTTAAAGCCTTCGCTTCCCAGCTTGTAAAACATTAGGCATCATTACCTTAGGGCCATTATTTAAGGTGTTTGAAGCTAGAGTGCATATGATACAAATTGTTGAAGTCAAGAATCTAAAGCATCTGGTATTAACCATGAAAGCAAACTATAAAAGACAAAGGCACATTTGTGATCATTCTCAATAGTCTATTTATGTAAAGTAATTACCAAAATAATCCACAGATATGGTACTGATTATTAATAGAAAGGACAGCTTACAAGCAAGCGTGTAATGTACTTGTGCAAGACAGATAGGGAGCAGTATAATTTAATGAACAGCCCTGGGGTTACAAAATGGTTGATTTCCTACTTTCAAATCTGTTGTCACAGCTGATGTGCTGTAAAGGGAACGTGCCCCTTGTTCAAATTTACTCAGTTTTAGATATATAAAGTCATTTGCAAATTCCTCATTTTAATATCGGAAAGGCACTCGAGAAAGTGGCCTCGGTGGGGTTCAAATTTCATTTTGCAGATTCAAAGGGATGATAATTACAATTGCTCCTTTCATCTTAGGGAAAAGCATCACACCCCTTGGATAATACATCCTCATGAAGAGATTTCACTCTTTGTTAGGCATAATCTCTTTCTCGAAGTCATTTGTTTTGCAATGCTGATAATCACCCAACAAATTTCTGGCCAATTTAGAAGCATTGAAGGTGTTCATATTGGCACAGTAAGGTTAAAGTACAAAGTATGCGATGCCAGGTTTAATCCAAGAATTTATTAATGATATAATATTATATATTTTGTTCTTTTCAGGCTGCAGTTCTGTGAATGATAACACTGGAAGCTCTGTTCCTTCTGAGGGTCCCTTAAAGTGCTAAGCAAGAGCACGGAGAGTTCCATCAAATAATGTGGAGAAGGCTTTCTGGCACCACTAACAATGCTGGACATATGTCTAGAGGTCCAAGACTCTGGTGGTAATGTAGCAAAGCAGAAATCATTTGCCCTTTGTTGTGGGGTGATTGCTACTGAACTGATGTATCCCATAAAAAAAAAACAGATATAAATATTTTAGCACAACAATATATTGAGAGTTAGTCCACTCCATGAAGCCAACAGAAGCATTTCAAAGGATATAAGGTACAGCAAAGTTTTGGCATCTCAACCCACAGTATCATAATGGAGCGCTTAAACGTCTTGTTATACTACCTGTATCTGTGGATGAGGATTGCAAATAAAGCACAAGAGTAGCTGCCTAGAGACTGTAACTGCAGCCATTAGGAGATCACCATACATTTGAACATACATGCAGCCATATGACTATAGCAAAATACACTGCCCAGTAGCCTTTCTGTCCTCTCTCAGTCTGCATGCCCCCCCCCTCCAGCGCTCAATTCGCAGTAAACAATGCCAAAGTCTGCAAACAACCCCACCATTGTTTCCACAATTCGCCTTGGCACAAACTCACCTGCCAACCAGTACCATGCCAAGCCCCACCACCCTCAAGCTGTTATGACCAGTGGATAGCTTCTTTAGAACCACAATCAGCCTGCTGCCACCTTTACTAGAGCATTAAAGGTCAAGAGTTACGTGCCCATTGCAACCCCAACTTTGAGTCCTTGGAATGTGCTTCCCCTTACTTCTGGACCTTCTTACCACTAGTTCCAGCCTAGGCTATGGGTCTATTATCATAATACGTTCTGTATTTTGCAAGTGGTGACCACTAACAGCATGGAAAACATGCTGAAATCTTTGGAAAATGGCACTACCACAAAGGCTCCACACATTATTATAACCAGCTGTTGCTGCACTATCACTACTACATAGATTAACAACAACACATTGGAGCAGATTGCTTCCGTATTCTTCATAAAGACAGAAACAAACTTGAAGGAGGAGAGTATGGATACGCAAGGACCTAGCTGCTAGACTACTGTCTGAGCAATCCCATCCTACAGATCAATAAAAATATAGCTGTCACCATTGTCAACTTTCCCAATTCATTTTAGTCAATCCCAATTCATGGGTCCAACAAAAAAGGCTTATCCAGTTTTGCCCCTTTTTTTATTTTTGTTACCTCTCCATGCCATTGGTCATTTGCATGAATGAAAACCACGTTACCAGTCAGGCAGATGTTTTTTTTAGACCAGAAAAACACCCATGTCAATGACAGGAGCATGAGGTATATCAAACATTTGTCCAATTGGCAGACAATCGCTACGTGGGGAAAAGTTTAGCATAATCTCAAATCTACAGAGCAAACGTAATCAGAAAAAAAAAACAGTTCATGTTGATCCATTATATTTAGTGAGCACAGAAACCTAGACAGAGATATGTAAATGAGTACCTTTAAGTTGTATTTAAGGCAGTGGGTTTAAGCCTAAGGGACCCATGTTAAGTAGACAGATGAGAAAGATGATAGGTGTGCCTCAACATACTGAAACTTAGAATTCCTCTGTATTATGGTAATGAGCACTAGCAGCAGATGCTTTTTCAGGCAAGGCTGTCATTCTTCACAATAGTCTTGGATCAGATATGAAGATCCAGTTGTCTCTTATGCATACTGCCCCATGAATTTGGATTATTTATTAGGAACAATTTTCTCCAAGGGCAGCGCATTTTCTGTTTATTGGGTTAATAGAAGATTGAGAGCTTCTCTCATTTAATTGGTAGGGACCTTTATTTCTAAACCAATTAATCGTATTTTTTGGGGCCCAATATGGATGCTTTTCCTATGGGAAGTGAGAGACCTACTTCTGGCCACTTACTCCACTTGCAAGTAGGGTCTGAGTGATTATTGGTTGAAGACACTCAGTTAGTTTGTTTTAAGACCCCACCACAACACAATTAAGGATATTGTAATAGTCTAGCTTCCACAGCAGGATGATGATAGTTTTTCTGAAAAATACATCAGCCCACAGATACAGGATCAGGTGTTCCAGGCATCCACCGCATGTATTGAAGCTGAAGTTCTGAACTACACATGTGCTCACCCAGGATCGTGTAGGCATATCAAGGACACCAAAACAAGATGGTGGTGCAGCGCTTCTCAAACAAGAGGAAGGCCAGGATACCAGTTAAGTTACTAGAATTGCTAGGGGGTAGTGATGGGCGAATCTATCCCGTGTCGCTTTGCTGAAAAAAATTTGCGAAACGAGTTGTATCACGTTTTTGACGCTCGTTGCGTCAATGTTGCGTCACTTTCCGACGTGCCATTTTCGACACGGCGACACATTTTTTCCATGCACGTCTCGGTTTTGTTTGACACCAGCGAATTTTCTCAAGGCGAAATTTCGCGAATTTATTCACCAGCGGCGAATCACGGGAATTCACAATGAATTTGCGCCTGGCAAATAAATTTGCCCATCACTACTAGGGGGTATTTTACAATTTAAGTGAGGAGGCTAAGCTCCTGAAGCAAATAGAAAAAGCTGCTAATTTGGGTAAAGTAATGATAATGGGGGATTTTAATTACCCAGATATTGACTGGAGCAACAGTACTGCCAGATCAGTTAATGGGAATAAGTTTATAAACTTGCAATTTTACGGCACAGGTTGTTGAGCCTACCAGAAAAATGCTATTCTGGATCTAGTGATCTCAAATGACCAAGAACTTATAGCAAATGTGCAAGTCATTGAACCCCTGGGTAATAGTGACCATATTGTTCTATCATTTAATGTCTGGTGCAAAAAACAAATATATATTGGGGCAACGAAATCCATGAATTTAGGAAAAGCTAATTTTAGTACCTTGAGGGCTGCCTGAGTATTGATTGGGGCATTATGTTTTCAGCTAAAACAACAGAACATAAATGGTTGTCATTTAAAATGATATTAAATCATTACTGTTCTCAATTTATTCCCTTTAGGAGTAAATGTAAAAGCTCTAAGAATTGTCCTATGTGGCTTAATACAGATGTAAAAAAGTTAATAGGAAAGAAGAAAAAGGCATTTAAAAACTACAAATCTGTTGGGACAGAAGCTGCATTTAATGAATATAAACACTGTACTAAATGTTGTAAATCAGCAATCCGGAAGGCAAAGAAACGAGAAGAGTTAATTGCGGCGCAGGCGAAAAGTAATTCTAAAAAGTTTTTAAAATATATTAATAGTAAAAAGATGCAGGTTAAGAGTGTTGCTCCATTAAATCATGGTATCAGTATGGTTGTAACAGATACAGAAAAGGCAAATGTGCTAAATCAGTTCTTTTCTTCAGCGTATACAATATACGAGTCTGAGTTCCCAGGCTCACTTCATAGCTGAACTTGGCTCAATCTAGTCAGTGGCTGACTCAGGATATGATTCATAAAGCTTTAATAAATATTAATGTAAACAAGGCTCCTGGGCCTGATGGCATACACCCACGGGTTCTAAGAGAGCTTAGTTCAGTTTTAGACCAGCCCCTATTTCTGATTTTCTCAGATTCACTTTCATCGGGTATAGTGCCTATGGATTGGAGGAAAGCTGATATCAGGCCAATATTTAAAAAGGGATTACGATCTCAGCCTGGCAATTATAGGCCAGTAAATTTGACATCTGTGGCGGGCAAATTATTTGAAGGCTTGTTAAGCAATCTGGGCAGCTAAGTGGAAAATGAGATTCAATGTTGATAAATGTAACGTCATGCACCTGGGATGTAAAACTATTCAAGCCACTTATACCATTAATGGGAATGCACTAGGCAAATCATTTATGGAAAAGGACCTTGGAGTCCTTGTAGATGATAAACTTGGCTGTAGCAAGCAATGCCAGTAAGCAGCATCAAGGGCGAATAAGGTATTCAGCTGTATTAAAAGCGGCATAGAGTCAGGGGAGGAGGGGGTCATTCTTCCACTTTATAGAGCACTTGTAAGGCCACATCTAGAATATGCCATACAGTTTTGGTCTCTATCACTCAAACAGGACATTATTGTATTTGAGAGGGAACAGAGAAGGGCAACTAAGCTGGTAAAAGGTATGGAAAATCTTAGCTATAAGGAAAGACTGGGCAAATTGGGGATGTTCACACTGGAGAAGAGGCACTTAAGGGGTGATAACTATGTATTGCCATTTTGGAATCAGGAAGGAATTTTTCCCCCTCTGAGGCAAATTGGAGATGCTTCAGATGGGGTTTTTTGCCTTCCTCTGCATCAACTAGCAGTTAGGTATGTTACTATGTAGTGCTGGTTACTTGTTCTTCCCTTTTCTGTGTACAGAACTTTTTCATTATACTCTTTTACACTGGACACAACTATGATCTCCCTGTAGTTTTGGGGAGACCCATGGTGCTATATATTTTACCAGCGACCGTCAAGAGGGGTAATACAAATTAAGGGTTAAAATTTTGTGTGGGGTCAGTAAATAAAATATGCCATTTTTAGCCATTCATATTTAGGGTTTAGTTTTCCTTTAAATGTTGTTACACTCACAGGTAAAGGTTTTTAGCCTGGTAGCTGTAGTTGAACAGAAGAAGGCCTGCATATTGCCATATTTGCTTGAAACAATATATCGAGTTATTTATATCATTGCATTATAGAATCCGTTCACCAACTATGGAATATATTTTTAATGAAGTACCACCACATATCTCTGTATGCAAGTTTTCATGTTATTAACAGCAACTTACCCTTTGGTCAGTGTGAAAATAATCTCTCATCGCATTTCACAGCAAAAGAATAAAAAAAAATTCCTGCTGTACCTATCAATGCTCAGCCCCCCTGATTTACATGGCACCGGATGCAGGTGACAGACGGTTCATAAATCTGTACACACTACTATGGGCTTTGTAACAGCTATTCATTTTAATTATGTTTGACAGAAAAAGACCACCCACAGATGAGACAATACAGCTGTAAGATACCCAAGGTTTCTGCGGGGAATACTTCATAACTGAAGTGTGTTTCCCCACGAGAGTTTAACACCATTTGATTTAATTTTTAATTTTTACATTTTAATCAAAAATAAATCAAACGGTAGACGCGTCTCGGGGGAAACATACTTGTGATTTAAAGCTATGTATGTTTCTTTTAATACGGGAAGCTGGCATTTAGACATAACTCAGGAATGACACCCTGTGTTGGAAGCCCACAACATGCTGCCATACAGATTGCAATTCTGTAATGGCATAACCATCAGTTGTCAAAGAACGGCAACTCATATTTTCATGGGCAATTGCATTTTTTTTTTGCTTTCCTTTATTGCGGTGATATTGAAAATGATGTTTTTGAGAGTCCTATGATTACTCTGAACAGTGCAATGGGGTGTAAATAACTGGATATCACACAAGGTTCCTGTAGCACACAGTCTCTTGAGCTGGCCATCCATACATAGGTTATCGGTCTTGGTGGAAAATTTCCATTGGTTAGCCAAAAGGAAGTGAAGAGGAGCTGCAGTTTCATGGCTCCCCTTTTTCTTCCTTCTGTTCCAATTGTCCTGTCGGTCAGTTGAATGAACAGATCAATACAAAGGTATGAGCCAGTTGGTCGAAGTAGCACTGGCACAGCTACACCACCTTGCAGCTTGAGAAAACTACATACAAACTGTGTGGGACCCATGGGGTGGCAGACACCTGGAGAGCACCATACGGACTGACCCACCTATTGTCATCTTAACAGATAAAACTAGCACCAAGTCTTGGCAAAGTTAAAAAAAAGTGGAGATCAGAAAACATAAATAGGTGGATCTGCTATGGGGTTAGCAGTGCTCCAGGCACTTTTCAGAACCCATTATTAACTGCTTTTTTTTTACAGCAGTAAAAAGTCATGATGTTTGCTTTAGGTGATACTCCAACCTTAGCATTGCCCATGGAAGATGTTCCATGCTGGTTCAGGAAAACCAAGATTTTGTAAGAACTGAACATCATATTTTATTAACTATAATAAGTAGGCTTTTTTTATTTATATTGCACAGACGTGCCCTACAGAACATTTAATTCACATTAGTTCCTATCCCAGTGGAGGTCTAAGGTCACCCAGTCTAAGGTCCCACCACATTGACACAACACATATGGACTCAGATGAACTTCATCAGGAGCCAAATAATCTGGTGTGTAGGAGGCTGTGTGAATGTGATAAGGACCATAAATTGTTAGCTCCACTTTGGCAAGGCTTGATGAGAACCACTTAGGGGCAAATTGACAAAATTCAAGTGAAATGATCGAAGTTCGATAGAATACCGGTCGTACAAATTTTTCGTATATTCGTATATTCTGATTTGATCATTGAATACCGAATTATCGAATAGATCGGATATTCGATAATTCGATGATCAAAGGAATCAAAATTTTAAAATTGTTCGAATGCCTACTACGCCAGATTGAACCTACCGAATTGTAATAGAATCGAATTTCAAGTAGGATCGAGGGAATAATAGTAAATTTGCCCCAAAGTGTTGTATTATAATATATAGAACCCTAATCTGTAAAGTCACATTTAGTGGGACTACTGCACTGGAAACAAATATTCTATTCTCTGCTGGATACTTAGTTAGCACTTCCTCTTATGAAGTTATCAGGGGAGGTGAGGTCACTAAACAAATATATTGCTCTTCAGTCCCCAACTCTCATGGAAGCTGAACCCATCAATGAGATCTCTCCAGGCATGATATCAGGTGAATGTTTAAAGAAAATCTCTGCACAAGATGCTGTTCATAGAGTAAACTTATCACAGTGAGGTCCCATACTTTCTTATTTTGCTTGCCTCTATCCTTGGTGCTTTATGAAGTGCTTGATGGCTCTATATTGCTGCTCATGGTTCCTGGCTTTGGAACTAATGAAAAATAACGTTTAATTCAGTACAACAAGAACTTTAGAAGACAATTAACTGCTTGATTTATTTCTTTTTGTTTCTAACATTTATAGTCTGGAAATGCATGTTAGATCAAACAGGAGCAACCTCTAACTGCAGTTACAAATCTGCAGTAAGATGTTGCTCCTGTTTGATCTGATATGCAGTCTATTTAGAACATAAATTGCCACATAGCAAAGTCAATTTCTGCTGATAAATACATTAAAGCAAACTATAAAAATGTGGCCAAAAGACAACATTGCAAAGATAAATCCTGCTCTTTTTTATTCAAAATTTTGCAAAATCAGTGCACCTTACAACATCACAATCCACTTTAATACTATTTGACATTTTCTCTTGAGCAATCAAGAACGTTAATAACAAAAGTACAACTTGTACCCCTTGCAGATTACAATGCGAATCTCATTGAGAAAAAAAAATAAAGAATCTAAAAAATGATAGGAAGACATTAGTTTAACTAAAAAATTGGAAAGATTATTGTAAAATTCCTGTCTTACAAAAATAAAAATTGTTAGTGGTTTACAAATTTGCATAGTAAATTGCGTATTTTATTCCCTGTACGTGGATGAAGTAAACTAGATGGCCAAAAGTATATGGATACCCCACACCTGCCAAAGAAATCCAAGGCTATTAATCTTCTACTCTTTTGCTAGATGTTTGACCATTGCTGGTGGTACTTATTTCCATTGATACCTAAGAGGTAGATCATTGATGGATCAGGCCTGACTTACATCAGATTCCAATTAATCTGACAGGTAGTCAGTTGGGTTGAGGTCAGGCCTCTGTGAAGCCCAATCAAGTTCTTCCACTCCCATTTCAGCAACACCATCCTGGTCTTCGCTTTGTGAATCAGGTAATCATCCATGAAAGGGCCTTCTCAAACTGGTGCCACAAAGTAGGAAGAAGCATGGAATTGTGAAGAATGTCATTGAATGATGTACCGACAATGAAGTCTCTGCATTAATTGCAGTAATCAGAAAGGGTGTGACGATACTTTCAGCCATAGAGTGTATAATGCTAATAATATACTTCTGTATATTAAAAAGAGAAACTATGTTTTGTCCGTTGAAATATATAGAAGCTGCAACTGTGCTCATGTAAGCACTGGAAAAAAGTCCACAGGCAACATTATGCAACCAAGGTTGCAAGTACACATCAGATACACATCATCTGATTTAGGAGTGGTTCCTCTTCAAACAAATGAATGTAATGAAATAAGCAGAATTTCGTACCACGTGCCTTCACCTTCTAGTGCCCCAAAATATGGTTAAAGTGGCCCTGAAATTAAAAAACAGAGACAGCACATCAAGAATCACTTTCATTTTTCCACAGTATGACTAAGAGTAGCTTCTCAACAGACAAAGGAAGCCATGGCGGAAACAATAGAAACCCTGAGAATAATTAAAACTACTCTACATTTAAAGCGAAAAGTAAAAAGAAAGCCTGGGCCGCCTTCTTCTGTCTCATCTAAACAACCAACCATTTGTAAGGAGGAAAAAAAACCAGAAAGGTCCCTTCTCTGAGCTGTGCAGGCAATTCACAATGTAAAGTGACTGACATGGAGGCAGCAGGAGGTCCAGATGAACGAAGCATTTGGTAAGAAATGTGGCTCTGCTGATGTCTTTCAAGTATTCGTAGTGTTTAGCAGCCAGATGTCTTGCTTGAAACGTAACCTTTTATCCCTGGCCTCCCCTGCTGAGGCCTCAGCTCTTCCCCAGTAGAAGCACATACAGCCTGATGCAAATACAAGAGTCTGCCTCTCTTGAGACTTCCAGAATGGAAAGACAATGTAAGGAGAGAGTGTTGCTGACAGCTTCTGATACTACCCAGAATGCTCTCCTTCTCCATGATGGATATGCAAGCGTAGAGTATGACTTAACAAAGGAACTTAAAGGGATACTGAAGCCAGTACTGACAACAGTATGCTGTAACAGAACCCTACATTCTGTGACTCACACTTCATTTTCTTTAAGATCCACATGTTCAGGGCGTTAACAGGTTCAACTTGAAGGCCATAGTCAGCCCATTGTGCTGCTTGTGCTTGGATACAAAAACATACAGCAGTCGGACGTTCTAAAATACTCTCATCGGGCAGTCACTACTGTATTTTTCAGGCTGTTAAAGATCCCACCATTCCCATCCAAAAAAATGGTCTAGAAGTCATGTCAGTACCCATTTAAAATTTCATCTGGTTGCTTTGATGGGTGACTGATACAACCAGAGATCAACTCTCAAGACCAACTTCAATTGCCCTAGAACGTTAGCCTATAGTGGAGACGCAGGGGAGAATGTAATTAAAGTCGCAAAGAGAAAAACAATTTGCACTAATAAGAATAAAAATCCACATCTCGCAATGTAACATTGTTCCGTAAACTGTTATCGCATTGCGAACTTTAATTGCGCACTGTAAATTTTAATTGCGAGCGCTTAAGAAGTGCTTGAAGGTGTCGTACAATTTTGGAGCAAACTTAACATTTTCAGTAAGAAGTTTTATGACGTTGACTGCGCATTGGTGCAAGCTATAAAATTCAGAAAGTTTCGTCGGAAGTGGTCGCTAAAAGGTTTCCTGGTTCGCAAAAGCTATATTAAAATTCGCACAAAGCAAAATTTGTTTGCGCAGGCATAACTTTTCGCATTGCGAATAGTTTTTCCGTCCCCGACTTTTATTACATTCCCCTGTCCATGAATCTCACAAGACCTTCTAGCATAATAAGCAATACTACAAGCGAGAAGGGGATATCTTTTTGTTATAAATCACCTATAGAGGAACCGTAACGGACCAGTAAACACTACCTGTTGAATGGTTGCTATGGTTTACTAGACCTGTAGCCTACCTTGCCCCTCTTATATTATCCCCATACAATATATTAAAGGAACAGCAAAAATCAAACAATTTGCACTGGCAAAACTGGTGTGTTCAGAAACATTATTATAGTTTATATAAACAAGCTGCTGTGTAACCAAGGGGGCAGCCATTCAAAGCTGAATAAGGAGAAAAGGCACAGGTTATATAGTCGATAGATAATCTTTATAGTAAACAGTAGTATTCTACAGGGCCTGTTATCTACAGTGTATCCTGTGCTTGGATGGCTGCACAGCAGCTTGTTTATAGAATAGTAGCGTTTCTGTAGCAAACACACCTGTTGTACCAGTGCAGTGCAACAGTCCTTTGAATTTACATGACTTTAAAACATTTAATTTTTTTTGTGTTACTGTTCCTTTAAGAGTTACCTATAAATCCCAGCACCTCCAACAGCCTTGATCATGGTATGAAATGCTGGGAGACGATCTAGGGCAGGGGTCCCCAGCCTTTTTTTTTACCCATGAGCCACACAAGAATAATGTTGGGGAGCAACACAAGCATGCAAAAAGTTCCACAGGCTTCCAAGGGCTGTGATAGGTAGCCCTATGTGGACTTGTGGCCTACAGGAGGCTCGGTTTGACAGAATACATGTCTTTATGCATCTAAAGCTTGCTTATAAGCCTGGAATTCAAAAAGAAGCACCTGCTTTGAGGTCACTGGGAGCAACATCCAAGGGTTCCAAAGAGCAACATGTTGCTCACAAGCTACTGGTTGGGGATCAATGATCTAGGGGGAAACAAGCTTGATGAACCTTTTCCTAGGGAAGTGTTTTCAGGAGTGAGGAGTAGTAAATATTGCCATCATGATTATTAAAGGAAAGCAAAGACAGAATGGTTACTGCTTCTGTGACCTGCAATTCAACAAAGACTACCTAGCGGAAATCCACAAGCTTCTCAACAGGAGCAGCACACTGAGCACGTGCAGTGCCATGGACACTCGAACAGTAGCCTAACAAGATCCAAGATGGAAAGCTCCTTTAAAAAACTTCGAAGGCCTGGCTGATATAGTTTAATTTATAAAAATGACAGCATTTCCAGCCATATTCTATTTTAGACTCATTGGGGGGTTATGTAATAAAAGGCACTAAGTTTGCCCAGGGGCAAATCCCCTTAGTAACCAATCAGCAGGTAGCACTTACTGGTCACCTGTTTAAAAGCAAACACCTTATTGGTTGCTATGGGTTATTGCTCCTGGGCAAACTTACTGCCTTGTATATGATTTAATTAGTTTATCCTTTAATTACATATAGGATGTTACATCTAACCTTAACTTTTTTTTTTTTTTTTTTTTTTAAGGCCATAGAAAGGACACTTCATGCAAGTGATTATTCCACATCTATCACACAAGGTCACATTACAAATAAAAAAACCAAACTAACAAGTGTTGCTTCGCTGCAGTTCGTTATTTCTGAAGCAGTGATAAAACGAACGAGGATGTCAGACATCATCACTTCTCCGATTTCTCTATTATTCTGCTAACTGCTCATCAGTCCAGAGACTTGCGAGGTGAAAAGAATAAAATCAACAGCAGAATGATGAATTTTTGAAGGTTATTTATAATATATATGCAATCAATACCGGCACAGAGATAAAAATCCACTTGCGCCGTCTCAACATTCCCATTCTCATTATTGCTACGCTCAATATTTATTTGGCCAAATCAACATAAAATGGCATTTTGTTATCCCATTGTCCTACCCTTATTAAAATCCATTAAACATGAATCCTTAAAGGGATACTGTCATGGGAAAATATGTTTTTTTCCAAAACGCATCAGTTAATAGAGCTGCTCCAGTAGACTTCTGCACGGAAATCCCTTTATCAACAGATTTTTTATATTAAATTTTGAAATATGACATGGGCTAGCCATATGGTCAGTTTCCCAGCTGCCCCCAGTCATGTGACTTGTGCTCTGATAAACTACAGTCACTCTATTCTGCAGGTTGGAGTGATATCAACACTAGGGATGCACCGAATCCAGGATTCGGTTCGGTATTCGGGCATTTTCAGCAGGATTTGGCCGAATCCTTGTGCCTGGCCAAACCAAATCCTTAAAATCATGTGACTTTTCATCACAAAACAAGGAAGTAAAAATTTTTTTAGCTGCACACCGTGCGTGGCTGGCTTTTCCCCTTCCTCTAATTTTCATTTGCAAATTAGGGTTCGGATTCGGCTGAAGCTTTCACAGTGGATTAAGCCGAATCGAAAATAGTGGATTCGGTGCATCCCTAATCAACACGCTCCCCCAGCAGCCTAGCAACAGAACAGTGGGAAGGTAACCAGATAACAGCTCCCTAACACAAGATAACAACTGCCTGGTAGATCTAAGAACAGCACTTCGTAGTAAAAATCCAGGTCCCACTGAGACACATTCAGTTACATTGAGTAGGAGAATCAACTGTCTGTCAGAAAGCAGTTCCATCCTAAAGTGCTGGCTCTTTCTGAAAGCACATGACCAGGCAAAATTAGCTGAGATGGCTGCCTACACAGCAGGAATTACATTTTCTATTGAAGAGTGAATTATATGCAGTGTAAACTGTATTTTAGAAATAAAAACTACACCATAACAATCATGGCAGATTCCCTTTAAAAATTCTATGTTAACCCCTCTGCCTACTTCCAGAACAAGTATCACTCGCTCTACTTTTTAATTTTAAAAATATACTTACAGATTCCCCAGCAATACATCTTGGACAAGGCTTCCCGGGGCCCACACCACCACCAAGGGGCTGATAACGACAAAGTGAATATTAGAATACAAGGAACTCAATGTACACCTTCCATAATGCAGAAAAAGTAGACAAGACTCTTACCACTAAATTCTGGTGCCTCTGTGGGGTAAAGGTCTGGAAAGGGTTCTTATTGGCTGCCATTTGCATTTGTACGTACACCACGTCACATTCATTGAGTTGGTTGAGTAAAATACCACCTCCGTTAGCGATGCTCTCTAAATCTCTGCATGCACGCTTCTGCAAAAACACATGAAATAACTGAAATGTATGGTTAGCTTAACCACACACATTACATAAGTTATATTAAACAGCTTTTAAGGATGTATATGTAACGCTTTTCTGGGCTATATACAGCACACCCAGATTTAATGTCCAGCTAGTAATATGCAAGCATGGGTTACACTGCGACCTACACATCAGGGCAGGGTCTTCACCATGTGGAAGCGATCCTTTAGGAGGTAGTATAACTACAATACCCAGGCAAACTGTATAATAAAAGATGAAATGGGCGCCAGGAGGTTCTTTAAAACAACAGATTAACTTTTATTAGCACAAGTCAATATCCCCAGGTTTAGATACTCACACACAGGAGCTTTCACAGAACATAGAGGTTACACAGGCGTAGTATAGATGTCAGCCGATATTCATACACACACCCCAAGGAGACTATCTCTCAGAGCCCTGAGAGACAAGGGTACATCCATTCCTCTACAAAGTGCCTGTTGCCGAAAGGGACTATTAGGAACACCAGGTAAGGCCCGATAGCTGCTGCTAGTCCTTATCACTATAATATTCCTGCACTAAAAGCAACACGGGGGAAGCTTTGTAAGGAAGATCTCCTCCTACTAATTCTCCTGGGTGGAACACACACTGTTCATACTAGATATCCTGACTATCTTTCTCTCCCTAGAGAGACTATTACAGTACTACCCTGCTCTTTCTAACCCTCGTTCACGGGGTGGCCTGGTCCCCGACTTACCCACTAACGGTGCTGGTCCCTTTAGGGTCACGTTTCTTTACTGGGGCCTTCCTGCTCCCAGGCTCAATGGCACATCCAGTCGATCCAGATCCAGCAGCCAAAGAGGAAGTGGCCACTCCTTTCCAGCACTATAAAACTGTGTGGCAGGAAATGGTCATTACACTCTGGGCTGTAACTATTGATTAGATAGAAGCATGCACTTGCAACATAACCTTCTGCCTAGTGACAGAGATGAAGGGACTTAACTCCATAGGTGCCAGTAGAAAACTTATGGGTCCCTACATATATATGGTGAAAAGTATCCAGATACCATATCTAATTATTGCCTATTTTAGCCACACTTGCCATTGCCTGCATTAGGTGGGTACATACCATTCTTGGAAATTCCATGGTTCTTACTTTGTATACTACTACTGCTGCTGCTGTTTCAGCACAATAATATCCCCATGCACAAGACCAGGTCCATGCTGAATGAGTTTTTTTGAGATAGGAGTGGAAGAACTTGAGTGGCCCGCAGAGAGCCCTGAACTCGAATACTGTGCAAAGGAGTAAAAATCCAACTTAAAGCCAGGTATGAACCCCAACATCAGTGCCAAACTTTCTACATGAATGGAAGTGGAAAACCAACAATGTTCCAACATCTAGTGGAAGCGTTCCCAGGACAGTTATAGCAGCAAAGTGAGGACCAACTTCTTTTTAATGCCATTGGTTTGGGAACCAGATGTTGGAGAGGGAAAACTTTTTTTTTTTTTAAAACGCATCAGTTAATAGTGCTGCTCTAGTAGACTTCTGCACTGAAAGCCATTTCTCAAAAGAGCAAACAGAATTTTTTATATTTCATTTTTGAAATCCGACATGGGGCTAGACATTTTGTCAATTTCCCAGCTGCCCCTGGTCATGCGACTTGTGCCAGCACTTTAGGAGGGAACTGCTTTCTGGCAGGCTGTTACCTTCTCATTGTTCTTTTGTTAGGCTGCTGGGTGGGGGAAAGGGAGGGGTGATATTTCAACTTGCAGTACAGCAGTAAAGAGTGATTGAAGTTTATCAGAGCACAAGTCACATGACTTGGGGCAGCTAGGAAATTGACAATATGTCTAGCCTCATGTCAGATTTCAAAATGAAATATAAAAAAATCTGTTTTCTTTTTTTTTCCCATGGCAGGATCCCTTTAACCAAATGTCCCCTGCCCATCAATTTGAGAGTCTGCTATAGGGAGAATAATATGAATGGAGAGCAACAGTTCCAACATAAGAGACACATCAAAGTCATTAAATGTAGTAATGAGTGATTTTTTATTCACCAGCCATGGATTTGCAGTGAAATTCTGCATTTTGCCATCTGCAAATTTTTTTCAGGAAACTGCAGAGACAAAAAAAAGTCGCAGAGAAGACCGCCCATAAGAATAAATGCCCATTGACTAATGCATTTGGAGCAAGAAAAATTATAAGAAGCATAAAAAATTGTGTGTAAAAAATAATTTGACACAAATTGGCTTCAATGTGTTTCGCAAGTTTTTCACCATATTGTTAATATTTTTCCCAGTTTCACAAATTTTTCCGCAAGGGGAAACAGGACAGATTTGCTCATCACTGCTTAAATGTCACGGACTTTATAAAACTAAAATCGGTTACATAAATTTAACAAAATCACGAGTAATGGAATTAATTAGTCTACACTGGACTAACTGCAGCTTTGTACTACAGATGTTGTTGATTTACTACTTTACTCCCGGCACACACCCAACATCATTTGGTGGTCAGAGGGAAGCTGAAAGTTGCAAGGTAAGAAAAACCAGCGGGCTGCAAGTTGCCATCACTGGAACCATTTGTGGGAACAGCCAATGCTGGGCCAAGGCCATCGAATGTGGGTGGGACAAGAGGTAGAGGACATCATTGCAACCTGGGCATGTGCCTCTGTATACACGTACTTCCAGCCCCGCTATTTGTTTTAAAGAATAACTTCCCCTTTATGCATTTCTACAGATGCCCATAGTCTGGCTTCTTTAATACAGTGAAACCTTCCTTGTACATATCTTTTTAATGACTTGCTACAAGCCAAGGTAATGTCTCAACCAAAGTGAACAGGAACACGACTCCGTATATTTATCACAAGAAGCCAACAGAGTGTGGCTAATGTAAAATATATGAATAATAGCGAGAGTACTCGTTATCCAGACAGGGTCTTCTCTCTTGGACAGGTGACCCTTCTGCTTTTGGCTTTCACGTGAATCATTTAATCCGCCAGTGGCCGGCAGGTCCCACAGAAAGCACTAATGGACGATACATTTGCACTTAGCATGGGAAAATGCTTCCAGATACCATCAGCATTAATTCTGGTCTACTAATCTGCGCGACCGAACAAAAAAAAAAACATTAATTCTTATTTCACATACAACAAAACTGTTTGGGAATGGCTGCTGACCTCGGGCCACATGGCAAAAAAATGAAAAACATGGTTACCGTGATAACAATTGGGAAATGCAGTGTATTTCCATAGCCACTAGCGATGAGCAGCCGCCCACCCGAACCCGACTTCCGGTTTCATTTTATAGACCCGCGCCGACGACGTCACAAAGGGTGCAGGGAGAGCATTTATAAAAGTGAACCTGGAAGCCAGCAGTTTTAAGATGGAAGATGAGGTGCGAGCTTGACCCGAATCGGGTCAGCCCACACATTAGAGTCCTGCGCGGGTCCATTTTTTGGGACCCGTACCCGACCCACAACCCGGACCCGACCTGTACCCGCAACCCAGACCCACTGACCATCAAGAGTCAGGAAGTGCGGTCGTTGTAAACCGGAAGTGACATCATTGGAAGTAGTCGTGATCAGGGGAAAAAAAGGATTAAAACAGGAAGTGCTGTCATTGTAAACCGGAAGTGACATCATCGGTAGTAGAGATGCTAAGAAAAAGGAGTAAAAATTGCTATGGCGAGGATCCGCGACCCGACCCTCAACCCGGCCCACTTCTATTCCCGCACCCAGAACTTCTACATGCAACCCGCAGGGTACAACAGGATTTTGCGGGTACCCGACCCGCTGCAGGACTCTACCACACATCACTAATGGCCACTATTTATATGGCACCAAAATATTCTGCTGCCCTTTAGAGAAATTGTACATCATTTGCATAAATCCCTGCCCCAGTGGAGCACTTCACTCATAGGAGGGGCAGCTAGAATATAGCCTGTTATTTGCCGATGCCTCGGCGTCACTTAATACCATTTGCTTTCAGTGTATCTTGTTTCAGACACGGCAAGGGTGAAAAGGACCACTTTAATGACAGGTACAGAAATACTATAAATCCCATAACGCACCATGATACTTTAAAGGGATGGTTTACCTTTATGCCAACATATAGGAGCAGATTTACTATTGGTCGAATTTCAAATTTAAAAAAATTCGAAATTCGACCATGTGAATAGTTTTTCGAATTTGTAGGATTTTACCGCTATTCGAACGATCGAATAGGAAATGTTTTAACCCTTCGATCGAATTTTTCCTATTCGATCACAAACAACTTTAAAACACCTATGGGAGCTTCCCTGCTGAAATTACATTTTTACATTTCACTGGCAAAAAAAAAAAAACTTTGGTAGAGTTCCCTTTAAAGGGAAACTGTCATGGGCATTTTTTCCCCCAAAATGCATCAGTTAATAGTGCGGTTCCAGAAGAATTCTGCATTGAAATCCATTTCTCAAAAGAGCAAACAGATTTTTTTTTATATTTCATTTTGAAATCTTTCATGGGGCTAGACATATTGTCAATTTCCCAGCTGCCCCAAGTCATGTGACTTGTGCTCTAATAAACTTCAATCACTCTTTACTGCTGTACTGCAAGTTGGAGTGATATCACCCACTCCCTTTCCACCACCCAGCAGCCTAAAAACAGAACAATGGGAAGGTTACCAGATAACAGCTCCCTAACACAAGATAACAGCTGCCTGGTAGATCTAAGAACAGCACTCAATAGTAAAAACCCATGTCACACTGCGTACTATTCAGTTACATTGAGAAGGAAAAACAACAGCCTGCCAGAAAGCACTTCCCTCCTAAAGTGCTGGCACAAGTCACATGACCAGGGGCAGCTAGGAAATTGACAAAATGTCTAGCCCCATGTCAGATTTCAAAATTGAATATAAAAAAATCTGTTTTCTCTTTTGAGAAATTGATTTCAGTGCAGAAGTCTAGTGGAGCAGCACTATTAAAGGGGTGGTTCACCTTCAAGTTAACTTTTAGTATATTGTAGAAGGGCCAATTCTAAGAAACTTTTCAATTGGTCTTCATTATTTATAGTTTTTTAATGATTTGCAATTTTCTCCTGTTTCTTTGCAGCGTGCACCGACCACCATCTAAAAACAAATGCTGTGTAAGGCTACACATGTATTGTTATTGCCACTTTTTATTACTTAATCTATTCAGTCCATCTCCTATTCATATTCCAGTCTCTTATTCAAATCAATGCAGGGTTGCTAGGATAATTTGTTCCCTAGAAACCTAATTGCTGACACTGCAAACTAGAGAGCTGCTGAATAAAAAGCTAAATAACTATAAAACCACAAACAATAAAAAATGAAAACCAATTTTAAATTGTCTCAGAATATCACTCTCTACATTATACTAAAATTTAACTCAAAGGTGAACAACCCCTTTAACTGATGCATTTTGAAAAAAAAAACACGTTTTCCCATAACAGGATCCCTTTAAGCTTGGCCATTCTCACTGCAAAAGTGTCGAAAGTACCTGTATATTTTGTACCTGGAATTTAGAACCTACAACTTACACTGGTTGGATATTCCCCAATTTCATCCATACAGTGACGCTTGCGCACACGAGCCAGATCCATTTCCATAGCCACGTCCCCGCAAATGTCCATGGCGCGCCTGTGATTTAATGTACAACATGTAAATGAGAAAAGCTACAGTCAAAGTTCACATTTATCTGCAATGAATTTCATAATAAAACAATTTAAATCTGCTCATAAACTTACAAAGATAGTGTCACTTTTTAATATTCCCAATGGAAAGCAGAGAGGCAAATTTACTAAATTTGAAGTTCGAATTAATTTTTTTAAAAAATTTGAATCTTCGAATATGCAAATGAGGCAAATTCGACCATAGAATAGTCGAATTCGAATTATTCGAATAAAATTCTATTTGAAAATTCGATTATTCGATGGTTGAATACCTTCCCAATTCGACCCCCTAGTTCGCCAGATCAAACCTACGAAATAGGGATCATTCCCTAAGATCAAATAAGAAAAATTTGATCGATCGTTAAAAATCGTACGAAAATTCGAATTTCCCTATTTGCTCATTTGAATTGCACTAAAAAAATTTGAATTCGAATTTTTTTTAAATTCCCCACTATTCCCTGGTCGAATTTCGAATTTCTTTGGCATTCGAAATTCAACCCTTAGTAAATCTGCCCCAGAGTGTCTGCATATGCCAGAATCCCTCACTTCAGCATGGAACAAGGTGGGGGTAAGCAGTAGGGATGCACCAAATCCAGGATTCGGCCATGTACAGAAAGAAGGATTCAGGAGAATCCTTCTGCCAGGCCGAACCAAATCGCGCGAGGGCGGGTGAATTCTCCTTTAACATACGAAAAGTTAACTTAAAGGTGAAACACCTGTTTAAAAGGACCAGTAACCAACATTTAAAAAAAAAAAAAAAAAAATCAGTATAAAACGAAATAAAAACCAAGACAAATTAAGCTTTAAAATAGAAAAGCCTTTATTAAGAAATAACTTTCGCGATCCATTGTGCGGTGCTCAATTTCTTTTCCCAACATGCACTTCTCATTGAGAATTTGGACGCCATATTTAAAATTTCCGAAGTGTGTGGTTTCAAGTGTGCAGATCCCATAAGAGTCTATTGATTTGGTAGTTTGACGTATTGGTGTTACTGCTAAAAAACACCAATACTGGCGTCCTGTGGCGGATTTCGGCTTGCAAGCGCCCAGTGTGACATAGGGATGCACCAAATCCACTATTTTGGATTCGGCCGAACCCCTGAATCCTTCAAGAAAGTTTCGCCCAAATACCGAACCCTAATTTGCATATGCAAAGTAGGAGCGGGAAGGGGAAAACATTTTTTTTACTTCCTTGTTTTATGACAGAAAAGTTTTACTCCCTGATTCAGTTCATCTGGGCAGAAGGATTCGGCTGAATACTGCTGAAAACCTAGTGTGAACTGCTATAGTGTGTTTTCCATTAGTTTCAGTGGTAGTGCAGTTTATGCATATTTAAGCCGGACGGAGCTTTATAAAAAAAACTAGGGATGCGCCGAATCCACTATTTTGGATTCGGCCGAATACCGAACTGACTCCGAACCCTAATTTGCATATGCAAATTATGGGTAGGAAGGGGAAAACATATATTAACTTCCTTGTTTTGTGCCAAAAAGTCACATGATCTCCCTCCCTGGACCTAATTTGCATATACAAATTAGGATTCGGATTTGGTTCGGCCAGGCAGAAGGATTCGGCCGAATCTGAATCCTGCTGAAAAAGGCCGAATCCCGGATTAAGTGCATCCCTATAAAAAACAGTTACCGCCAACCAAATGTGCGGGCTGACCGTAAAGGAGAGAGAGATCAGTGAATCTAAGCCATAGGTCAGAAGTAATGTGACATTCTGGAGTTATCTTACTTTCCTTTGAGCAGGAATTTACATTGAGGACAGATGCACAGACGGACACGTGAATTTGCCTTCACTTATCAGTCGAATCGCTGCCTGCAGTTATGATTAAGGTACAAGCTGAAGCCCGCTCTGCACTGTAATAACCCTGGGGCAGTTTTCTGTGACTGGGTACAAAGGAGAAATCTAAAAAGAGATAACCCATGGCCACTGCCGTCATAAAAAACTATTATTTTAGTTGGAGATCAGCTTTACTTTGCCTTGGAACAATACACTTGTGGCATTTTATATATCAATACAGTGTATCATATCTGTTATAATACAGGTAAGGGACTTGTTATCCAGAATGCTCGAAACCTGGGGCTTTCTGCACAACAGATCTATCTGTAATTTGGATTTTCATACTTTAAAGGGCTTCTGATGATTTTTATGATGTATTTTTTCTTTCTAAATGACACTGTTTACAGTGCAAATAATTCACTCAACAATATAAAATTTCATTCCTGAACCAACAAGTGTATTTTTTTAGTTGTAATATTGGTGTGTAGTTGCATCTCAGGTCATTCTGCCTTGTCATGTGCTTTCAGAAAGAGCCAGCACTTTAGGATGCAACTGCTTTCTGGCAGGCTGTTGTTTCACCTACTCAATGTAACTGAATGTATCTCAGTGGGACCTGGATTTTACTATTGAGTGCTGTTCTTAGATCTACCAGGCAGCGGTTCTCTTGTGTTAGGGAGCAGTTATCTGGTTACCTTCCCATTGTTCTGCTGATGGGCAGCTGGAGGGAAAGGGGGGTGATATCAGTCCAACTTGTAGTACATCAGTAGAGTGACACAGCACAAATCACATGACTGGGGGAAGCTGGGAAACAGACAATAGGTCTAGACCCATGTCAGATTTCAAAATTAAATATAAAAAAAAATCTGTTTGCTCTTTTGAGAAATGGATTTCAGTGCAGAAGTCTGCAGGAGCAGCACTAGTAACTAGATTTTTTGGGGAAAAAAAATGTTTTCCCATGACAGCAGTATCCCTTTAAAATCATGTAAGTATTACATAAACCCAATAGGCTGGTTTTGCTTCCAATAAGGATTAATTATATCTTAGTTGGGATCAAGTACAAGCTACTGTTTTATTATTACAGAGAAAAAGGAAGTTATTTAAAAAAAAAAAAAAAAATTTAGATTCTTTGGATAAAATGGCATCTATGGGAGATGGCATTTCCGTAATTCGGAGCTTTCTGGATAATGGGTTTCTGGATAACGGATCCCATACCGGTTCTGTGTATAAGATGTGATGCCTGTAGCACACCAAGGAATATACTTTCTATAAAGGCCATATTATTACCTACAGAGGCTGCACTTACTTTAAAGGAACAGTAACACCAAAAAAATGAAAGTGTTTTAAAGTAAAGAAAATATGATGTAGTGTTGCCCTGCGCTGTTAAAGGGCACCTATCGTCAAAAACAGTTACCCCCCACCAAATGAGCAGGCTTATTAGACTGCATTCCGGTTGGGGGGTACTGGTGTTTTTTTTAAAAAAATACCCCTCGCCAGCACTAGTGCGCTCGCACCAGGAGGGATGACAGTGACAGTCTCAGCGCATGCGCATTTGCGCGCGCATGAAGTCAGGTGCATGCACATTAAGAAAAGCGGTCAGTCACCAGTACCCCCAACCCGAATGCGGGCTCTATCAGCCCGCACATTTGGTTGGCGGTAACTGTTTTTGACGATAGGTGCCCTTTAAAACTGATCTGTTTGCTTCAGAAACACTACTATAGTTCATATAAACAAGCTGCTAAATAGCAATAGCGGAAATTTTAAAAAGGCTATATGGCACAGGATAGGTAATGGATAACAGAGAACATTATGTTCTACTTATCTGCTATCTGCTGTGTAACTTGAGCCTTTTCTCCTTTGAATGGCTGCCCCCATGGCTACACAGCAGCTTATTTATACAAACAATAGTAGTGCTTCTGAAGCAAACACTGCAGTTTTACCAGTGCAGGGCAACACTGCATTATATTTTTATTACTTTAAAACAATTTCATTTTTTTAATGTTACTGGTCCTTTAAAGAAATGTTTATAAGCTGCACCAAGTGCTCCCACAATGCCCTTCCTCTCAGTCTGCACTGGGGGGCCCAGCATAGGGTATTGCTGGGAAGATACTGGAAGCAGAGACAGAAGTAGTTGGAAAGACTTGCCCCCACAATTGCAGCCTCCTAAATTAGCGCTTTGATTTGATATTGTCTCGGTACAGGATCTAGGGTATAAAAGTCCCAAGCACATTTCACACTTGGTGCCACTTCAAGTTCTCCTTTATCAATGGCTGTGCCGCCTGCTCGCAGGGACTGGCACCTAAATATAGATTTAAAGAGCAGATATCTCAGCAATGGACGACCCTGAACCTTCGCCAGAATCATTTATAACTCTTAAAGGTCATTACATATTTTGAATTCTACCCATAGATTACTTTAAAGGGGCGGTTCACCTTTAAAGGGATACCGCCATGGGAAAAAAATGTTTTTTCAAAATGCATCAGTTAATAGTGCTGCTCCAGCAGAATTCTGCAATGAAATCCATTTCTCAAAAGACAGATTTTTTTAAATTTAATTTTGAAATCGGACATGGGGCTAGACATATTGTCGATTTCCCAGCTGTCCCAAGTCATGTCGCCAAATGAGCGGATCTCTCTCCGATATGCCCACCTTGAGGATCAGAATGACGGTCGATCATGGGACTGCATCAACGAACAGATGCGGCTGCGATCCGATGGGATTTTTAATCCTGTCTGATCGACATCTGGCTGACTTTGGGCCAGATATCGACTGGGCCCCACTCACGGGCCGATAAACTGCTGACTCGTCTGTTGGGGGGGGGGGGGGGGGGGGATAAAGGAGGGGGATGATATCACTGCAACTTGCATTACAACAGTAAAGAGCGATTGAAGTTTATCAGAGCACAAGTCACATGACTTGGGGCAGCTGGGAAATTGACACTATATCTAGCCCCATGTCAGATTTCAAAACTGAATATAAAAAAATCTGTTTGCCCTTTTGAGAAATGGATTTCAGCGCAGACCTCTGTTGGAGCACTATTAACTGATGTATTTTGGAAAAAAAATATTTTTTTCCCATGACAGTATCCCTTTAAAGGGCATGACAGTATCGTTTTAAAAAGTTACCCCCAACCAAAGGTGTGGGCTGATAGAGCTTGCAGATAGATAGAGCTGATAGGTTGGGGGTACCGGTACTTTTTAAAAAAAATAAAAGCCCCCTGCCAGTGCAGGCAAGCCGCCATGACAGTGGACGCGCATGCGCATTTACGCGCGTGTGATGTCCCACACATGCACATTGTGAAAAGCAGTCATGCACATCCACTGTCATGTTGGCTCGCACCGGTAGCTCTCTCCCGTTTTGAGTTTGGGGAGAATTAAATAAAAAAAAAAAAGTACTGGTACCCCCAACTGGAAAGCGATAGGTGCCCTTTAAAACGATTTCATTTTTTGATGTTACTGGTCCTTTAAGGATAGTCCGCCCCCACCCGACTGCTGACTACAAATCCCAGCAGCCCCATGTGTACTGGTTGTATACCCACTATACTATACACTGAGCAAAGAAGGTGTTTTTAATTAGCCTTTGATTGCACTGCACTCCTAATAAAGGAGGCGCTGGGGGATGTAAAGCCTCAGGTGAGGGGGGGATCCAGCTTTGTAGTGAAGTTTAGGTTGTACAAGTGACTGGGAGATTATTTGGGGATGACATGGGGTCTGAAAGTCAGCAAACTACTGATGGAATTAGGTTTTTATGGATCCAGTTCAGATATAGTGTATAATGGAGGGTACAAGCAGACACATACATTGTTATATTAATATATTGTATAGTTGTCCTGCATCTTCTGCCCTGGAACTTACCTTCCAATACACAGGGAGTGGATGAACCCTTGCCTGGCCGCACAGGTTTCCAATAAGGAGGAGGTGACGGGATACAAGAAGGGAATCAGAAACAGTATCAGCCTATGAAGGTGCAGGGAATTTGTGCGGGTCACACAGCGCTCCCAACATCGCTTCCTTCCACCACAGCACCAGCCCCACGTTACTCAACTCTTCCCGCCTACTACCAGCGGCGGCCAATCCCAGGGCGCAGTTTGAACTGAATTGAAGTGACGTCAACACACCCGGCAGCCAGAAGGCAGGACTAAGGAGAGCTGAGCAGTAACCCTCTGCGTGCCGGAGACCTGCAGAAGGAAAGAGGCGTGGCTGGATGGAAATCCATGCTGTCAGCTCCCAGGAGTCAGACACGCGTGGAAAGCTTTCCAGTCTCCTAACTCGACTCAGACTTCAAATGGGAAAAAGCTGATGAAAACGGTATTACTGTAAACGATAGCCCTGATCTTGTCTCCCAATGGTTTAATCAAGCTGTTGCTTAGAGCATAATGGGAGTTGTAGTTTAGTAACAGCAGCGTTAAAGGGGTGGTTCACCTTCACGTAAACTTTTAGTATATTGTAGAAGGGCCAATTCTAAGAAACTTTTCAATTGGTCTTCATTATTTATTTTTCATAGTTTTTTTTAATGATTTGCAATTTTCTTCTGTTTCTTTGCAGCTTTCAAATGGGGGTCACTGACCCCATCTAAAAACAAATGCTCTGTAAGGCTACAAATGTATTGTTATTGTTACTTTTTATTACTTATTCTATTCAGTCCCTCTCCTATTCATATTCCAGTCTCTAATTCAAATCAATGCAGGGTTGCTAGGGGAATTTGTACCCTAGAAACCAAATTGCTGACACTGCAAACTAGAGAGCTGCTGAATAAAAAGCTAAATAACTATAAAACCACAAACAATAAAAAAATGAAAACCAATTGCAAATTGTCTCAGAATATCCCTCTCTACATTATACTAAAAGTTAACTCAAAGGTGAACAACCCCTTTAAAGAAGTACATAAAAACAAGGCAACAGTATACCTACCAACAGTAAAAAGAGGGACAAAAAAAAATTGTGCGCGTATTGTGGCAAATTGTTTGACCACGCCAATTTTTATGGTCACACCACCCGAATTACCATGTTCATTTTACAAAATTTGGCAGGTTATGAAAGTTTGAAAATATTTCTCCTTATCTAAACTGTAACAATTAATTTTTTTCTCAAAATTGTTACAAAGTATCTCATTTGCACCTGTTAGCTGTTCTGGGCTCTCTGCCAAAAGCCAATTAAGTTAGAAACTTTGTTTCTTTTTCTGGCTGTTCAGTGCAGAGAAAAGAGGGACTTTCCAGTAGAAATGAGGGACTGCAGGTTGAGCTCTCAAAAGAAGGACTTTCCCTCTGAAAAAAGCTGAAATTTGAAAATATGGCACAGGTTAAATAGTGGCTAACAGATAACACCATTATGTTCTACAGAGCTTATCCGCTGCGTAACCTGAACCTTTTCTCCTTTGAAAGGCTGCCCCCATTGCTACACAGCAGCTTATTTATATAAACAATGGTAATATTTCTGAAGCAAATACATTGGTTTTACCAGGGCAGGGCAACACTGATAATATTTTTACTTTAAACACTTTTTTAATGTTACTGTTCCTTTAAATGATGGGAGCAGCAGTGCTGATATGCAAAACATCCAGCTTTCATGGCCAATAAAAACTGCCGACAGAACAAGGGGCAAATTCACTAAAGTGCGAAAATGTGCTAGCGCTGCCTTCCAGCACAGCCTATAGAAACTTCCAAATAGGATAGGGACCTCTCCCATTGACTTATATACAACCCACGGCAGGTTTGAGATGCCGGATTTCAGATTCTGCCTTTTTTTTCTATCCTCAGGGTAGAATTAATATTGAAAATGTATAGGTTTTTTTTCCACTAAAAATTCGGGTTTTATAGTAAAAAAAAAAACAGATTTTTTTTGAGTTTTTGGCATTCGGACTTTATTAAACAACAATTTGCAAACATATAATGCAAGAACATAATGGAGACTTCAATCATATTCGATTCCAAGGCATTGAGAGTGTTAAAGTAGGAATAAGGGGTGGAGATATATATATATATATATATATATAAATC
>CM044443.1:17594660-17606758 GCA_024363595.1 Xenopus borealis | reverse complement strand
TCAATGTAACTTGCCATGAATCTTTATCCAGATTTACATATGCAAATTAAGGATGGGAAAAGAAAAAGGGGAAAACATTTTTTTTACTTCCTTGTTTTGTGATAAGTCACTTGATTTCCCTCCGTGCCCCTAATTTACATATGCAAATTAGGATTTGGCCCCACCGAAAGATTCATCCGAATCCTGCTGAAAAAGGCTGAATCGTGAACAGAATCGTGTATTTGGTGCATCCCAGAACCCCAGACAATCTCACTAAGGGGCAAATTCACTAAAGCGCAAAAATGCGCTAGCGACAGCTTCGCCGGCGTTTGCCCCACTTTGCAAGGCGAATTTTCGGAAGCGCTACATATTCACTAACATGCGAATTTACGCTCAGGGCGGCGAACGGTAGCGAAGTAGAGCTACTATTACTTTGCCAGGCAAAACGCAATTACGCTAGCAATGCCTAATCTGCATACTGTGCGAACTTAAGCGTATAATAGAGGTGTATGTTACAGCCACTACATTCCACTACACAAGCCCAGGAAACCTTTAATAAATAAAATAAAGTTGTCCTATTGCCCTACATATGCCCCCTGTATAGTTGTGTTGCCATATGTTAGGAAATGTAGGGGGGGGAAGGAGGGTAACCCCCAAAAAAATCACCCAACAAAAGGTAAACGATACCAGCGTTTTTTGGGATTTTTTCAAACTCCTATCTATTGTATAGAACTTCACCAGATCTGACCTGGCGAAGTAACGTCTAGCGTAAAAGGTAACGTTCAAAAAAAATTTTAATCTTCGTGAATTAGCGCAGTTACGTCCCTTCGTCAGTGCGCAAGTCGATGTCCTTCGCTAGCAAATTTTCGCCAGGTATGGGGTAGGGGTTTTTTAAATTTAGGGTTGAATTCTCCTTTAAAGCAGATGTTCCCTAAAAACTACCCACTAAAAGCATTAAAGGTCAATCGGCGAAGTTGCGAATTGACGTCATGCTGACGAATTAGCGCTAGCGTTACAAGCTTCGCCCATTAGTGAATTTGCAACTAAGGGTCACTTACGACTGCAATGTGCAACATTACTGAGGCTGCGCACAGATTTGTGATTCCGCACAGTTATGTCCAAATGAGATAAAATGCACGCCATTGTGTGTGTTTTTAGGAATGAAATGCGGGGGGATTGCGCCCATGGTTGCATGCAATTTTGCAGAATCACCCTTGGGGCTGTAAATGAGCTCTACTGGGTTTAGTATGGCACTTTTGTAAAGTCAGTGTTGCTCGGTACTACAACTTCACTGTGAGTGATGGAAACAAATCCATGTCTTCTCACTGACTTGGGTGAAAACAGCGGCAGATCCTAACAGTGCTGCTGGGATTTTCTTCAAGTGTCTCTGATTTAAAAGAAAGAAAAAGATCTAACAGGCTTTTATCTGTGCAGATGAAGTTATTCCAATTTCTGAGTGTCGGCGGCACCAGGGATTTCCCTGAACCGTTGTACAACACTGCTCCCCTCTCTGTGTCTCAGACCTTCTGCGGAACTTTTTAAAGATCTAATTAAATACACTGAGAGGGACCGCATATCCCTGCAACCTGCCCATTAACCTCTCTACGGCTAGAGGGGACTTTACACCTTGAGAAAGCAAAGTGTTTAGAAAAGCCTCGATAGACAAATTCTCAAATCCTGGCTCCATTTCTCCCTCTAATGGCCATTTTTGTGCTTTACTTTCCTTTTTCTTTTTGGTCCGAAACTTCTTTTTCCCTCCAATTTGTGTCTGGTACCCACCTGAAAATGCTGCACCTGCTTTGTGTTTCTGCACATATTTCACGATTCTGCAAACAATCCAAAATTCTTTAGTGCAATCTCGGTTTTCTTGGAAGTTGCATAAAGTTGCATAAACTGGCTTGTATTGTTTTGTTGCTGTTGTAGCACCTTTTTGCCTTCATATATCATAGTCTCAAAGGTGCGCAAAATGCAACTTTTATTTTCAGCATGCGTATTTAATTATCCAAGGAAAATTTCATCTTACAGGTACTTTTTTTTTTTTAATACAGCAGTAGCTGAGCATTGTTTTGCTAACATGTTTACTATTTGTTTTAGTTTAACTAAAGATAATCAGCTGTTTAAATAACTCTCACTGCTTCACCCTTTATTTTGACTGTTTTGGCTAAGCTAAGCAGAAGTCTATTATGTAGATGGATTTTTTTTAGACTTAGAAACACGGATTAACTTCAGCTTCCTGTTTAGCTCAAGAAATTACATAATAGATAAACCATAAATAGAAAAAGAATTCCAAAACCAATTGCAAAGTGAGGCAGAATATCACTCTCTACATCATATTAAAACTTTAAAGGTGAATAACCCCTTTAAGCTTTTCCTTGTTTGGTTTCATCTTTTGTTTAAGTAGCTCTCCATTTTGCAATTCCATCAGTCTGGTTGCTAGGGGTCTGAATTACTGGAATATGAATAGGAGCGGACTGAATTGAAAGATGAGTAATAAGTAGCAGTAACAATAAATCTGTAGCCTTTCAGAGCATTTGTTTTTTTTTATTTTTAGATGGGTCACTGACCCCCATATGAAAGCTGGAAAGAGTCAGAAAATTATGGAAAATAATTAAACAAAAAAAATGAAGACCAAGTGAAACAATGCTAAGAATTTACGTTTCTATAAAATACTAAAAGTTAACTTAAAGGTGAACTACCCCTTAAAATTAACCCAATAGAATAGTTTTACCACCACTGTGTATTTATGCAGCTTAGTTACCATCAAGCAGGTGTAGGATCTGTTATCTGGAATATTGTAATAATATGGATAATTATAAAAAAACATCCTTTACCTTTAAAACAGTAACTCATAAGCCATATTGTTTTGTGCTCTTCATAGAGCCCCATAGGGGGTAATTTTCCCCTTTCTTTGACACTGAAGGTTTTCAGCAGATCCCAAGTATTTGCTTTGCTTACATTGATAGAAGATTTAGTTTTTTCTCTGTAACCTTCTAGAACTCTCAGAAGATTGACAGATTGGATGGTGCCCACGCTCCGGAGCTCACAAAGAGGGTTCAGCGCCATGCGTCAAGCACCTCTTTTCCAGCTACCCCCAACAGTGCTCCCAAAGAAGACCTCAATGGCAGACTGAAAAGGCTCATTACTGCTGCTCCTTGCATGCTGTTCATGAAGGGATCTCCCCAGGAGCCAAGATGTGGTGGGTATTCTCAATATACTAGGCTTGCTTTCCTCAGCGGAACACTCCTGCAGGGTAAATGTTGTGTATTCCACCTTATGGAATTCTACACCAGCTACTCCCTAAAGGAGAATTCAACCCTAAGTTTAAAAAAATCCCCCCTGCCCCAGCATGTTACCCCAGGCAAATGCCCCTAACGTTTTACTTACCCCTTGGTGCAGGTATTCGACTTCACGGGCACCATCTTCAGCCGCTTTGTTAATCTTCGGGATGAGACTGGTGTATCGGCACATGCGCATTTGGAGCAATGTTCTGTCTCACGACAACTGCGCATGTGCTGAAACTCACATTAATTGCAGAATCCCCAGTCTCATTCCGAAGATTACCGAAGCGGCTGACGATGGCGCCTGTGAAGTTTGATGCCTGAATCTGCACCGAGGGGTAAATAAAACGTTCGGGGCATTTGCAGTTAGGTGGGTACACACGGGTTACCCACAAAAACCTGCAGTACCCTGCGGGTTGCGTGTAGAAATTCCAGATGCGGGTATAGATGCAGCTCTGCGGGTCTTCTCAATAGCGATTTTTACTCTGATCACGCCTACTTTACGATATTGTCACTTCCTGTTTGCAATAACAGCATGTCCTGATATTTGATGGTCAGTGGATTAGGTTGCGGATAAGGTACTTGTGGGTTGGGTTGGGTAGCAGGTAGGGGTTTTTTAAATTTAGGGTTGAGTTCTCCTTTAAAGCAGATGTTCTCTAAAAACTACCCACTAAAAACATTAAAGGTCAACATAAACATGATGAGCATGTGCACTAAAGATGTAATTTTGACATATAGACTAAACTTCTAAATAAAGAAACCGCAATTGAATAGGACAAATTTGCAGAAGTGCAGTAAGCCAAAGCAACCAATAAGCAGTAAGCAGTGTAGAATAACGATTGGTATAGGCTTGGGACACGGAAATCGCATTTAACTTGGGGGTGCCAAAATGTTTGGTACCCTGCAGTGTAATAAATCAATACTTTTTTTTTGGCACCCCCCTTGTGAAACTTGTTTTCCTTGTCCTTTAAGCAGCTATCTGATTGCTGGGCTCCAATATAGCCCAGCAACCAGTCAGTGGTTTGAATGGGAGTGAGGGTGCCTAACATTTTGCACCCCCTAGTGAAATAGTTTTTTCTGGTCCTTTAAGCAGCTATCTAGTCCCTAGGGTCCAATATACCCTATTAACCAGTCAGTGGTTTGAATGAGAGATTGGAATATAAATAGGAGAGGACCTGGACATTCTATTCCAGATTTTAACAAATGTTAAAGGAGTGGTTTACCTTTAAGCTAACTTTTAGTATCTAATAGAATGGCCGTTTCAAATCAACGTTTTAGTCGATCTTCATTTTTTTTTTTATAGATTTTTAACTATTCACCTGTTCCCTGACTCTTTACATCTTTTAAATGGGGTCCTTCACTACATCTAAAAAAAAAAAACAAATGCTACAAGGCTACAAATGTATTGTTATTTCTATGTTTTTTTTCTATTCAGGGCCTCTCCTATTCATGTTCCAGTCTCTTGTTTAAATCCGTGCATGGTTGCTAGGGTACTTTGGACCCCAGCAACCAGATTGCTGAAATTGCAAAATGCAGAGCTGCTGAATAAAAAGCTAAACAACTCAAAAACCTCAAATAATAAAAAATAAATAAATGAAAAACCAGTTGCTTATTGTCTCAGAATATTACTTTTAGTATGGCCAAGAGTCTAACCCCTATATGTAATATAAGGCACTAAGTTTGCCCAGGAACAGTAACCCCTGGCAACCAATACGATGCCTGCATTTAAACAGGTGATTAATGCTACCTGCAGATTGGTTGCTTACAGGATATTGCCCCTGGGCAAACTTAGTGCATTTTATTACATAACCCCCATATGTCCCGTTTGTAATTTGCTTTTTTTTGGTTCTCTTGGATATTCACACTGTTATTCTTGAACCTCAATACAGGGGAAGGTAATTATTAGGACATTTTTAGTGGTGGCATTCATATAGCACAGGTATGGGACCTGTTATCCAGAATGCTTTGGACCTGGAGTATTCCGGATAATGGATCTTTCCATCATTTGGATCTTCATACCTTAAAGGAGAACTAAACCCATACTAAAAAACCCTACCCCCTCCAGTAGACGCCGCTCCCCCCCAGCCTACTTGCTATCCCGGGCAAATGCCCCTAACTTTTTACTCACCCCTCACGGCAGATTCAGGCATCTGTATTCATGGCAGCCTTCTTCGGTAATCTTCGTGTCTTCTTTCGGTGATTCCCTTGAGTTTTGGCGCATGCGCAGTTGCCCAGAACTAGGAAATTGCTCCAAGTGCACACACGCAGAAACACCTTTCAATACATGAAGATTACCGAAGAAGAAGATGACTGCCCCAAACTCAGACGTCAATCGGCCACAAGGGGTGAGTAAAAAGTTAGGGGCATTTGCCCGAGGTACAAACAATTAACATAACCAATCAGACTCATTAGTTGGTGATCAGTAGATCTCAAGACATTGTCAACAAGCAGCTTGACTAAATTATCCTTCTGTTTTATTCTTTTCATTCAGATGTTTATTCTGTTAAAGGGGTTGTTCACCTTTGAGATAACTTTTAGTATGGTGTAGAGAGCAACATTCTGAGATAATTTGCAATTTGTTTTAATTTTTATTATTTACGGTTTTTGAGTTATTTTGCTTTTTATCCAGCAGCTCTTCAATTTGCATTTTAAGCAGTCTTGTAACTAGGGCCCAAATTACCCTAGCAACCCTGCATTGATTTGAATAAGAGACTGGAATGTGAATAGGAGAGAGTCTGAATAGAAGGATCAGCAATAAAAAGTAGCAATAACAATACATTTGTAGCCTTACAGACCATTTGTTTTTTTAGAAGGGGACGGCGACGCCCATTTGAAAGTTGCAAAGAATCAGACGAAAAGACAAATAACTATAAAACTATAGCAAATAATTAATAAAAACCAATTGAAAAGTTGCTAAGAATTGGCCATTCTATAACATAATAAAAGTTACCGTAAAGGTGAACCACCCCTTTAAGGCTACATAAGAAATAGTTGTTTTTTTTAAATATAGGAAAATAAATAAATATAATATTTAAGTAATATTTTCTATGGAACAGAATGCAAACAGTGATATTTTGGAAGTAGATCATAATTGGACAACATCACTAAAAGTAGACCCCAGTACGGGCACTCCTGCTATAGAAGATAAGAAAAAGTGGTTCCACACTGTTTAAAAGTTTGAAATATTTATTCTTCCATGGTTAAAAAGACACGTTACACATGTTGCTCGACGTGTTTCGGGCGCAGGCGTCCTTAATCATAGACCTAGGCTTAGGTTTTTTTAAAGTATGGGTTTAGTTCTCCTTTAAGTCTACTAGAAAATCATGTAAGTGTTAAATAAACCCAATAGGCTGGTTTTGCTTCCAATAAGGATTAATTATATTAGTCGGGAACAGGTATGGGAATAGTTATCCAGAATTCTCGGGACCCATGATTTTCCAGTTAACAGACCTTTCAGTAATTTGAATCTTCATACCTTAAGTCTACTAGAAAAACATTTATACATTAAATTAATATACTGGTTTTGCTTCCAATAAGGATTCATGGGTCGTTCTCTAATTGGATCTTCATACTTCATAAGTCTACTAGAAAATCATGTAAACATTAAAGGGATCCTGTCATGGGAAAAAAAAAATCAAATTGCATCAGTTAATAGTGCTGTTCCAGAAGAATTCTGCATTGCAATCCATTTCTCAAAAGAGCAAACAGATTTTTTTATATTTTATTTTGAAATCTGACATGGGGCTAGACATATTGTCAATTTCCCAGCTGCCCCAAGTCATGTGACTTGTGCTCTGATAAACTTCAATCACTCTTTACTGCTGTACTGCAAGTTGAAGTGATATCTCCCCCTCGCAGCAGCCTAACAACAAAACAATGGGAAGGTAACCAGATAACAGCTCCCTAACACAAGATAACAGCTGCCTGGTAGATCTAAGAACAGCACTCAATAGTAAAACCCATATCCCACTGCGTACTATTCAGTTACATTGAGAAGGAAAAACAACAGCCTGCCAGAAAGCAGTTCCCTCCTAAAGTGCTGGCACATGTCACATGACCTATAACGGATCCCATACTTGTACTGATTTATTATTACAGAGAAAAAAGGAATGAGTTTTAAAACTTTGGATTATTTGGAAAAAATGGGGGATGGCCTTACTGTAATTCGGAGCTTTCTGGATAACGGGTTTGCGGATAATGAACCCCTTGCCTGTTTATCCAATATTGTTATTGTGTGTGTGTGTGTTACAAATCTTGCCTGCTATAATACAAAATCACAAGCGCTCTGTATAACGACATGTATAGTTATTCCTGTTCCAGAAGTAAATCAGAGCCGCGGTCGTTTCCCAGAACCTAATATTTATACTCTGCCTCTTTAACCCTTAAAAATTGAAATACGAGCCATCAATCTTGCTAGACTTCATCATATGGCCTAGAGCTCCAGCGAGGCGACTTTCTGGTGGGTTGCAAGTACAGTGAAAATGATTGAATGTATTGGAAAACAGAATAACCAAAAGCAATCAGCCTTCAGCTATTTGCTAATGAACTCCCAGATGAATGAGACATTTCAGAATCTGTGTTTTTACTCCAGGCTGTACATGAACTTAACACTCGGGCTGCAGCATAAAATAAACACCGTCCCGCACATCACACCTCAATAAGATGCATATGGTGGGAGCTCCACTTGCTGTAAGGGGAGAAAAATAAAATAATCCTAGTTGTGATGCTATCATCTGGATAGAGGTCAGGTAAAGACTATTTACGTCCTGCAGGTTGGGGAACAGAAAAGGGACATTTTAAATCAAGGCTTCAGACTCGAGAACCATACACAGAATCCTTTCAAGGGAAACTAACCTCATCTGTGGTCAAACGTTGTATTCTATAAAACATACACACACCATGAAATTCACAATACAAGGCTCATTAGTCATTTAGATTCAGAAACCAGTGCATTCTGAAAATGAATAATCAGCCCTTTAGCATCCACTCCTAGAAAACATGTAACCTTTTGTAAAGATTTGGAAGATTTCCCACTTTCCTTAAGTGTAGCTCCTTAAACGAACAGCAACACTAAAAATTTTAAGTGTGTTAAAGTAATGAGAAAATAATTGACGTGTTTGCTTTAGAAACACTACTATAGTTTATATAAATAAGCTGATGTGTAGCCATGGGGGCAGCCATTCAAAGCTAAAACCGGAGAAAAGGCACAGGATACACAGCAGAAAACAGATAAGCTTTGTATTTTATTTATCTACTGTGTATCCTGTGCTTGAATGGCTGCCCCCATTATATAAACTGAAGCAGTACTTATCTGTTATCTACTGTGTATCCTGTGCTTGAATGGATGCCCCCATTATATAAACTATAGTAGTACTTATCTGTTATCTACTGTGTATCCTGTGCTTGAATGGATGCCCCCATTATATAAACTGAAGCAGTACTTCTCTGTTATCTACTGTGTATCCTGTGCTTGAATGGATGCCCCCATTATATAAACTATAGTAGTACTTATCTGTTATCTACTGTGTATCCTGTGCTTGAATGGCTGCCCCATGGCTACACAGCAGCTTGTTTATATAAACTATAGTAGTACTTATCTGTTATCTACTGTGTATCCTGTGCTTGAATGGCTGCCCCCATTATATAAACTATAGTAGTACTTATCTGTTATCTACAGTGCATCCTGTGCTTGAATGGCTGCCCCCATTATATAAACTATAGTAGTACTTATCTGTTATCTACAGTGCATCCTGTGCTTGAATGGCTGCCCCCATGGCTACACAGCAGCTTGTTTATATAAACTATAGTAGTACTTATCTGTTATCTACTGTGTATCCTGTGCTTGAATGGCTGCCCCCATGGCTACACAGCAGCTTATTTATATAAACTATAGTAGAGTTTCTCTTGGAAACACGCAACTTTTATCAGTGGAGGGCAACACTACATTATATTGTCCTTTAATTTTTTGGTGTTACTGTTCTTTTAAGTTTTAGTATGACATAGAGAGTGATATTCTGAGACAGTTTGCAATTGGTTTTCATGACCCACACCTGGAACTTCCACATGCAACCTGGAGGGTACCGCAGGATTTTGCGGGTAACCTGCCGGTACCCGACCCGCTGCCGGACTCTCGTATCAATTTTAACAGCTGCCTGTAATGAAACCCAGAGATTTTGCTCAGCAGGGATAAAGATAAGAAATGTATCCATTAAATGTATCAATTTAGAACAGCTCCCAGAGCTACTTTAGAGGTTGAAAAATTACACTATACACTTCAATATTAGAAAAATGGGCACACACAGAAAATAGAAAGTAATTGTAAAAAGTCATTGTTTCTATTGATCTATCTGTAAACAACTGGTTTTTTGAAGGTGAACAACCCCTTTAAAGCTCCTTTCAATGTTTTATCCCCCCCAGGGTTCAGCAGGCAGATCATTGATATCCTCAATGAGCACAAGATCCAGTTCAGCAGCTTTGATATTCTGTCGGATGAAGAAGTCCGTCAGGGCCTCAAAACCTATTCCAACTGGCCCACTTACCCGCAGTTTTACGTCAATGGCGACATGGTGGGAGGACTGGATATCGTGAAGGTGACTCCCTAATACACAATTGCTTAATGTGATTGGTCATTTGGTGAAATTTATAATGATAGATTTTTATTAACAGGAAATGGTGGCGTCCGGAGAATTGGACCAAATGTGCCCCAAAACCCAGAGTCTAGAGGAGAGGTGAGTATTCTATCAACCTGTTCACTTTTGGGTAAGGGCACTCTGCAAGATTCGGAGAGATTCGGGATAATTTTCACTGCACTGCCTTCCCGTGCCATACCGCCGGCTTGAATGTAAAATTGCTAGCGGTATGGCACTTCATCTTCATGGATATTCCTGGAGCTCAGGTTTCAAGGGACAAATGTTGGATCACAAATTCAGCCCATTGTGCAGCAAAGTCTACTCCCCTGGGTCAGTACCCCCCCCCACCGGCCCAATACAATATACATGTTCCTTTATATCAGCCATGAGTACCAATACAGTGTTAACAATGTAAGAAGAATCGGATCCGCACACACATGCTCTTGCAGTTGGGGGGATTCCCCTTTTATTTTCACCAAAGATTCAGATTCAACGTTTCGGGGGGAACAATCCTCCCTTCATCAGGATCCTGATGAAGGGAGGATTGTTCCCCCCGAAACGTTGAATCTGAATCTTTGGTGAAAATAAAAGGGGAATCCCCCCAACTGCAAGAGCATGTTTGTGCGGATCCCATTCTTCTTACATTGTTGTTTCTGAGGGACCTTGCCAGGCCTACAGACATCCAGCACCACATTAAGCAGTGTGTGTAAATTGTGGGAGTGCGGTGATAAAAGTAATTGAATTTACCAATACAGTGTTGCCATGGGTTGGTCCATGATATCACTTCACTTAACAGTATGGCTGGTCTGGGCCCATGGTTTACTTTGGGGCTCCTATAGAAGACATTAGCAGTTTATATATGGTTCACATCTTCATACAGCTTTATATAGTAAAAAAAATAAATAAATTGTCTTAATTTCTCTTTGTAGACTAAAGGCGCTGGTGAACAAAGCCCCAGTAATGCTGTTTATGAAAGGGAACAAAGAGGTATGAACATTACTTTTATTTTACCATTCCTTTCCGACACGTGATGATGCTTCATCTTGCGTTTCTCCCTGTTGCTAGATGGCAAAATGTGGGTTCAGCAGGCAGATTCTAGAAATAATGAACAGCACAGGGTGAGTACAAGTGCTGCTGTGTGATTGCTGTACTAGGCACCTGTGTGACTATCTGTCATTCAGAGAGCGGAAATGATGGGCCCTGCTCTGTTGCTCTTAATGCTCAAGGCTCGGCACTAGCTATTGATAAAATGTCATTTCTTTTACTAGAAGTTATTTTTCACTACAGTCAGAATACAATCGAATCGTCCCTTTTTATTGCTTGCATTCATAATAATTAAGGCACCATTATTATTAATCACAGGATTCCCCTTTCTACTAACATGGCAGCTCCTCCTCATTTATTGAAACCGCTTGTAAACCTTTCGTTCCCAAAAAATGTATCCATCACCAAGGGGGTTGTTTGTCAAAGGTTGAATTTTAGAGTTTTACATAAATTGAATGAACTGACAACACAAAACAACTCGAATGTAAAAATCAGGGACTTTGGGGGGTTAACAACTCAACACTCAAATTGATAGAGTTTTCAGGCAAAACCGTCTGGGAAAAAAAATAGAACATCATGAAGGCTATTAACCTCTTCAAATGGTTTAAGGGACCTCGACCTTGACAGGTTTTGGATGATGCATTTTCAGATTTGAGCTCTTTCCAGGATAGGGGTATAATAAATCGAATATTCTAGAAATATTGTAAAAAAAATGTGCGCGGGCCTGGACTAGTAACTTGTTACGCTAGGCTAGAAAGTAACTACTGGATCATAAATAGTTACTAGTCCAGGCCGGGTGCAGGATGGGCACCGTGCACCAGCCCCCCAATCCCTCTAGATGCGCTGTTTGTGGACAGTGGAGCGATGGGCTGCGGGGGGGGGGTTCAATTGCATCCCCTGCTCCCCCGTAGTTAGTTTCCAGCCTAGCATAACTAGATACTAGTTCAGGCTCGGGGGCAGGATGGGCATCCGTCTAGAGGCGCTGTTTCTACCATAACTACTTACCCAGAAGCCCCCCTAGATGCGCTGTTTGAGGAACAATGGCCTGCGGGGGAAGTGGGGGTGGGAGCAAGCCCTTGTGCAATTGCACCCCCTGCCCCGTAGTTATGCTGCCACTGCTCGCCACCTCTTCAGCAGACACTGGAGGCAGGCTGCGGGGGGGGGGGGG
>CM044443.1:17534386-17586896 GCA_024363595.1 Xenopus borealis | reverse complement strand
TCCATTTGCAAATGTAACAGCCTCTAGACGCCTCCTATAGCCTTTGATGAGTGAAATTCTCCCTTCATTTACTTCTGTGGATAGGAATTGGCAGACGGTCCCTCAGGGAACCAATCATACTTATGAACAGCAGGGGGAGCCCCCGCCTTACTTCCCAGCCATGGAGAACTCAAGCAGCTTTATTTGTTTCCCTGTTTTGATAATTTATGACTATCCCTTAGCAGCCCAGATCACACTGAGCATGTGTACAGTCTTGGTCTTGCAAATATGTATAACAAAGGTACAAGATGGTGACCCCCTGTGGCCAACTTTGAAAGCATAAATCATTTGTTTGATTAGGCTTGTGGTTACAGTATGTTAAGTATGCAAAATACAGCATTTCTAGCCTTATTCCCTTTTAGACTTTCCTTGTCCTTTAAAGAGCTTCTTTCTCATCACCCTGCCATACAGATGTTCTTTGTGCAAATCTTGCTGAATTGTAGAACAAAGTAAAGATACACCATCTGCAGAAAGATGTTCTTGCAGGTCTTTGGAGGTGATCTTTGGGTTGTCTGTAACCATTCTCACAATCCTCCGCATATGCCGCTCCTGTATATTTCTTGGCCTAGTACAGTATAAACACCAGCACCCAGAAGGCCAATTCAAGTGGGGTGAACCCCCTGCAACTTTATTCGTCAAGATGTAACGTTTCAGAGGCAAACCCCTTCGTCAGACATGCAAAACTGCACCAATGCAAAGTGTTAAAGGAAAACTATACCCTGAAAATGAATTTTTGAGCAACATATAGTTTATATCAAATCAAGTGACATTTTAAAGAATCTTACCTACCTGGTATATATATTTAAGTAAATATTACCCTTTTACATCTCTTGCCTTGAACCACCATTTCATGATGGTCTGTGTGCTGCCTCAGAGATCACCTGACCAGAAATATTTAAACTCTAACTGTAAAGGGAAAAAGTGTGGAAGCCAAAGACAGAGCTCTGTCTGTTAATTGGCTCCTGTGACCTAACTTTATAGTTTGTTTGTGTGCACCGTAGGATCCCAGGAGGCTGTCCTTATTTTTTAAAATGGCTATTTTATATTTATGATTACCCAATGGCACATGCTACTAAAAAAGTGTATTATTATGAAAATGGTTTATTTACATGAAGCAGGGTTTTACATATGAATTGTTTTATGCAATATCTGTTTATATAGACCTACATTGTTCGGGGGGTATAGTTTTCCTTTAAATAATCAAAAAATTCACACGTGATCTTGGTGACTCCACCCACTAATTTAGTTAATTAAACATTTAAATACAAAGTATCAAACGGATAGTAAGTAAAAACATTCACACATGATTGTGGTGAATCGCCCCCTAATTGAGTGAATCAAATACTAAGTACAAAGTGTCAAACAAATAAAAACATTTTTAGCATAAAAAGTCTTTTTGCATAAAAATTTAACGATCCGGGTTTTTCCGGCAACGCTTTGTGACCTGTGTAAAATAATATAGAAGAAGAATCCATCCAAATTGTGTGTAAGTCCCACATAAAAATTCAAATGATGACCAAAAAATGAATGTCCAACAACAATGTGTGACGAGTGTACTGCTAAAAAAACAAGAACAATGGACAAAACAAATAAACGAAAAAGACAAAAAAAAAACGGGGCAGGTTTACTAAGGGTAGAATTCGAGGGTTAAAACCCCTCGAATTCGACCATGGGAATTGTTGGGGGAAGTAAAATCCTTCGATTATCAAATTCGAAGAATTTTACCACAATTTGATTGGTCGAACGATCAAATAGAAAAAATTTGATCGATCGATAAAATCGTTCAAATCGAACGATTCAAATTTCAAATTTTTTAATTCAATCAAAAATAATGAAACCTAATTTGGTAGCTTTGATCTGGCGAACTAGGCAGTCGAATAAAAATTTGAAGGGGAAGTAATTCGACTGTGGAATAGTTGAATAGATTCGAAGTGGTTTTCAAAAAACATTTTGAATTTGAATCTTTTTGAAAATTCGATGGAACTTCAAATCCTTCATGTGAATTTAGTAAATCTGCCCCAAAGTGTTGCCGGAAAAACCCAGATTGTTAAATTTTTATGCAAAAAGACTTTTTATGCTAAAAATGTTTTTACTTGTTTGACACTTTGTAATTTAGTATTTCATTCACTCAATTAGGGGGTGATTCACCAGAATCATGTTTCAATACAAAATTTTTTTTTACTTACTATCACGAGTTTGTGACCTTCGGGCGCATGCGCAGTAGATCAGGAACCGGCAAATGCCTCCTACTGCGCATGCACCAGAAGACACAGATGGATCTAGGAAGAAGACCGCTCATGAGAAGATGGCAGCCATGAACTCCGCTGGAGAGCAACTAGAAGGAGGGGTAAGTACCAAGTTAGGGGCTTTTGCCCCAGGGGGGGAGGTAGGCCAAGAGGGAGGGGGGCTATGGGGGGGGGATCAAAATAGGCCTTGGTATTTCAGGTACTCAGAGGCCCAATCAGCCCACACAGAAGCCCAAAAAGCCTCCACCAGCCCACTAAACACTGACTTTCGATGGCAGCCTATAGCAGCCCCTCTGGCATTTGCCAGAACCCACAAGTTGCCAGTCCGGGCATGGGGGGAGGCATTTGGGACCTACAGGGTTTACTTCTTTAACGTGGCTGTGGAGTTTTGGTAACTTTCAGCTTATTGAATTATTGCTCAGTTTACTAACTGAATTTTGATACCACTTTTATCTTCTTTTGTTGAAAGTGGAGTAAATTATTATGCAGGCTGAGATGGGTTCCCAAACTTTTTCATAAGACTATAAATATATATATTTATATATATATATAGTCACTTAATCAGTTGGTGTCCCATCTATTTAGTGCACAGCTTCCCTGTTTGCTGTAAAAGTGCAGCAAACAGGGAGTCCCATGGGAGAAAAGAGAGAGAGAATATAAATGATTCTCTTTATCCATTTTTTATTTTGCCTTTTAATTGCAGTTAGCAAACCTAACACAAGATGGCGCCTTAAGATAAAGCACCAGGAATTATCCGTCACACTGCGCTACTCTGTTTGAGCACAGGATGTCAGGACAGGACAGCATGAATTATTGTAGTCATTTCAAGCATTTCAGACGCATGATTATAAACAAATACCGTGTTGGACAGATCCTGATATAGATGATTGGAAGGGACAGATCTCATTATGAGGTATGTTCTACTGTACATAGGTGGGCTTGTTTGGCAGAATATGTTCACCAAGGATCTATTTATGTAAATATGTATATTCTCATATAGATACTTATGTACATGTGTATATGAGAATAAATATACATATTTACATAAATAGATCCTTGGTCAACAGAATACATACAGGTGAGTTTATGATCTCTGTACATATGTATTCCTTCAATACGTTGTGTAGGTGAGTTCACTGTGACTTAAAAGGGGTTCGGGGGTAGCCTATATACATGGCATGTGCTTTGCACTTTTGAGGTTTAGAGTTTAATTGGCTACCAGGGCTAAATTTACATAGTGGGGGCCCCTAGGCCCACTGCCGTTTGTTGCCCCCATACTCTGCCCTTTATTTTCGTCATCAGAACATTATATCATAAGATTTTATGGGGCAGGGATTTATGTGGATAATGTATAATCTGCAGAATATATTGGCACTATATAAATAAAGGATAATGATAATAACAACAACATTCTTTGAATTCTTTTGGCCCCAGAACTGAATGACGCAGCGCTGTACGGCGGCAAAGCTGCTCTCATGGAGAGGAAGAATCTTTGCAGCATTTGGAGCTGAGGATTAACTCTGGGTCCCAACGGTATCTTCCAGAACACTCCGTAAGTTATTTGCATTGGGTTACTTATAGGGATGCACCGAATCCAGGGTTCGGTTCGGTATTTGGCCAGGATTCGGTATTTGGCCAGGATTCGGTATTCGGCCAGGATTCGGACATTTTCAGCAGGATTCGGGTTCGGCCAAATCCTTGTGCCTGGCCGAACCGAATCCAAAAAATCATGTGACTTTTCGTCACAAAACAAGGAAGTAAAAGATTTTTTGCCCACGCACTTCGTGTGCGGCACGCTTTTACCCTTCCCCTTGCTAATTTGCATATACAAATTAGGGTTCGGATTCGGTTCGGTATTTGGACGAATCTTTCACAATGGATTCAAGGGGTTCGGCCGAATCCAAAATAGTGGATTCGGTGCATCCCTAGTTACTTATGATTTTAGTCTGCAATAAATCTGTTGCATTGATGCCCGTAGGTGCCCCCTTGAGGGAAACACTTGCTAGTAAAGAGGGGAAGGGGGATCCCTTGACAGTCACTGGATTGAAGAAGCAATTCTCCTGCTTATCAGTGTGGGGTCCTCAGTGCATCTAAGTGCAGGTTCTATACCTGGAAAGAAAAAGGATTCTGCCTCTAAATGCACTGGACTATAACACAATAATTCTATGTATAGAGCACTCAAACCTTTAAAGGTTCCTAATAGGGTCCCCTCAGAGTAGCAATAAAGGGGGTGACACTAGTGAAATGCTGCAGAGCAGGGGTGTGGGGTGCTTCCCATAGGGGGATCCCAGAGCAATGGACAGAGAGGCTCAGGGGTAAGGTCAGTTGCACAGTATAGAACAAGAAATTGAAAGCATAACAAGTGTTGATGTGTGGAATCTCTTACCACAATAGAGACGTGGCCCAGCTGCTCCTGCCCCAGGTTCTCAGCTCAAGGGAGCGGACAATCCGTATATGTAGCACAATTGGTGCTACAAAAACTTTATTTTATATATTCATCTCTTGCCTGACGCGTTTTGTGTCAGTAGGACACCTAATCATACTGACACAAAACGCGTCAGGTGAGAGATGAATATATAAAATAAAGTTTTAATTTTTATCCATTATACTTTTTCCGGTCTGATCCAAGCGTGGGTTTCCAATCAGTTGCAGAGTACACGGATCTTAAGTGCTGGTAAGAGACAAGAGTAGGGAGGAGGGTCCCTGCCCTGTAGAGCTTACAGTCTAAGTGGGTGGGTGGCTAACACATAGGTGCAGATTGGAGCGGAAAAGTGCACAAGTTGCGGGAATGTTGTAATCTTTTTGAGTGACAAAATGTGCATATATGTGAAATGTATATATGGTCAAATGTGGTGGGTGTAATTTGGGTGAAGTACCATTAGAGTTCTTTAATTTAATTTCAAGTGTAGTTTTTACCCTGGCCACCAGAGTGTGGGGAAAAAGAGGGGTATTAAAGGAGGTGCAACGCCCAAGTGAAGCTAGGAGGACATGGCTGGAATAACATCTCCTGGCAGGGTAAGTGAGGTCCCAACGGCTTAGATATGGAAAAGCTAGAACAGGAAAGATTAAAAAGTGAACGAGCACTAAGTGTACGAAGCAGTGAGAGTATTTAGGAAGGGCAGTTGCAGCCCCATCAAGGAGGAAGTGGAATTAGTTTCCACTCCATAAGTTAGGGAACCAGTGAAAGTTTAGTACTAGGTAGGAAGGACACCAAGGCTTCAGGCAAGGATTTGGATAAAAAAAGGCCTAACCTGGAAGAGTGGAGGGGTATCACCCTGAAGGTATTGGACCACTATTGAAGAGTGGAGAGATATGGGTGTAGCGTATACCAGACCACTAGGCTGTTAGGTGGGATCCAAAGTCCTAAAGAACGATGATATGTGTAATGTCGGCCTGAATGGAAAGCCTCTGGTAGTTGGAAAAATAAAGCCGTGGTTACATTTTAAATCGTGTCCCATGTGGTGAGTACCAGTGTGTGGCCCTGTATATTCCCCAGGATACTGTATCTTTAGAAAGTTCTTCTAATGTGCTTGAATGGCTGTCCCAATGGATACACAGCAGCTTGTTTATATAAACTATAGTAGTACTTATCTGTTATCTACTGTGTATCCTGTGCTTGACTAGCTGTCCCCATGGCTACACAGTAGCTTGTTTATATAAACTATAGTAGTACTTATCTGTTATCTACTGTGTATCCTGTGCTTGACTAGCTGTCCCCATGGCTACACAGCAGCTTGTTTATATAAACTATAGTAGTACCAGTTTTACCAGTGCAGGGCAACACTACATTATATTGTCATTCCTATAAAATTTTTAATTTTTTTGGTGTTACTGTTCCTTTAACTGCTAAGGATTTTACTTGGGGTTTAACAGGTTCCCTCTTGGGAGAGAGGAGGAGGATCTTAGTAGCAGAGTTTAAGATTCGATTGGAGGGGTGAGAGATGGGAGTCAGGAGGACCAGTTAGTAGGAGACTGCAATAGTCTAAATGGGATAGGATAATGGCATGGATTAGTATTTTTGCTGTTACTCTATTTGTTAAAGAAAGGGGCATATCGTGATAATGCACAAACTTTCCATAAAAAAGAGGGGTCTGGCCAAATGGCAATCCTTAAAAGGGACTTGAAACAAAAAAAAGTCTGCTAACCACAGCTATGGAGCCTGCAAATTGTCAAGAGCTTGTTCTTGAGACTTGCGGGCAGAGACTGAGGACATCTTGGTTGCAACTGCCACCTACAAAGTTCTCCTCTACCTGTAGCAGCTCTGCCAAGTGCTATTCATTTAAATATCATGCCTGGCCTTGCCCCCTACACCCAAGCCATGTCCTTTTATGCCCAAACACTCCCATGATCCCCCCTTTGTCGGGGGCATCTATCTTGGACCCCACCTTGCATTACAGCTAGAGTTGGATTATTACTGAATTTGGGAAGTGCTTTTGGGGCCCACATAAATAAAGTTTAAATACAGAAGCGTATGATTGGAATTGCGCCTCTCACCAGCCTCACTCCTTCCCACTCCTTGGAAGCACCAGAGCAGCAGGCAGCACAGTGTGATGCAATTGGATCCATGATCCAATCTTATTGGAACCTCCCCATTATTTTTTTACAGTTTTGGGGACTGGGCTTGTGACCCTAGTTGGGTCCTAATGGGTAATCTGGCTGCATTGCTGCTACATCCCTGTCAGAGCCTCAAATTATATGAATCCATAAATAAGAACTGAGTGGGGCCTCAGAGCTCTCCTAGATAAAATGCAACAGTAAGCACTTCTTGACATGTTTGGACAGAGCAGATTCAGGGGAACTCAATCTGCAATGAAGATGATGACAAGAGGCTGAAATAATGGTCAGATATATACTGTAAATATAACAAATTAGCCTAGGAATGAAATAGTAAAAGACCCATTAGGGCCTTCAATAAATAGGAACACTGCAAATTATCGAACATCGATGAATGTTGCTTTTTGGGGCCCCTGCAATAATGGGGTGCCCTATATTTGAACATTTTTTCATGATGTGCCCTGTCAGTTTTGGAGATGGTTCTTAGTCTTATTCTCTGTGTCTTGATAAGGCCAGGTCACTGGCTCCTGATAAAACTGTCCATAATATGTTATAGGGTCCTCAAAGTAGACCTGTCATCCAAACACAAAAATCTGTATAATAAAAGTCCTTTTCAAATTTAACATGAAATCCAATTTCTATTTTTTATTAAAGCATTCATAGCTGTTGTAAGCAAATTTTAAAATCTCAGCTGTCAATCAAATATTGTCTGCCACTCCTCTATGCCTTAGGCATAGAGGCGGGGCAGACAATTACTTTCACTTTCCATTCAGCACTTCCTAGATGTCACTGCACTCCCCATATCACCCCATTCTCTTCACCATTTAATTGTGTAGCCAGGACATGGGGATGAACATGAGGTCCCCCCATTCAGGTGCACAAACAAGATTCTGAGATGATACAAGGCTTGTCTTAATAACAGTGTCCACAAAATGGCACCTGCCTGCTTGCTAGAATTATGAATTCCCAGACAGAAGAAAACAAGATTCAAATAATTTATATAGTGCTGTGTAATTAAAGTTTGTTTTGCTTGACTAAAGGGATAAAATAGGATTTTGAATAATTTTTTTGGGTGATTGGTCCCCTTTAACCTGTAAGCTCCACTGGGACTTTCCTGTCATTGTGTCAGTATCTTAAAGGGATCCTGTCATGGGAAAAAAATATTTTTCAAAATGCATCAGTTAATAGTGCTGTTCCAGAAGAATTCTGCATTGAAATCCATTTCTCAAAAGAGCAAACAGATTTTTTTATATTTCATTTTGAAATCTGACATGGGGCTAGACATATTGTCAATTTTCCAGCTGCCCCCAGTCATGTGACTTGTGCTCTGATAAACTTCAATCACTCTTTACTGCTTTACTGCAAGTTGGAGTGATATCACCCCCTCCCTTTCCCCCATCCAGCAGCCTAATAACAGAGCAATGAGAAAGTTACCAGATAACAGCTCCCTAACACAAGATAACAGCTGCCTGGTAGATCCATTCAGTTACATTGAGAAGGAAAAACAACATCCTGCCAGAAAGCAGTTCCCTCCTAAAGTGCTGGCACAAGTCACATGACCAGGGGCAGCTGGGAAATTGACAAAATGTCTAGCCCCATGTCAGATTTCAAAACTGAATATAAAAAAGTCAGTTTGCTCTTTTGAGACATGGATTTCAGTGCAGAAGTCTACTGGAGCAGCACTACTAACTGATTCGTTTTCAAAAAAACATGTTTCCCTTTAAAAGCATAGAGCCTAACAAAGGAAGCATTTTCCAGTGTTGGGTGCTATTCTCTCAGAAGCTGCTGCCCCTCATGTTTCTGATGATGCTGGGATTACACCACTGAATTGTGGTGAGAAACCATGGCAAATTGCATCCAAAAGTGCACTAGTGTAAGTAAACAAATCCTAGTTTTTCAGAATGTCCTTTCTCCTGCTGTTGGATTTCAAGGCAATTTTGCATAGTAACCTTCCTGGTCCCCTGCTCACAGCTATGGGTGGGTGCATGCAAAGTATTCACCCACCTTCTGTACCCAGGGCCCCCAACATTTTTTTTCCTATAAGCCACATTCAAATGTAAATAAAAGTTGGGGAACACCACAAGCATGAAACATTCCTGGGGGTTCCTGTTATGGGCCCCTTTGTGGACTGGCAGCCTACAGGAGACTCTGTTTGGCAACAAGACTCCAAGCCAGGAATTAAAAAATAAGCATCTGCTTTGAGGCCACTGGGAGCAACAGTCAAGGAATAGGACATGTTCCTCACAAGCGACTAGTTGGGGATCACCACAAGCCCAAGTCACAACAAGGGGCACCTGGGAGCAGAAGGAAAATGGTGCCTCCACGTTCTACAATCAACCACCATACACCAGGCACTTGGTAACAGGAGACTCATTTTTGGTCACTGGGGCTGCCTTACTTATTGCTACCCCCATATTATTTTGCTATCTGTATTCTTCATTTGAGAATCAAAGTTATAACAGGCTGTCCCCAAACTATTCTCTGATATGTGATTAATATGTCATTACATTTTTTTCTTACTTATTAGCAGAAGTACTCGAATAATTTTTTTCCCTTATATTATTAACATAACACTTAAGTGATTATGATGTACCAGGGTGCTGTCGCTCTGCATAAATATGTGAAATTCTAACAAAAAAAACCCACTGAGATTAATGGAGACCACTTTGGCTCATTACTATACGTAATAGAGTTCTAATTCATTCTGACGATGATTCATTATTACAATTGTTTCCTTATTCTTCTCATTTGTAACTGAGATTTATTTTTGCGGTTTATCTCAGGCCACCGTATTCTAAAGGGCAAATTGACAATGTGCATATTTCTTCTTAGCCTAGAATGAGCTAGGTTCTGGTTTCTTTGTCATTGTTGCAGAGAGGGAAGTGGAGCCTGGTTACACCAAATCATCTCTTGGTAGAACATGGGTAGATGGGCAAATAAATTCGCCAGATGTGAATTTCCACATTTAGTCTCCGGCGAATACATTTCAACGAAAATTCACCTGCAAAACATCGATGCATCAAAAAATTTTGGATATGTGTCAGAATAGTTCCATGTATAAAAACTATCACTCGTCAAAATTATTTGGACTCCCATTGACTTTAATGAATTTGTACAAAATAGGTGCGCAATATTGTCACCGGTGTCAAAATTGGAGTTTTGATTTTTTTTTTTTGCCGTTTCACAAATTTTTCACGAAACTGTACAAATTGGCCCATGATTAGATGTTGCTGTAGGGTGGTTGGGTGGTTTTGGGGAGAAGGGGAAGGGATGAGGTGAAAGTATTTGGTTAGACTGGTGTTTTGATTGTACTTATTGGGCAGAATAAACAGAATTGTTATTGGTTGACCTCCTTGGGGAATGGGTGGTTCTTGTAGATGCAAAACGTCTTCAAGTCTTGCACTTGACTTATTTTCTTGCCCAATATTCTCCTTTAGTATCATAAATGTTAGCGGACCTGTACCCGCATAAGCCCACATACCCTTAGGTTTCCCTCGCCCCAAACTGACTGTGGAGGAGGAGGGGCCTGACACTCACATCATTAAGGGTAATGGCACAGGGACAAAAGGAGCTGCATGCAAACCTGACCCATGGGTTTTGGATATATAGTTCAATCAATCAAAGTTCAATCATCTCTACCTTCCATACTTACTTAGGTACTAACCCTTTTGCTCTCCTTGTTGGATCCTCTCACTCCTAAAATGAGCAATAATATGATCTAACCTCACACTAACTGCTCTTAACTTTTCTGGAACTTCTTCTCCTACTAAGGCCTCCTACAACAGACTTTCCAGCACCACCCCCTCTCCACTAATTGGCACCCAAAGAGACAGGACCTAATGGTGGCTCTTTTTTTAAAGAGTAGGGAACCTGACAACATGAGCACTAAAAAAATACCTGAAAATGACATCCCTTCCAACTTTGATGTATTTAATCATAAGCCGGTGATCTAAAACCTAAAGGAACTATTGGTTTCCCTGAGGGAACCTAAGGATCACCTGTGAGTTGGGTGGCTTCAGAATACTAAGTGGGTCTGTTTGTTCTTATTCCAGTTCTGGCACCTGCCCTTAAATCTTAAAACTCCTACAGCTCATTTCCTTTTGGTGACATCAGTTGTGAGGGCCCTCTGCCTGCTTGATGTAAAATAGATAACATACAAGGACTTGGGCTTAGGCAGTTGTTGTTCTTTAAACGGCAGTTAGGTTTGGGTTCTTTTGACCTTACCTTCTTCTACTGTCACTCTAAAAACGTAAAAACTCTGAAATGTTTTTTGAAATAATGCAATTACGGCAGTACATCCATATCACAATTCCCAGTAACCCGTCTTCCTTAACACAATTTAATCAGTTTGGCTGTTTTTCCCACCAGTTGAGTTTTTTCACTAGGGGGAGCTGTACTTCCATAACTGCAGCACCTTCAGATTTTGTTAGCACGCACACACAGCTGTAATACCTTGCCATTTGGGAACATGACTGCAGTAGGATTTTCTCCATAATCATTTGATGATAAAATTTAGCACGATGAATAATTCATTAAATTTCTATTTGTATCTATTTGTATAGATAACACAGGTGATTGTAGGCTAAGTGATTCGAATCAACACCGCAGCATGTTCCAGTTGTACAGAGCAGCCAGATGTAGCAGTTGCTTCCCTGCAAGTCAGAGGTTCACTCCGTGATAGATCCTGAGAGATTTGGCACTGTATTGACTCTACTTCTGCAGGTGGGTTTACCCTTCTGCTTTCTGGCCAGGGGGAGGATTCTTTAGTAGGGATGGTGCGAACAGTTCGCCGGCGAACTTGTTCGCGCGAACATCCGCTGTTCGCACTCGCCAAAAGTTCGCGAACGTCGCGTGACGTTCGCATTTTGGGTTCGCGTCAATTTGGCGTTTTTTTTTGCCGCATTTTTTTTGCCCTCTCACCCCAGACCAGCAGATACATGGCAGCAAATCAGTAAGCTCTCCCTCCTGGACCACCCCACACCCCCTGGACCACTCCCCTTCCCTATAAAAACCGAAGCCCTGCAGCTTTTTTTCATTCTGCCTGTGTGTGCTGAAGAGATAGTGTAGGGAGAGAGCTGTTAGTGATTTCAGGGACAGTGGATAGTAAGTTTGCTGGCTAGTAATCTACTGTACTTCAAACAACTGCCATCTAGCTGTGTGAGCTTGTTCACATTCTGTCTAAATATCCATAATATTACCCTCTCCAGAAAAAGCACCTGAGTGACTTTTTTCAAGCAGCCATAATATATTTTACGTAATCCGTATCCACCGGTGTAGTAGTGTATACGTTGACCTTGTAGCCATTATTTGCCCTGTAGCCATTTTTTGCCCAGTGTGTTCTTCAACCATCTAGCTGTGTGAGCTTGTTCACATTCTGTCTAAATATCCATAATATTACAGTGTCCACAACCACCTGAGTGACTTTTTTCCCTTTACAGCACAAAACGCAGCGCTGTGTCAACAATGGATTTTTAAGATACATTTTTGCCCTTGATCCCCCTCTGGCATGCCACTGTCCAGGTCGTTGCACCCTTTAAACAACTTTAAAATCATTTTTCTGGCCAGAAATATCTTTTTTAGCTGTTAAAGTTCGCCTTCCCATTGAAGTCTATGGGGTTCGCGAACCGTTCGCAAATTTGCGGAAGTTCGCGAACATGTTCGCAAACTTTTTTTCGGCGGTTCGCGCCATCCCTATTCTTTAGAACAAGAATCTGTGTTGTGAGATAATGTAGAGTCAAAGTTGGTTAATGTGAGGCTGAAACTTCACTTTCAAAAATCTTGTTTTGCACAGCCCCTACAACTTGCCTCTGGCACCTCCTCAGTTATGGCAGAATTCCCATGCCTCTGCCGCAACAACCAAGGTTTTGGAGCCCATAAAAACCGGGTATCAGGCATGTCAAGTTTTCTGGATTTTTTTTTTCTGGATTCACCCGGTTTTGACCCTCATTCTGTTTCCCACAGTAACAGTCCATTCCCCCTGTAATTTGCACCCAAATTAAAGCTAATCCTGCACCTGAAAAGACCCCAAACCCTCAGGCAGAGCTGGGGTGTAGGATCTGACCAGGGACATAACTGAACCAAAAACAGGGCCGGTTGACCTGGGGGGGGGGAGCAGATGGTAAATTTCTTATGCTAAATCTCAATACCTGTCCTACAGCAATCACAAAAGAGTGTTCGAGTCTATGAAAAACCTAGAAGCAGGCAGGTCAACTCTAAATTTTTCAGGGGAGTTACCCTCTTTTGACCCCCTCCACCCTTGTTTTTCACCCTCATCCTGTCTCCCAAAGTAACAGCCCAGCCTCCCCGGCTGCGTTTCACGAATTTTTAGCCGTTTCTAGTGAAATTTGTGAAACGGCAAAAGATTCACGAAACGCCGCCATGTGTTTCACTATCAGCAGGCATGTACTGGACCTGCAGAGCATGAAACACATACGGCCTCTGGAGATGTTATTTTTACATTCATATCTATGACCCTGTGGATTTACTAGAGTACTAGAAAGCTCACATTTCTCTGTTCATAACATTGAAAGAAGTTGTGGCCAAAATCTACTGAAATAGAAAAAAATAGGCAGCTTGACGTATCACTTTAAGCCACTTAATATATTTGAAAACTGTTCTCCCCTACTATATAACTATAAGGAAATAAAGATATTAGATGGAGTCTGTGGTGTTTATACAAATGGCCTGCAGGTGGCACTGTGCATACATAGAACTTTCTGTAACTTGAAAGTGAAAGTAAGAATTGCTGCCGTTATGTAATGGCTGTATGAACCTGCTAATAAAGCATTGTTATACCCTCCTCATCCTCGGCTACCAAACACAACAGAGTGGAGTCATATGGCCATATAAATGCACAAATAACTCTACATGGAGCACCTGTAGATGACCTCTATTTACTGCCTGGTCAAGGCAGGTGTTTGGTAAGTGTCCCATGTGCCAGAGCTTTGTGAAGAAATTATAATATAAATATGTAAATAAGACTATGAATTATTATTATTGAGTGAATTCAGTTCATAGTCATATGATTAATCATTCATGAGTAGAAAAATGTCCCTAAGAGAGAGCTGAGCTGCTGGCCTGTGAGAAGAATACAAGGCAGAAACCCCTTCTGATCCTCTATATCTCAAGGGACAAATCTGCTCTGAGATTAATCAATATATGTCTCATTTCATGTTCTCAGTGGAGAGGTATTTAAATAGCCACAGTTAGTTGCCTGCCAGAAACACTGTTTTATACAATAAAGGCATTCCTGGCTGCACATTCCATTGCCCCAGATTTTAATTCATTCTGTGCAAGAGCATATATATACAAAACCAAGGGTTTTCAGACACAAATGTATACTTTTAAAATGAAATGTCTAAGTCAAATGGGACATCTTCCTGTAGACCAGACTGCAGGACCCATGCCCTGCTCAGAATATTCTAGTGCTCTTGAATTTGTATAAAGGGGGTATTATTATTATCAAAGAGAGTGGGAAAATCATCAGGAAGAGATCTAGATCACAAAGACCACAAATAACAGTTGCTGGACCAAAAGACCTCCATGAGATTGCTGCCCATACCTTATAGATCCACCACCACATTTGACATCTTTTAATAGACGATGAGTGTTAAAGCATTGGCTCCAAACATAAGCATATCCAAATGCTGGGAAAAGATGACTCATGAAACCATACTTTTTGCAGTGTTTCAGGTTGAGGTTTTATGCTTGTTACACTAGCTTATGCCTTATCCATCTTAATGAATTGCCCTTGTATATATTTGACATGGCGTTGCATTTTGTCCACCTCCTGAAGTGGTGCCTAAGAATGCTTGATATTTTTATAATCTAGGACAAAGTCAAGGGAGATCTTGCAGTCAACAGTCACCTTAGTCAATACATTTTCACCTTCTAAAGTCAGGTTGACCTGACTGCAGTGACTGTTGACTGCAAGACCTTTGGTATTGGTATTATTATTCTTGTATTGTAACTACTTTATTGGCTGTCAATAATTAATGAAGTCCACATTGAGTAGAGATTAAGGGCACTTAAACCTCAATGATTTTCTTTGCCTAAATGGCTTGTACGGAGGAATTTATTCGCAAAAGGATGTTGACATGTCAGCTACAGTAGTTCATCGTCTTTTTTTCTACTTCACGAGGGTGAGGCCTCAGTCAGCAGTCTAAAGGACAGTCTATGAAAGCAAAGTGATTGCATGTATGTAAGGAGATAATTGTTCAGGGATGGTTTCTCCACCTTATCATAAATCGCCTCTTTCATACCTCTTTCAAACCAGCAGTCTTCTTTATCCAAGATTTGGACATTGCTATTTTCAATTGAGTGTCCCTCGACTTTTAGGTTTAGAAAGACTGCCGAGTCTTGTCCTGTAGAGTTTGCCCTCCTATGCTGATCCATTCGCTTAGTGAGCAGTTGTCTCCCCAATATATAGCTCAGTGCACACAATGGACTGCACATTACTTTGTTTTCCTTTAGGAGTTGGATCCTTTGGGTGTACCAGTTTTTGTCTCAGTGTATTGCTAGGTTTGCAAAACACAGGGACGTGCTGTTTGTTGAAAATCCTCCTGAGTTTCTCAGACACTCCAGCTACATATGGAATGGCTATGTTTTGCCTACTATGTGTCTCTGGGCCATTATTTCTTTTGATGTTCCTGTTGGGCTTGGCTGCTGCTGTTTTGACAAAGGCCCAGCCTGAGTAGCCACACACTTTCAAAGCTCCTCTAATATTTTTATGCTTCTTGTCCTTGGACTCTGTATCAGCTGCCACACATTCCGCCATGTGGTGCAGAGTTCGAATGACACCCAGTTTGTGTTCCAGCTGATGGTGGGAATCGAATAACAGATATTGATCCGTATGAATGGGTTTCCGTGTAAGCATGGTGGGGCTTCTCTGGGGTACAAACGGCTCTATAAAGAGGCGATTTATGTTAAGGTGGAGAAACCATCCCTGAACAGAGGTGGGGGCCTTCGACACCACCTGTCTGCTATATACAATGCTGTTATAACATTTGTTTGAAGCCCCACATGAATGCTGTACATGTGATTAGGGCACTGTTGAAGGTACAATCTTATGTCAGGGCTAGCTCATAAAAAGGATGGATTTAGGTAAATGTTGGTATATCAGTTATTCAACTATAAGAATAAATGTTCAAGAACATTTAGGAGAGCAAAAAAACATTATCATCCAAGATCTCATCCTAGCTTGCCCTCATGCTGGGCTTTCAAATTTAGTAGAGCAAATGGCCCTTCTCTCTAGAATGGTTTGAATAGTATGTGTTTATAAGTCTGGCTTCAACAACATAGAACACGCTGGTCAGTTTTCAGTCAAATGAATTTTATAAAAATTAAAATCTATAAAACTGGCATTTATTACAGCGCCATGCAAATGAGGGATACAAGAATGTAGATCTAGGGACAACTACTTGTAACTAAATTGAAAGCTGGCTGAGAATCAGCATACCGAGAGCTGTTGTAAAGGGAATGACATCCAGTTGGACGAGGTAAGTGAAGCACCTTAATATTCTCTCCTTGGTCCACTTATTTTTAATTTGTTTTAATGTGCCTTCAATTTGGCACCAAATGCAGTGTATCCTCGTATGCCAATAGCACAGAGTTACATAAGCAAATAATCACAGGGTAGGATGTGTGTTTTGTTGTTTACAGACGTATTTAGGCAAAACTGAGCTGAGCTGTAAAGGTGTATGAGATTCAGCATTGATAAATATAGCATAAAGTACTAAATGGGGCACCCATATGTGAATCTTTAAAGAAGAATTGTCATGTGTACAGTATCAAAATGTATTTGAAATAAGCTGATGCTTAATGTTCCTGTTTTAAAATTCATCTTTTTCTTCAAGCTTTTGAGATATAAATTCCATTAGTTTGTTCCCTTAACCATTTTTCCCTAATTAATGTTTCCTACTGGCTATAGTTTGGGGAAGGCCCTTTTACTTTTTCAACAGGATAATACTGCCCTTTACAAAATAAGGTCCATATAGAATGGGCTTAAAAAGATGAATGTGGGAGAACTTGACTGAGAGCCCTGTCCTCAACCCACAGGGGTTCCCTGTGGAATGGATTGGATCCATGACTTTGCACCTAGCCTGATTCCCAACATTAATGCCCAACCTTTTACTTATGAATGGAAGTAAACCCACCAACATTTATTGGAAGGTATTAACAGAAGTTAAAACGTCTAAAGCTATTTTAGCAGTGAAGATGGAACCAAATCATCTCAGTATCCAACGAGAAGTTGGGCAGACAGATGTCCACGTAAATTTGGCAAATAGTCTATGCCCTAAAACAGTGTTTCTCAAATGTGTCAATAGTCTCACTTGTGAAGCTCACATTTAATTTCGGTGAAGCTCACATTTAATTTCAGTGAAGCCAAATCCCATACATGGTTCCTGAATTTACATTTTATACAGGCATGGGGCCTGTTATCTAGAATGCTCAGAACCGGGAGTTTTCCAGATAACAGAGCTTTCTGTAATTTGGATCTTCATACCTTAACTAGAAAATCATGTAAACATTAAATACACCCAATAGGCTGGGTTTGCTTCCAATAAGGATTAATTATATCTTAGTTTGCATAAAATACAAGGTACTGTTTTCTTATTACAGAAATAATTTGAATTATTTGTATAAAATGGAGTCTATGGGAGACAACCTTTAAATAATTCAGAGTTTTCTGGATAATGGGTTTCTGCATAATGGATCCCATACCTGAAATAATGATTTCAAAAGATTTCACATTTTCTTACATTCCAATTTTTCTATTATGCCATTTATATGTATAAGAAGAATTGAAGTATGCATATGTTACATTTTTCACATACTTCCTTATTGTCTAGCAATACTACAGCATGGTGAGGTCCTCTGCACTCATATTGTAAAGCACAGTGTGACATTTGTGTAAAAAGATCCCTTGAACCAAAACAGGAATTGATTGTTGATATACTGCAATATATTTAATCTGGTCAGCTACACTATATGGCCAAAAATATCAGTGTTATACTTGGTTGACTGGGGCCTGCTAGGGCTGCTAAAGCTTCAATTTCTCCAAACTCCACTCCCCATGCACACCCGCATACTGCACTTCCTCATTTCAGACAGCAATGGGTTAGGGAGGAGTACTGGTGCCAACACTTTCCAGAAGGGAGAGTGACCCTGGGCCATGGCCCATTGGGGTTTTTTCCAGATGTCCAGCCAACCTACTCCAACCCTGAAAAGCATGTGTTCACCTGACTAGCCAACATCTCATTCCCATATCAAAGATGTTAACACACATTTGGTCCTCCTTTTGATGCTACAACAGCCTCTACTATTCTGAGAAGGATTCCACAAGATGTTGGGACAGTGTTTTTCTCGGTTTGCGTCTCATACAGAAAAGGTTGGGCATGGATATTTGGGAGCACTCATGGCTTACATAGGAATTTCAATTCATCCCACAGGGGTTCAGTTGGATTGAGGTCAGGGTTCTCTGTAGGCCAGTCAAGTTCTTCCACTCCCAGTACTACAAACCACTTTACAGCTCATTTATGATGGGTAGGTCCAACAACTAGGCATGTTAATTAGTGAAAAATTAGTTTTGTAAATTAGCCCTTTCTCCTCCGTTAACCAGGATTTCTGCATTTCTTCCACCCACATTAGGTTTTATGAGTAAATTACTGACATTTGCATTATTAATAAACACTTAGCACATATAAGTCTCTCCATCAATTTCTTGATTATGCAATGGAGAATTCCTTATAGTCAATAAACAGACTATTGCCACGTTGATCAGTTATAGCTAATTGCTGCCATTAATTACCGGCACATCATTTCGAAGGTTGCTATGATATCAGAATGATATATCAATGGTGTGACATCACTGAATTCTGTAAGACAGCAGTCAAATAAAATACTATGGATATGACAAGCTCTATGGTTCTGCTCATCACTTTAAGCAGGGAAAGAAGGAAAATACATATTTTATGTGCAAAGCAAGCATATATAATTATGATAGTTTTTTGGTATTTTTTCAATTACATTCCCAAATACTGAGTGTTTATGGTTAGTGCCCCATGTCAATCCACCCACCAACCCTACAGTCAGATGCCTTCTTTAGTACACAGGAATTCAGAGCAAAATAAAGGGGAAGTTTACTTTAATACATGCATATCATACTTTCCAAATTATTTCCATTTAATTCTTGTGAATGCTGTTCAACTACTGCCTTTTAGAGAAGGTAGAATAGTGAAAGCAGATACCTCTTTGGCTTCTATGGGTTGAACTTGCCATACACGAGCTGATATTGACTACTCAATGTGCTGGTGACTCAGAAGCCGACTATGGTGGCAAAAAAAAAGGAGCTCCCAAATTGGGGCTCAGTCAGGTACTCATTTTTACTATAATGTAATTACACTATGATTATTATGTAGAATGATATACAAAATAATCTCAAATCCTTTATTGAAAATGAAATGCCAGTGGAAAAAATGAATAGCTTTCTGCCATTCTAGGAGGAGGTCATAAGTACAGAGCTCTCTAGCACATTGTGTCCACCAGCACACCTATATTGTTGGTTCATGCTCAACTTGGTGTTCACCAGAAGCCAACCACATATGCCACACTAACCACCCATACAATAATGAAGCGCTCACCTCTGTTTGATTCTCCTTCGAGATTAGGTGCTTAACAGTCTATCGCCCACTCTGCCTTGGGTCATAAGCATATACCACATCCAAAAGACTGTAGCACTCTGACAAGTTGCTTCTGTGAAGTTTGTGTTTCTTTTATTGGCTCATCAAAGTAGAAAACTGCAACGTTTCGGGTCATGCAGGACCCTTTATCAAGCTTGATAAAGGGTCCTGCGTGATCCGAAACGTGGGTGGTCAGAGTGCTACACTAACCACCCTTGTCCTCCCCCACCCATGGTTCTCCAGGCTCAGTACATTTTGGGAATGCAAAGAGTTTATTGTTACAAGAAGCACATTTTGGGATGTTGAGCCTATGGGTACAGGAAGCAAATTCTGGGAGGTTGAGACTATGGGTACAGAAAGCTAGCTCTGTGGGGTTAGGCTTATGGGTACAAGAAGCAAATTCTTGGGGGGGGGGGTCGGTTGAGCCTGTGGGTACAGGAAGCAAATTCTGGGTTGTTGAGACTGTGGGTACAGGTAGTTAATTCTGGGGGGTTGAGCTTATGGGTACTTGGAGCAAATTCTGGGAGGTTGAGCCTATGAATGCAGGAAGTAAATTCTGGGGGGTTGAGCCTATGGGGGAAATTCACTAAAGTGTGAAGCATCTAACGCTTGCACTAATTCGCCAGCATTACGTCATTTCGCAACTTCAGAAATTCACTTACACCAACTCTGGCGAATTTTCGCTAGCGAAGTAGATAGACTTGCGAAACTTCGCACCCTCACGCCAGACGCACCGATGAAGGATCGTAATTACGCAAATTCACTAAGATCAAATTTTTCCTGAACGTTACCACTGGTCAGACCAGGCGAAGTTCAATACAATAGATAGGAGTTTAAAAATAAAAATGGAACATTTTTATTTTCTAAGTCCCAAAAAAAATGCTGGCGTGTTTTACCATTGTAGGGTGATAGTCTGAAAAAGAGCAACATTTTTTTTGGGGGGGTTACCCTCCTATAGGGGGCACATCTTTAGGGCAAGAGGACAACTTTATTTTTTTTTTAATTAAACGTTTCCTGGGCTTGTGTAGTGCAACATGGTGGCTGCAACATAGACTTCTATTATACTTTGAAATTCACACCGTACGCAAATTAGGCATCGCTAGCGTAACTGCGCTTTGCCTGGCGAATGAACGGTAGCACTTCTTCACTAACGTTTGCCGCCCTGAGCACAAATTCGCATCTTAGTGAATTTGCATAGTGCTGGCGAAAATTCGTCTGGCGAAGTGCGGCGAACGTTAGCGAAGCCAACGCTAGCTAATTTTTGCATCTTAATGAATTTTCCCCTATGGGTACAGGATGCAAATTCTGGGGGGTTGAGCCTTTGGGTACAGTATGCAAATTCTGGGGGGCACAAAGAGAAATGTTTTTCAGTCAACTTTGCACCTTGTTCCTCTCTTGAAAAAAGTCCATTTCATATCAGTCAATCAATTAAAATTCAACTCTAATTCAGTTCTAAATCCCTCCATAGACATCAATAGCCTTTCACAAGCTAAACTTGAACTAGATTTCTCTGTCTGAATTAAATCTGTCTCAAAGCCAAATACATGATACTATCCTAATAAATTACATAGTAGGCCAGGTGGAACAAATGTTTCTTTTCTGCTTGTCGATTCGGAATATTTATTCCTCTTGCCACATCCCTATGCAAATTGCAGAGCGATTAACTTGTCTGACATACTTGTTGGATAATATTATAGTGCGAGACAAAGTGAGGATTGAAAATTCCCTCTGCTTCTAATTTACTAACAAGGTAATATACAAACAAATACCAATATTCCAAGGGAACTGGGGGGGGTGGCAGAATCTAGAAAATCACATTGCACTTCTAATTCTCAAGAAACAGCGTTATTAATGTCTTCCTATTTTCCCAATCAAGATCCATATCACACATTGCTTAATTGTGCTTTTTAGAGATGGATTGTTTGGTAATTGCTCCTATGAGATAAACACTGCGGTGCTCAAGTGGTCAGAAGGGGGGGAGACTTGGGGGGAATCATGGATTCATCTTCATCAATATGTATCTGTATCCTCTGTTTGACAATTTGTTTTCATTATGCGGTGAATGCTGATTGTTTCCCTCTATCATTCTATGAAGGAAAGCCAACCATTACTCAGGATCAACCTTCACTTTGCCCTGAACATAAACTGCTTTTCACCCTGGCTTGTTTTTTTTGCAAAGCAGTTAATCTATATCTATAGAGACAAGAGACACATCCCCTGCTGCTGCTGCTGCATGTGAATCAGATCTTGCTAAGCTTGCTGGGTAATATAAATCAGAGTCTGGGTGATAACTTGGCACAGAAAGTAAAATAAATGGAAATGTTAAATGGCTAGTGAATATTTTTTCTTGTGTGTTAAAAGTGAGTCTGGCATAAGATTATTTGGGACATTTACATAGACCTCTGAAGGTAAGAAATTCCAAAACTTTTGTACCTTATATTTGCCCCATAACTATGTCAGCCACCAGGGCCCCCTCCCAACTTCCAAACTCCCCACCCATGCACACTCATAGTCTGGCTACATTGGGTACGTTGCATCACATAATGTGTATCTCCTCTTTTTAACAGGGGGCAGTTGATCAGGGAGCCAGCCTGGACTGGTGAGGGACCATTATCCCAGTATCCCTTTGGCCAAGTCCAACCCTACTGCTGAAATGTTGCATCTTATAACATTCAGGGGTCCTACCACACTTGCACTTGCCAGTATTTATTGTTTATTGTATACTGTGCAACACTGCCTCAAATGAATATCTCATGCATAGGTATAGTATCCATTATCCAGAAAGCAATTATCCCCCAATTATCCAAAAGGATGGCCATCTCCTGTAGACTACATTTTTATCAAATTAAAATTTTTAAAAATGATTTCACTTTTCTGTAATAATAAAACAGTACCTCATACATGATCCAAGCTAAAATATAATTAATCCTTATTGGAAGCCAAACCAGCCTATTCGGTTTATTTGTTTAAAGCATTTTGCCATGGATGGGGTTTGCACAGTGAGGGCGAAGCTTGGGCAGATATTGGAGGCAGCATTTTGGGAAGATGGTGGATCACTAGAATAATCTTGCATGCAGGGGCAATGTTTTTCCAGCAGTGCGTCATGGTATTAGTCCAAAACGGTATGCGCCAGTGTTTCGTGAATTTTTTTGCCATTTCACAAATGTCTCTAGAAATTTACGAAAAATTTGGGTTAAAGGGATTTTGTCATCATTTTTATGGTTTACTTTTTATTTCTAAATTGCACTGTTTACATTGCAAATAATTCACTATTTAAAATTTTTTTTTTGAGCCAAATAATTCATTTTTGTTTTTAGCTATAATATTGGTCTGGAGGCAGCCATCTCGAAATTCGCAAAACAGTGAAAAATTAGCAAAACGCGGATTTTGACACCGGCGTCAATTTGCGGGCATCAAAATTTTGCAAATTTATTCACTAGCAATTTGCAGCGAATTCGTCCCTGGTGAATAAATTCTGAGTTGGAGAATCAAGTTGGAGAATAGTAACTCACACAACAGTTGGAGAACTATAACTCACAACTAATTTGTCCTACATTGTAGTTGTTACAAGACTGAAGGAAACATCTAAATATAACTCAATTGGGCAAATTGTTCTATATCTGAATACTGAGTTAAAGAACTGTAACTCAAGTTGGAGAACTATAACCTATTTTGTTCTACACTGTAGTTGCTACAAGAACATTTTTTAAATACATATTTCTTATATAATCTTAAATTTATATATTGATATATTTAGCTTGTTATATGTTTATATTGATATATTTAAATTGTTATATGTTTAGGTTTTAAAGTGGATACAATTAATTGAACAATAAAAGTTTATACCTTTTGATTAATTGGGTCTCCAAACACATCTTTCATTTTTTAATTATCTGCTATCCTCAAAAGGAACTTGGGGATTTAAGTTGTGTTCCAGACCAGTTAAAGTTTTCATTTCCCTTAATGCCACATTACTTCTATTAACTAGTAGACGTAAGGCATGAAGATCCAAATTACAGAAGGATCCGTATCTAGAAAACCCCAATTTGGATAACAGGTCCCATACCTGTACTAGCAGTAATCTTAATTGTTTATTTTTTTTTTGACTTAGGCATAAACTACAATGAATTACTGTCCGAGTCCTTTTATTTTTAACTCATCTTACAATATGGGTAGATACTGTAATTATGGGACCTGTAATCCAGAATGCTTGGAACCTAGGCCTTTCTGGATAATTGATCTTTCTGTAATGTGGTTCTTCATTCCTCAAGTCTACTAGAAAATCATGTATCCAATCAATAATAATTCTTGGAATTTACTATTGAATCCACACCCATTATGGATAACACAATGGCACAAATACATCATACAGGGATAGTAAGCATAATTAAGCTAACCCTTGATATGTCAAAGGCTCATACCCCACGCAACTGGCACATCTATCTTAAACTGAAAAGGGGAGATTTATACATTTTAATGAGTCTCTTTTTCAAAATACGCAAAGAGGAAGACCACTATATGTGGGAACTTAAATCACAAAAAAAACTCAATCATGTAAATTTACAGAAAAAAAATGTCCATCCCAGTTGTTAAAATTTTTTTATGTTCTGCACAGACATTTATTTGAATGAATAAAAAACGTTTTATTTATTTTTAAAATTTAATTTGAGTGCCCTTTTTTTATGAGGAACTTGAAAATTGACTGTTTCATATTGACTACAAGGGGGACGGTGAGACTCTTGTAGATCACATATTCAGCTTGTAGTGATGTATCCGACCCTAACATGCCCCTCCCCTGCCCCTCCACCACTCACACCCGACCCTTACGCTGCGCACCTCCATATTTATAGCCACAAGCCCGTCCCACTATGATATCACAGAAGGGGTGGGCCATGTAGGCACTAGTCTATAAAAAGCATTCACTGGAGACTGAAGGAGCAGGGAGAGTGTAAGGAAGATCTTAAGGTAAGGTCCTTACTAAATGGATTTCACTGCACAGGGCCCTGGCCACAACCCCACTGATGAATTGGAACACTAAATCCAGTCAACATCAGTGCCGAAACACTTATATAAACATGTAAGGCTAAAGTTTGCAGCACAGCTGCTCTAACTGGTAGCTTTACCCCAATAATGAGCTCTGAATGAGAGAAAGGGTGTTATACAACTGTAAAGGGTGTACTCTAACAACCCTAAGTGTGCACTCTAACACTTAGGGGCACATTTACTAAGGGTCGAAGTGAATATTGGAATAAAATTAGAATTTAAAAATTCTAATTTAGAAGTAATTTAGGGCTTCTTCGACTTTCAAATAGGCCAAAATTAGATTTGAATTTAAAAAATATGAAAATTCAAATTTTGAAGTAGTGGCCCTTTAATATCCTTTGAATTTGACTATCCGCCACCTTAAAGGTGCTCAATTACCATTTTAGCCTATGGGGAACCTCCTAGAACCCGTCCTGAAAAGTCCTAGGAATTCAAAGGATTTTGCACAAAATTGTTCTAATTGGATTCGAACAATGCGATCAAACGATTGGAACGCCCATATTTGATCAAAAAGGACCCCCCAAAAAAATATTTGATGGTCGAATTTCAAAGTTTTTTCACTTCGAAATTCGACCATTAGTAAATCTGCCCCTACATCCCGACTTCTGGACAATTAGTATCTAGGATCAAAATCCCATTCAATACTCCTTGGTGGAGCCTCATTTGCTTGGCTAAATAGCCTATCACACAGGGCTGTGCAATATGTTCACACTATGAAAATACATGTTAATAATAATAATAATAATAATATCACTCCTAGAGTGATCTATGAAAATGAGTAGCCTATCATTACTAGACCTGACCTTGTTTAGGTTCCACGTCATCCTTCCTGCTCAGGTAAGGGGACTAACAAAATTAACCCTGAGTACATGTGGGCTCAGAATACTGCATATAGTAGTGAACAATGCTATCTAATGGCCACATGTGGGAAAGCTAGGGGTCAGGATTTAACCCAGGAAGATGAGTCTAGCTCCTGTATAACTAAGGCTCCACTTGGTGACCAACCATTTGGGGAATGCAAAGTAAATGGGGAACACATGGAAACAAATACCACCAACAATGTTCCAACATCTAGTGAAAGTCTTCTCAGATGAGCAACGGGTAAAGACTCTTATCAGCAAAAGACATGGTCAACTTCAATACCCTTAGTTTTGAAATGAGATGTTGGACAAGCAGCTGTCCAGATACTTTTGCCATAAAGTGTATTTTGTTGCGTCCAGTAATCTAATATTGCAAACAAGAACTAATTTAATATCGGCATCACCAACAGGTCTACTAAATTCCCAGGCTCCTTACAACTGTCTCCATGAGCTAAAGGAAACTAAAGTTTATTGTTTTTCATAAAGTTTCTCCTTCAGAGTTAGCAAAGAAAGCAGAAAAAATGGGTATTATTTAAACTTAATTGTTCATAACTTATTCTGGAACTTCACTTTGAAAAGCAAATTTGTGATCCTGTACATTAAATAGAATTGTTAAGAGCCCAATATACTTATTCAGGTGTTTTATAAATGGAAGTAAATGAAGTATTGTTTCCTTGTGCTTTACTTATTTTGCTTCTTTAGCTAAGACATACTTAATAGATTTTTTTCCAAGCTTTGCATCATCGTTACAAATGGCTGGGGACCCTGAAATATATGCAGTAACGCTTTCGCGTCTCTTAATATTAATAGCCGTGCAGAGAACATCCTAGCGTAGCAATTTCAGAATCAAAAGAGTGAGAATAACAAAAACCCCAAGCAGGATATCTTTAATGGGACATGAAAATTGACTCTGCATTTTGTCAAACATTACATATTAGTCAAATAAATACTCGGCTGTTATTCTCACTGCAGTGGAACCATTGCAATTTATAGTAAAGATGTTAATATGTATAGTATCTTCACAAGGGGAAGGTTGTAGGCAGCCTTAGTCTGAATATTAATACAAAATGGACATCTAAATGTCTGCGTTGTACTTGTAGGGCTATACACACTCGGGTAGGGCTGCCATTAGAAATCACGGGGCCCCGCACAACAAAATTTTTTGAGGCCATGCCCACCCTAGCACCCAGGCCCCACCCCTAATCCCCGCCCACTCCACATCAAAGTTAAAAGACCACACAGACATCAGCGCTAAAAATGTAACCCCCCCCAAGGCTCACTTATAAGGTAAAAAAAAATTTGGCGCCAGGCCTCCCCCATAAAAAAAGCATTGGTGCCAGGGCCCCTCATACAAGTTAAAAAAAATTGGGGTCCCAAAAAATATATATATTTTTAAAAACATTGGTGCCAGGGCCCCCCATAAAAGTTTTTTTTTAAATTGGTGGTCAGGGCCCCCCGACAAGTTAAAAAAAAATTGGGGCCCCATAAAATATATATTTTTTAAAAAATTGGTGGTCAGGGCCCTCCGACAAGTTAAAAAAAGAAAATTGGTGACCAGGACCCCCCTATAAGTTAAAAACCAGGGTCCCCTTACAAGTTAAAAAAAATTGGGGCCCCATAAAATATTTTTTTTTTAAATTTGGGGTAGGGGTCTATAGAGTATTAAAATAAAAAATTGGTGGCCAGGGGATTAAAAAAAAAAAACAACAACCCACAGTGGTGTCAGTAGAACTGAACTGCAGGACTTCAATTATAGCTGTTTTAGTGACTTCAGGTATTTTCACCTCCCAACATTTTGTAAAGAAGTAAAAAGAGGGACACATTTTTTTTTCGCAAGTAGCATGGATAATTTTATGACCATGCCCATTTTGTGGAAACACCCCCTAATTACCATGTTCATTTTACTAAATTTGGCAGATTATGAAAGTTGGAAAATATTTCTCCTGTTACAATTACTTATTTTCTAATCTCAAAAGTGTTACAAAGTAACTTATTTGCACCTGTTAGCTGTTCTGGGCTCTCTGCCAAAACGCAATTAAGTTAGAAACTTTCTTTCTTTTTCTGGCTGTTCGGTGCAGACAAAAGAGGGATTTTCCAGTAAAAATGACCTGTCAAAAGAGGGACTGTCCCTCCAAAAAAGGGACAGTTGGGAGGTATGGCCCTGCACTGATAAAACTGATTAGGCTATTTGGCACAGATTACTGTAGTTGATATAAACAAGCTGCTGTGTAGCAATGGGGGAAATTGAAAAAAGGCTATTTGGCACAGATTAAATAGTAGATAACAGATAACACCATTATGTTCTACAGAGCTTATCTGCTGTGTAACCTGAGTCTTTTCTCATTTGAATGGCTGCCCCCATTGCTACACAATGAAATAGGGGATGACTATGAAATAGGTCAGATGGTTAAAAAGCAGCTGGGTTCACTGACTTCTGGGCCCACCAAGAGTGACTTAAACTCTGAAAATGCTCGTAGTAAATTGTGTGGCTGAACAAAAGCGGTCATCTGAAAAGTTTTTTCCAGAATTTGCATTGATATTCTGAGACAATTTGCAACTGGTTTTCATTTTTTATTATTTAAGGTTTTTGAATTATTTAGCAGCTCTTCAATTTGCATTTTAACCAATATGGTAGCTAGGGTCCAAATCATCCTAGCAACCATGCACTGATTTGAATAAGAGAATGAATGAATAAAAGAGGCCTAAATAGAAAAATGGGTAATAAAAATTAGCAACAACAATACATTTGTAGCCTTACAGAGCATTTGTTTTTTAGATGGGGTCAGCGATGCCCGTTTGACAGCTGGAAAGAGTCCGAAGAAAAAGACAAATAACTGTAAAACTATAAAAAAATAAATCATGAAGACCAATTGAAAAGTTGCTTAGAACTGGCTAGTCTATAACATACTTAAAGTTAATGTAAAGATGAATCACACCTTTAAGTAACAGTAAAAGATATCCCTAGCTGCCACTGGAGACTAGGGGTGAGGTGTACCCAAGCCTTTGGAGCATGATGAGGGTAATGATGTAAAAATGATGTCACATACATGCATATAGGCAATTTACTAGTGGGGGTCACCCAAGGGTGGCACTGGACCTAAATACACTGCTGACTGTATGGCTGATATTGCTGTATGTATGTTCTGTAGCCTCCCTAAAACCCACTGGCTACAAAAGTGCAGCTGCAAGTGCACTGAAACAGGGGTCCTGAACTGGGCCACCATAATTAATCCGGTACGCCCGAATTGGACGCTGACCCCGCCGACCCCCCTCCCGATCCCCCCCCCGGTCCTTGCAAAAAAATGTTGCCGCTGCACCCAGACCGAGAAAAGGTTTGGGACCCCTGCACTAGAATATGATACAGAGAGTGATATTCAGAGACAAATTGCAATTGGTTTTCATTTATTATTATTTGTGGACTATGAGTTATTTCACTTTTTATTCAGCATCTCTCCAGTTTACAATTTCAGCCATCTGGTTGCTAGGGCCCAGCAAATGTGCATTGCTTTGAATAAGGGACTGGAATATGAACAGGAAAAACATGAGTAATAAAAAGCAACAATAACATTTAGGGCCAGATTTACTAAGGTGCAGATTTATTAAATTCACACGTATGATTCGAAATTCGGTCGAATTTTCCAAAAATTATAATTTTCGAATATTTTTGAAGGCCACTTTGACCATCAAATTTAGAAAATTCAATCGAATCGAATGATTCGAATAATTCCAATAAAATTCTATTTGAATATTCGTCAGTCGAATTACTTGCCCTTTAAATTTTTATTCGACTGCCTAGTTCGCCATATTAAACCGACCGTATTACTGTTAAACCCTATGGGAAGCTCCCATAGCGTGTTTCTAAGCTCTTTAGATCAAATTAAAAAAATTCAATCGAAAGATTAAATAGTTTGAATCGAAAGATTTAATCGATCGAATTTTTTTTTCTTGATCGTTCAAATATTTGAATTGCGGTAAAATCCTTCGAATTCGATATTCAAATTCGAAGGATTAAAATTTGGCCAAAATTCGACGGTCAGTTTCGAGGGTTTTTTAACCCTCGAATTTGACCCTTGATAAATCTGCCCCAAGGTTAAAAAACCCTCGAATTCGACCATCGAATTTTAATAGGATTAAAATCCTTCTAATTCGAATATCAAATTTGAAGGATTTGAACGATATTCGAATGATTGAATAGTAGAAATTCGATCGAACGATAAAGACATTCGAATCGAATGATTCAAATTAACCATTCGATCAAATTTTTTTTATTCCATCTAAAAAACTTAAAAAAGATATGGGAGCTTCCCATAGGGAAGTATAGCAATTCGGTAGGTTTAATCTGGCAAATTAGGCAGTCGAATAAAAATTTTAAGGGCAAGTAATTAGACTGTCGAATAGTCAATTAGATTTTTAATTCGATCTATTCGAATCATTCAAGTTGATCAAATTTTAAAATTTCGATGGTCGAAATGGCCACAAAAACTATTCGAAAATTGTAATCTTTTTGAAAATACGATCGAATTTGGAATCATTCACACGAATTTAGTAAATTTGCCCCTTAATGTGTAGTCTTACAGAGCATTTGTTTTTAGATGGGGTCAGTGCCCCCCCCCCATTCAAAAGCTGGAAAGAGACAGAAGATGAAAGCAAATAATTAAAAAATCTATAAAAAAATTAATAATCAAGACCAGTTAGTTGCTCAGAATTAGCCATTTTATAACATAAAAAAGTTAACGTAAAGGAGAACAACCCCCCTTCAATTGGTTGTTTTTTTTTTTTAATTTTTTTTTATTTTAAATCCTCTTTTTTTGGAGCCTCTCAGAATAACTGCACGTTTATGCAGAAAATATTTTTCCCAGCTGATATTAAGGAAAAACACAAATGTAATGCAAAAATGGAAAAAAAAATATTGTTACATCCATTTCCAGCCGTAGCCAGTTTCCAAAAAAAAAAAACATTTTGCTAATGGGGAAGAACACATCTAGACTACTGATACATCCCATGGGCTCAGTGCAACATTTATAGGGATTTTTTTTTTCCTCAAGCAATTGCAGAAAGGGAAGAGAAGGAAACAGAGAAAGGTTGCTTATGTTTAACCCTTTGCTACCATACACTGTAGAATGAATGGCTCAGACTTGGAAGCCCCAGCATATCAGCACTGTAGACGCGTCTATGGGAAATAACATTCAGTCTAGGCCTAGGAAAGAGTTAAAGAGCCTGTATAGGAAATAACATTGATGCATGCAGTATGTTTATTTACAGATCCACTGCTACATGAAGGGGCAAATTTACGAAATTCACGTGAATAGATCGAAGTTCGATCGAATCCGATCGAATAACGATCATACGGATTTTTCGTGAAATCGTAAAGTGAATTTTGGCCTCTTCGATCATCGAATATCGAATAGATTGAATGATCGGATATTCGATAATACGATCATTCGATGATCGAAGGAATGAAAATTTTAAAGTTATTCGACTGCCTACTTCGCCGGATTGAACCTACCGAATGGTAATAGAAGCCTATGGGAAGCTGCCCATAGGCTTCTGAGACTAAGTCCTGCTCGAATACCATTCGTATGATCGAAGCGTTCAACCGTTCGAATCGTACCAATTTTTTGGACGAATGAAATTTCACGATTTTTAAGTGGAATCGAACGGTCGGTATCTGAAATGATAGCCTAAAACTATTCGATAAGCACTTGACCATCGAATTTCGAATTTGGTCGAATTTATTTTGGGGAATAATAGTAAATTTCCCTGAAGTGTGAATTTATGATTTAGAAATAAAGCTTATACAGGTATGGGTTATCCAGAATACTCAGAACCAGGGGCTTTCCCGATAATGCATATTTCCGTAATTTGGATCTTCATACCTTAAGTCTACTAGAAAATCATGTAAACATTAAATAAACCCAATAGGCCGGTTTTGCTTCCAATAAGGATTAATTATATCTTAGTTGGGATCAAGTACAAGCTACTGTTTTATTATTGAAGAGAAAAAGGAAATTATTGTTTAAAAATGCGTATTATTTGGATGAAATGGAGTCTATGGGAGACGGCCTTTCCGTAATTCGGAGCTTTCTGGATAACAGGCTTCTGGATAACGGTTCCCATACCTCTATAACAGTTCATCAGTTCTTTATTTTTTAATAGCTCATCTCACTGATATGATAGATTTTATTTAATGAGGCATTTACATATGAAAAACTGGTACAAAATACAGAATTTACCATATACAAAACAGCACTCTATGGGGCAAATTCACTAATACCCGAAAACCCAGAATACCTTTAATAAATAAAATAAAGTTGTCCTATTGCCCTACATGTGCCCCCTGTATAGTTGTGTTGCCATATGTTAGGAAATGTAGAGGGGAAGGAGGGTAACCACCCTAAAAAAATATCGATCTTTTTCAGACTATCACCATCCTATGCTAAAATACGCCAGCGTTTTTTTTGGGACTTCGAAAAAATTTCCATTTTTTTTTCTACCTCCTATCTATTGTATTGAACTTCGCCTGGCCTGACCAGGCAAAGTATCGTCTAGCGTAAGAGGTAACGTTCAGGAAAATGGTCACCTTAGTGAATTTGCGTAATTACGATCTTTCGTCAATGCGCAACTTCGCCTGGCGTAAGGGTGCCAAGTTGCGCTAGTCTATCTACTTCGCTAGCGAGTGTTAGTGAATTTGCGAAGTTGCAAAATGACGTCACACTGGCGAATTAGCGCTAGCGTTAGACGCTTCACGCTTTAGTGAATTTCCCCAATTACATTCTTGTACAGGTAAGGGCTCTGTTATCCATAAAGCTCTAAGTTACAGAAAGGCCATCTCCCATAGTTTCAGTTTTATTCAAATAATCCAGTTTTTTTTTCTCTGTACTAATAAAAAAGTACCTTGCACAGATATGGGATCCGTTATCCGGTGGCCCGTTATCCAGAAAGTTCCAAATTACAGAAAGGCTGACTCCATTATAATAAAATAATCCAAATTTCCTTTTTCTCTGTAATAATAAAACAGTAGCTTGTATTTGATTCTATCTAAGATATAATAGCAAAAATTCGACCTTCACTACTGTAAAATTGACGTGAGCGTCAAAATTGATGCCGGCGTCCATTTTTGAACACCAGAGTCTGTTTATTTGGACGGCGCCATCCCCCAGCTGAGGCAGGGTCCCCGTTGCTCGCTATTACCCCTACTGGTACCGGAGGGTCGGGTGCACAGCCCTCATGAAACCCCAGTGATCATCCCAGTGCCAATCCGGGGCTGAACTCTGCCACTCACAGGAGGAAGAGCAATGACACTCTACTGACCATGATCTACGCCATCACCCCCACCTACAACCGCCAGTGCAGAAAGTGGAGCTCACCCGCCTTCTGCCAGGTGCCGCGGTTGCATTGGATAGTGGTGGAGGACTCTGTGCACCCTATGGACCTAGTGAGCCCCTTCTTGGCCGGGGCTGGAGTCAAACGCACTCACCTATATGTGCCGACCCCGCGCAGGTACAAGCGCATGGGCTGCCCCAAGCCACCGAGCAGTGGAACGTGGGACTGGCCTGGCTCCGGCAGGAATATCAGCATTGCCCGTGGCCAACTCAGGGCGACTCAGCTCAAATGTAGGACCTTGTCAGGGTCTTCTTCTTCCCTGATGATAACACCTAGGGGCAAATTTCCGAATTTCATGTGAAATGATCGAAGTTCGATCGAACAATGATCATACGAATTTTTTGTGAAATCGTAAAGTAAAATTTGGCCTCTTCGAACATCGAATATCGAATCGATCGAATAGATCGAATGATCTGTATTCGATAATTCAATAATTCGATGATCGAAGGAATAAAAATTTTAAAGTTATTCGACTGCCTACTTCGCCAGATTGAACCTACCGAATTGCAATAGAAGCCTTTGGGAAGCCCCCCATAGGCTTCAGAGACTAAGGAGCAAATTTACTATTATTCCCCATAATTAGCTTGACCAAATTCGATATTCGATTAGCATTCGATCGTTGAATGCTAATCGAATAGTTTTTAGGCTACCTTTTATTCGATATTCGATCATTCGACGATCGAATACAAATTTATTCGATCAGTCGAATAATTTATTCGATCGTACGAATAAATCATTCGATCATTCGAATGATTCGTACGATTCCAACGATCGAAGACTTCGATTGTTCGAATCCTATTCGAACATTCGACTATTCGCTATTCGATGATAAAATATGCCAACATTTGCATATTCGACCAATTGAATAGATCCTACGATCGAAATTTGATCGAACTTCGATTTATTCACGTGAATTTAGTACATCGGCCCCTAAGTCCTGCTTAAATACCATTCGTACGATCGGAGCGTTCGATCGTTCGAATCGTACAAATTTTTCGGACCCTCGAAGGAAATTTCACATTTTTTTCGTGAAATCGAACGGTCGATATCCGATCGTACGAATTCATCGAGAAATCAGATATCGAGCAAAATGATAGCCTAAAACAATTCGATAAGCATTCGATAGTCGAATACTTATCGAATTGCAAATTTGGTCGAGCTGATTATGGGGAATAATAGTAAATTACAGTCTGGAGCTTTTCCACAAGGTATTTAGCAACATTATATCAGCCATGATATCAGACCCAGCAGCTTCTACAGTCTCTCGCTTTCAGGGTAAGGGAGCAATTAGCACATAACACGCAGTATTTGTTCTCGTATTTGCAGATGCTGGAATTCGCCCCTGGCAAATAAATTCGCCCATCACTGATAATTAATCCTTATAAGAAGCAAAACCAGCCTATTGGGTTTATTTAACGTTTACGTGATTTTCTAGTAGACTTAACGTGTGAACATCCAAGTTACAGAAAGACCTGTTATCTGTAAAGGCCCAGGTCCCGAGCATTCTGGTTAATAGATTCCTGTACTGGATTAAAACCAATATATAATTAAAAGGCAGATTTACCTTTAAGTTAATTGGTCTTCGTTGTTTATTTTTCTATAGTTTTTGAATTATTTGCCTTTTTCTTCTTCTGACTCTTTCCAGCTTTCACTGGACCTGACCCCTTCTGAAAACAAAAGCTCTGTAAGGCTACACATTTTTGTTATTGCTACTTCTTTACTCGTCTTTCTATTCAGGCCTCTCCTATTCATAGTCTTGTCTCTTATCTCAAATCAATGCATGGTTGCTAGAGTCATTTGGACTCTAGCAACCAGATTTCTGAAACTGAAAATTAAAGAGCTGCTGAATAAAAAGCTAAATAACTTAAACTTAAAAACCACAAATAATAAAAAATGAAAACCCATTGGAAATTGTCTCAGAATATCACTCTCTGCATCAGGGATCCCCAACCTTTTGAACCTGTGAGCAACAATCAGAAATAAAAGGACTTTGAGAGCAACAATAACATGAAAACATTTCTTGGGGTGCCAGAAAAAACCTGTGATTGGCTATTAAGTAACATGTATGTGGATTGTAAACCTATATTGAGGCTCTGTTTGACAATATACCTGTTTTATATACAACCAAAACTTGCCTTCAAGCCTGGAATTCAAAAATAAGCTCCTGCTTTGTGTCCACTGGGAGCAACATCCAAGGGGTTGGAGAGCAACATGTTACTCACGAGCTATTGGTTGGGGATCACTGCTCTACATCATATTAAAAGTTAACTCAAAGATGAACAACCTCTTTAATCCTTATTGAAAGCAAAACCAACCTTTTGGGTTTATTTAAAGTTTACATAATTTTCTAGTAGACTTAAAGTATGAAGATCTAAATTGCAGAAAGAAAACCCCAGGTCCCGGACATTCTGGATAACAGGTCCTATGTCTGTTTTGTTAGGTACAGCCCTACCAAGCTTGAATGAACGAAATCAAATAGAGTCATAATTAAAACAAATGGGGGCAAACCTTAAATTAGAAACATTTTGTAATTATGCATAATTCATCTGAGTATCTAAAAATAAATCCAGAATGGGAATCCTTTGGTATTGATCTTTCCACGGGGTGAAATCAGATTGGCTCTATTTCCATTCCAAGTCTTGCATTTTACAATACTGGAGGCTCCCATTAATAATGCATTGAATCTTTCATTTCTGGGACGGTTAGAATCAGTGGCTTAGCATCAGAAATATGTAAGTTTTGTTTCCCCCAGTGAATATATGTTTTCTAATCCTAATATAAACATATACTAACCCTGGACGCACCACTGATATGAGATGCTACCGGGAATGAAATGTCAAACAAACTATATGACATAGAAATGGAATGACGCTCTGAATTATTCATCGTTCCCTTTGTCTTTTATTCTAGACTGACAGATGTTCAGCGCATTTCCTGAAATACGAAATGTCACAGAAACGTGCAAATATGTAAAGGGGAGACGAATACAGAACAATACAATGTAATTCAACTATTCAAAATTAGTGATTGGCAAATCCCGCTTCGCTGAAAACTATGCAAAATAGCGAAAAATTTTCGATGCGCATTGCAGTTCATTTTGATGCACAACAATTTTAATGCTTGCACCAATTTTTTTGTTGAGGTGCATTTTCCTCCGGCAAATTTTTGTTGCATTTTCGCAAAAACATTTGCAGAAACTTCAGTACGAATCCATGCCTGCCGATTTATTTGCCCGTCACTATTCAAAAGGCAAATGGGTACATAAGAATGAAAGTCCAGCTCAATCAGTCCAGCTTAATTGTGCCTATGATTAAGGGAGTTACAGCCCCAAACGCATCTGTTTTTAAAGTGGAACCAATAAACCCTATAATTTTAATTTACTGTATATTTGGAATATGCATTGCTGTCCCAATTTGGAGGAGTTCACAGTTGTGTAACTAGATGTTACTGGGCTCCACAGCTAATTCTTTGTGGGCCTCCAACATATCCAGATGTTGTCCTATTATGTTGGCATTGCCCATTAATTGGGCCTCTTGGGGCCCCCTATACCTCCTGGGCCCCTCTGCAGCTGCAGGGTCTGCTTCCTCCGTACTTACACCCCTGGGAGTACTTCTGAGGTCCAGTGTCGGACTGGGATGCCAGGGGCCCACCAGAAAACCTTAAACCAGGGGCCCACCGGGAAATCTTAGACCAGGGGCCCACCAAAAAACCTTAGACCAGGGGTCTACCAGAAAACCTTAGACCAGGGGCCCACCAGAAAACCTTAGACCAGGGGCCCACCAGAAAACCTTAGATCAGGGGCCCAATTTTCCAAACTATTATTCCTTCTCTCCTCACTTAACCTCTTTATTCTCCTATTCTTTTAGGCCTACTTACTATACTCTATTCTTCCTCTATTATTAAGCCTCTTTTTCCACATAAAGAAATAGGGAAGGAACATGAAATAGGCCAAATTGTTAGAAGCAAGAGGCCCACTGACACCTGGGCCCACGGGTAGTTTTCCTGGTATCCCTGTGGGCCAGTCCAACACTGCAGAGGTCTTGGTTATGCTTGAGGACTGTTCAGCTTCTCCAGTTGGTGAGCTAGGATTGGCTAACTTTTGTCCTGCTTATTCATTCAAATATTCATGCATTTTACATTCAGATTAGTAAAATCCAATCCTATATATATTCTATATATTGTTATAAATAATCCTAAAGTGCTGAGTAAATTGATTTAAATAAATGATGAGGAAATTCATGAGAAAGTAATTCCTGATTTAATTTAATTTATTTAAAGCGGCCAATCTGCTAAGGTTCGGATTTCTATTTTTTTTTAACAATTTTGCAATTTTTTAAAAATTTCTCTAAAACCCCCAAAATTCGAGATTTATCAAGTGTCAAAACCAGAAAAAAAATCTAATACAAAATGCTGGCAAGTAAAAGCATCGAGGTCCTATAGAAGTCAATGAGAGCTGCGTTGACCCTATTGGACTTTTTTTTAGCCATTCCGACTTTTAGAGGCTTTCATATTTTTTTCGATGACAATTGTCCCAAAAAAACTTGAATTTTTAGAGGTTTTAGAGATATTTGTATTCGGCATTTCTTTCTGTTCGTACTTTATGGATTTAGATTTTTCAATAACTTTCATGGCATTTGTGGTTTTAGAGGAAATGAGTTTAAGCGTGGTTTCTAAAAGCTCTATAAAAAATTTGACCTTTAATAAAGGGGCCTTAAAAAAGAATGGGTTAGTTGTGCTGTGCATGTGTAAGATATAGTTCTATGAATCCTTCCAGTACATGCTAGCAGCAAACTATTGAAGTTGTTGTTCATGTTGTTTTCCTCTGGCCATGACTTCAGGAAAATCTGACTTTGCCAGACCTCAACTCCAGCCATTCTAATGCAGAATCTACAAGAATATCAGGTAACAGTGGAAAGAAACAAAAGTTGGACGAGTCCATAGCTTTCATTTTCTAGTTTCTCTTGGTAGACTATCAAGGAGAGAAATGGCAGTCACTCACAGATCCCACATGACAGTTGATGTAAGAACTACAGACTTTATTAGGAAAATAAAAAACAAAACCTTACGCATTTCGTGCACTTAGGTACTTAATCATAGACTCCTGTAGACTGTTCAGAACTAACTGATGATGGGTTTCTATAGGTGACTGTACTTGTACAGGTATGGGAGCTGGTATCAAGAATGTTCTGGACCTAGGGGTTTCAGGATAAGGGGGTTTTCCATCATTTGGATCTCCATGTCTTAATCTGCTAAAAAATAATGTAAACATTAAATAAACCCAATAGGCTGGTTTTGCTTCCAATAAGGATTCATTATATCTTAGTTGGGATCAAATACAAATTAACTTTTTATTATTACAAAGAAAAAGGGAATCATTTAAAAGATTTATTCGATTATAATAGTTTCTATGGGAGATGGCCTTTGTGTATATCAGAGCTTTCTGTATAATGGGTTTCCAGGTAACAGATCCGCACGTTTGCACCTATGTTTGTAAATTAGTCCTAATATGTGATTGCTGAAAAAATTAGCAAAACTTTGGGAAAATTTGTGGTCAATAGTTATTTATATTTCACCAAATGCATTGGAGTCAATGGTGTTTTTTCTCTTGTTTTTCTTACGACTTAAACACATGGGCATGTTTTTTCTTGGTCTCAATGTTATTTTATTATCTCGTTTATTCTTGCACCAAATGCATTAAGGTCAACTGACATTTTCTCTTGTAGAAAGAAATGCTTTTTTTTTCTTCCTGGGAAACAAAACACATGAAATTCTAGCTCTGATTTGTAAAAATACAAATTACCTTTCTATTATTACAAAGAAAAAGGGAATCATTTTAAAGACTTATTCAATTATAATAATTTCTATGGGAGATGGCCTTTGTGTATATCAGAGCTTTCTGGATAATGGGTTTCTGGGTAACGGATCTGCACATGTTTGCACCTATGTTTGTAAATTAGTCCTAATATGTGATTGCTGAAAAAATTAGCAAAACTTTGGGAAAATTTGTGGTCAATAGTTATTTATATTTCACCAAATGCATTGGAGTCAATGGTGTTTTTTCTCTTGTTTTTCTTACGACTTAAACACATGGGCATGTTTTTTCTTGGACTCAATGTTATTTTATTATCTCGTTTATTCTTGCAACAAATGCATTAAGGTCAACTGACATTTTCTCTTGTAGAAAGAAACGCTTTCTTTTTTCCTGGGAAACAAAACACATGACGAAATTCTAGCTCAGATTTTCAAAAATATTTTGCCACTTGCGAAATTGCTCATTTCTACTATGTTGTGTCCAACATTTCATACTGTATATAGATTCCTTTGGGGAATACCAAATGCTTATGTTTTGCAAAAACAGGACTGACACAATGATGATTTTGCATGCAAATTATATAATATCTTTTTTTTTACAGCTTGCCAACAGAGGTGAAAAATGATTCCAGAACATAATAAACTGTATCTAAGTGACATTTGCAGCATTCAAGGCTTCACTTAATCTCACTGATGAGCTCTGAATTCTCATGGAAACTGTGACCCAGGGGGCAGTATCTTGGGTTTTAATTTAGATTCATAAATTTGGAGTTTAAACTGAGACTATTCAATGCTCAGTTTAACCTAAGATAAGATTTATAGATAAATCTGTCTATAAACATTTCTACTTCATCTTTTGCTATTTTAGTAAATGTTCTGGAAAGACCTGCTACAGTGAGAGACTATATAGAAACTATAGTAAAATCTAATGGTAGCAAAACTGTATTTGTTATTAAACTACACTTTCTCTGCATACTACAAATTTTTGTCCTGAAATGTGTGACAGCGCCATGCATAACAATTCAAATCATAGCTGGAGGAATTTTAACAATGCGTTTATATGATTGATGTAATTAAAAAGATTAGAAACGATGAAACATCACAGAATAGCTAAAATTTTACTTCTGTCAATGTAAATATGCCATAAGTCACAATGATTACCAGAAGAGTCAAAGATACTGTACATAGGAACTACGTGCAGTATGAGACCTTTGGTCATCTAAGCTGAGTTTAGGTTTCAGCAAATGCAAAGTTTCATTCCTACTTTGCTGTCTTTATGATCAAGACCAGGGGCAAATTCACTAAAGGGCGAATATTCGCCTGTGATGTCCCTTTGCACCACTTTGTCAGATTAGCAGCTCATACGAAGTTTCGTTAGCATTAATTTGTCAGCATGAGCATTTCTGAGGTTTGTTTCTGCCTAGCAAAACTTTGCTGGTACACATACGCTTAGGTCAATTTGAATAGGGCAGGTACATATAGGTCGTATGGACGTCTTTATTAGAGATGGTGCAAATGCTTGAAATGGCCACTAATTATTAAAAATGTACAAGGAAGCAAGACAAAAGAGATCTAGTGATGAACGAATCTGGGGCGTTTATCTTCGCCAAATTTTTCGTGAATTTTCTAAGAAATTTGCGAAATGGCGAAAAATTAGCGAAAATGACAAAATCGGAAAATTTACAAAAAAATCGTGAAATTTTACCGGTTTTCATGAAAAATTTGTGAAATTTTAACTACTTCACTATAAATTTGTGAATTTCAGGCAATTTCCCTAAATTTGTGAATTTTGAACTATTTCCCAAAATTCGTGAAATTCAAACGTTTTCACTATAAATTTGTGAATTTCGAACATTCTCACTATAAATTCATGAATTTCGAACGTTTTCACTATTAATTAGTGAATTTCGAACGGTTTCACGAAAAATTCGTGAAAATCGGAAATTGATGCCGGTGAATTTTCTCTGGCGAATTTTCACGGGCATTTTGCGAATTTATCCACCGCCGGCGAATTGCAGGAATTCACCGCGAATTCGAGCTAGGCGAATAAATTTGCCCATCACTAAAGAGATCCTCTAATGTCCAAGACAGGAGCCCAACCTAAAACAAATTGGCATGCTCCTCAAAGGGTAAAAAAAGTCTAAACAAAAGTATTTAATAGTGACAACTTTTAAAGACAACCCCACTTTAAAATATGAAAAAACATCAGTGTTTTCTATAATTTTTATGACTTTTTGGCATACAGGATATGATGTCACTGACATAGGATTGAGGAGAATTTATCAGTTCTACAGGTCTAAACTGGCAAAGGAAACTTGGCGTAGGAGGCAACGTTCTTTAAAATTTACACTTTAGTGAATTTACAGAGTAATAATCCTTCACCTGAGCGAAATTTCACCTGGCGAAAGGGCGCAAAACTTTGTTAATGATGTACTCTTTCACTAACGAATCGTCCTCTATGCCTGTTAGTAAATTGGCAATCTTCCTGTGGATTGGATTTCCAGCGAATTTGTGCTAGCGACGGCCACATTTCCCTTTAGTTAATCTGCCCCTGTGACGTGTTTGACTTGATTGCAAACCAAAAAGTTTTCAGATCTAAGAATGTTTGAGCAGCAGGTGGGAAGACTGATCCAAAATTTGATGCATTATTTTAGGTATTATAGAATGCAAGAATCCAACTGTAAAATTCTTACTACTGCACCCCAAAATCTGGGGTCAGAATTCTGGGATTGTCCCAAGATCTGCCCCTGCCACCAACTGAGGTTAGAGGAACCAGTGAATTAGTTATGGATTTTCCTATACCAGATGCCCCCATAATTTATTGTTTCATTTTAATAAGCATGGTTCAACTTTATTCTTTACGGGTGAACCACAATTCAGAATAATCCCATTAAATTGGAAATATGTTGACTCCCTTTTTTCAATTAAACTAAAATAAACTAAATAAAGTAAATGAAATCCATTGATTTAAGCAACTTCACACAAACTGGAGAACAGTTTACTAATTTCTTAGTCAAGCTGAAATAATGATTTAATCTAATTTACTGGCCCTTCTTCCCTTGAACTCATATACTGCCTTCCTACCCTTCTTTCTCCTCCACCCTTCATATTCTCCCATATCTCCCTTATTCTTCTGTTCCTAACACAAATTTTACAAGAAACATCCAATATAGACAGGTGCTTGAAGTTCAGAGTAGCAACACCAGAGCAGTCAAAACATTCACAGCCATTGATTAAGGGTGGGAAAAACGCGTCTGGCTCTCACGGTGCTGTTTAATGTTTTTAATATATCAATAAATGGACATTTTAACTGCCCTGCTGTTGATGCTTCCAACTTCAAGTATTTGTCCTGCATGCATCCATCACAGTGATTTCTCCAGTGAAACTTCTCAATGGAACGTGTGAAGATAATTTTCAAAGACTCAAAAAATTACTTTTCTTACGAGAAGAATATAAGAATATTTATGAGAATGTTCACATGCACAAATATGTTTTTTTAGTTCTGCACTTCAAGAGGAGATTTAAAGGCATTTAAAAGTATAATTTAGCATTTATTTCTGGCTCGTTCATTAAGCCTGTAGCTAGAGGTACCCACTGGGCACACTCAGTTGGTAAAAGCGTGATGTCAAGTTCAAAGGCAATGTATATAAAAATCAAATGATTTGCTCGTTATTCATGAAGAGGGAAAAGTAAATTTGCATCACTTTTTTCCCCTACTACATATGTATGAATTGTATTATGACAAATACAAGAGGTCCTCTGCACTCAACCCATTATCAATAGAATAGAATTCTTAATGAATCAGATGAAAATTGACTGTAGGACTGGCCAGATATGGGATGACTTTGACGTAGTTGGCCAGCTTAAATATATTGCAATATATGGACAAACAATCCCTGTTGTTTAAAGGGTAAGGCCTTTTTTAGTAGCTGTATGCAAAAAATGTCTCAATGTCTTAAATATATTCATAATGGGTTGGGAGTGCAGAGGACCTCTTGTATTTGTCTATATTTTGTGGTCACAGCCTCATTGCACCCCCACCTAATGGTTTTAAAAATTAGTGGTGAGCACAACTTTTCATTGTTTGTTGAATATTATTATGAGACATTTCTGCATTTTGAACCAAGGAAAACAAGGCAATGCCTTTGAGATCTACTGGACTGCATCTATACAGTTGTTTTCTATTACATCAGTTTAAGCTTTGATCAGTCTCACTGCAGTGATTCCTCTGAACAATTCTTTTGTGGGTTTCATGTGAAAAAGAGTGCCACAGGATTTATGGAAAAATGTATGAAAGCATCTACATCTCTTCTCATCCATATCATCCATAGGGTGGTGGGGCACACAAGGGCTGAGGCCCACCAAGTTTTCTCCTGTTGTCTCACTGACCCAGTCCAACACTGCTTGCATCTTCATTGCAGTTCTGTTATTCTTATAGGCAGTTAAAATGCATCCCAAGTTACTAATAATGTTAATCCTTTAAGATTCAGTTTTGTAGGATAAAATGTGGCCAGTATTGTCTATCTTTCATTGCTGCTTTCACTTGAGGAGGCTCCAAGGTCCTTCCCTTGGAGAGGCCTATTGAAAGGCATACACAGATCTGTCAAATACCCCTGCCCATGTTGACTGTTTACTCAGGTATAATTAAGTGTTTATAATATAACATAGTAACTTAGGTTGAATAAGACACACATCCATTGTGTTCAACCTTTTATGTCAATATAAAACCTGTCTAGCTACAAGAGGAAGGCAAAAATTTCTTCTGAATCCTTTCTAATTTGCCTCAATGTGGGAAAAAATTCCTCCCTGACCCCAAAATAAATGGCAATCGGACAGTCACTTGATCAACGTGATTAAGAGATATTTTCAATAACCCTGTATGTCTCACTCACTAAAAAGCCATCTGACCCTTTCTTGAAGCTATCTAATGTATCAGCCTGTACGACTGATTTAGGGAGAGAATTCCACATCTTCACAGCTCTCACTGTAAAAAAATGCTTTCCAAATATTAAATTACATTATATAAAACATTAGATTTGTACTGGACTGGCAGGATAGTGGGAGAAAACCTTACAATACCCTACCCTATGTCATTAATAAAATAGTTAAATAACAGTGGGCCTTTAAAGAGCCCCGAGGGACCCCACTAAGAACTTTACTCCAAGTAGAGAATGTACCATTAACAACCACCCTCTGTACTCGATCCTGTAGCCAGTTTCCTATCCATGTGTAAACAACTTCTTGAAGCCCAATATACCCTAGTTTAAAAGCACTAAGGTGGAGATACCAAGGGAACGATTTATTAGAATTCGACTTTTTTTTCAGTATTCAATAAAAAAATGCAGAGAAGAAATACTAAAATACTCCAAAAATATTCTTCAGAATAATTAGCATTTATTAATGAAAGAGACCCGAGAAAAATCACGAGAAAAAAACTCGGCAAGTAAAAGCAGGTGAGGTTCAACAGAAGTTTCTCAGAAATGTGTTAAACGTTATACATTTATTTATTTTCTCAGTTCTATGAAGGAGATTTTCACATTTAAATCAACTTTTAGTATGTAGAGAATGATATTCTGGGACAATTTGCAATTGAGTTATTTTGTTTTTTTTTTGTTTTTTTTATTTTGGTTATCTTGAAATGCCCTTCAATGTAAAGGGATATGCTATAACTGCCTTATGCAGTAGGCAAAAAGCACATTATCCCATAGGCACTTCTTGCTGGAATTATGTTAACAGAACTGAACAGAAAATGTCAGCTTGCCATTGTACACTACAGTTGCTGAAAAGAGAAAAGTGTAATTATTCATCCCGTCCCTCTAACAATTTCATATCATCCTTTCTATGGAAATCAGGTTCAGGCTGTCAGATGGTGGTTCCTGCAGCTGGCGGATTACTGAGCATGCTGGGCGATGGAGTTAACAAGCTTTAACGCAATGTACTCATTAATGTGGTCTTGCTTGAGTATGTCCTCCAATATATTCTTCCCTCTGTGACTGTATTCCACAGACTTCCAACTAACTTGCCCTCTACCTGACACAAAAAGATGTTTAATGTATTCAGAGCATTACGTTTTCCTTTCACGCTCTGCTTTTTGTCTCTCAGCGTTTAGGCAGCAGCATCCAGACTGTTTCTATTCAATGCTATTCAATGAGACTCATGGCAGCCACACAACATTGTTCTCCTCATTATTATTCTTCTTATTACAGGTGCTACTTCAAGGGCTCTTCTCCTGTTTTTATTATTAAGCATTTTTTTAATATTCAAGATTATAACTTTCTTCTCTATCTTTGCCCTTCTCACCCTGTCCAGACACTAAGAGGCATTAAATATATTGTTGAATAATCATTCACAAAATCTAATGTACAGCCAATGGTTTTCTAGTTGACATTTGAAGGGCCACCTGTTACAAATTTCTGACTATTCTTCTTAGACTTTGATCTACAAAACTAATGCTGATTTATAGATGTTCCCCAATAAGATTGTTTAGCTGCCAAATAATCTATAGCTGGTCAGGGTTGCCAGCGGGCAGATCTGGGTCCAATTTTGCCATTCATGTTCTAAGCCATATGGCTAACAATCACATCATACATTTGGGCCTACTAAGGTTGTCATCTTTGTCCTAATTCAAATGTGTATAAAGTGGGAGGGCTCTGACATCAGTGGGAGAGTTGTGACATCAGGGGGTGGTCCAGTGATGTTTATGGGCTGTTCAGTGACATCTGGGGGCAGAATGTTCCATTGGTGGTGCTATGATGTCATGTGCCGCTATCATGTGGGGAGATTTTGTGCCAAAAAACTGGGGTTTGAACTGGACAGCCTCATCAAAGACTGGTGCCTACAGATATCTGCTGGAAAATTAGTTAATCAATGCTCCAATGCGCTCCCCATCTAATGGGAATTTCAAACTTGTCTGATTGATGTCTGGAAGATTTTCTGCCTTTTGGTGGGCCTCATAACCTTGATAGGATGCCAACTAAGGGCCAGAGTCAGTAGCTTTTTTCTATATAGCCAACCTGACACAAGCTCTTAGAAATGAGTAAATGCCCAATGTTGGTACAAATTAGGCAGGCCTATTTACTAATAGGGTTTGGGGGGAAAAAAACCCATCAAAAATGCCAGTGATTTTTCATGTTTTTCTACCTCAAATGCTAGCTTATTTAAGACCAAATAGCCAAGTTTGTGTTTTTTTGCGGAACAAAAAGTTGCATGTTGGAGAGAATCACATAATTCCGTTCATTTTCAATAAACTGATAAAAATAAATGAAATAGCTCAAGACTTCTCCCACTAATGTTTATAGAAACTCACCAGCTGTCACTTGCTGAGTTTTTTTTTGCCAGCTTTTCGTGTTTTTTCTTCTGCAATATTTCCTGTCTATTTGCAGTGTGAGAAAAAAACTTGAACCTATATTCGCATTTGTGTGTTTTTTTTTTCTTTGGTTCCGCTGCTATACTCCTACATAGCTTGGAAAAGGCAGAATAAACAGAAAAATTAAAAGATGGGCACTTCTATAATCAAAAATCGAGTTTGCTTTTTTTCTCAACTTGATAAATAACCCTCCTATATAAATTTATTTTACTTTGCATTAAAATTAGAGATGTCTTTCTATAAATGTAGAGATGTCTCTCTAGAATTCTGCTTTGTCCTAACTTTATGGGGCTATAGCAGAGCACCCTCTGCCTCACCATAGTTCCCCTTTGATTTATGTTATGACACCTTTTGAGTCCTTCGCATATCTTTTTGATGTATTATTTAGTTACTCCATAGTGTGCTGGCCATTTGTTATTCGTGCTTATTTCTTGTGGGAAGACAAGCTATTTATGGTTCTTTTGAAGGCTTGTTAAAACCTACTATTGATCCTCTTTGTATTGGTATTTCTCTCCCTATGTTAATGTGATTCAGAACACTAAACATTATACCCACAGGGACATAAAGAACAATATTAAGATGATCAATAGTAGGTGTTATTAAATGGCCATTATGCAGAGCTATGCTCAGTACCTGAATGTTCCTACCAATGCTCTATGGAAATAAAACAAGAGGAAACTAATGGGCTAATTTGCATAAATGGCAGAACAAAATTGTGGTTGCCTTTTTTCAGGGATTCAATTGTGATTTCTAAATTCTGCATCTTAGCTAGTTGTAGAAGATTGGATTTATAATTGTTTGTCATTATTTGAGAAAGTGCTGTGGTTTAAGGTAAAACAGAATTGAGTGAGTAAATCGGTTCCCTATAGCAAATTCAGCTCTCTTCAGCAGAAATTTAGAAATGGGATAAAAAAACAGTGATAGTTGTTTTTTAAGGTAAAATATGAAAATCTGTTCTCTTCAAGACAACAGGGTTTTCAAAAATAATACAGTTTCCAGATTGGTACATTTGCTTGAATAACAATTAGATTAGGCAGATTAGTCCTCTGGCTAAAAATAATTGTATAGACAGATGACATTTCCTTGCTTGATGCCACCGGTTTCATTGATAAGTAAATACAGATCTTTGTTTCACGCAATACCAGTCAATTATCAAAATGTTATCCCCTGATGCATTATCCCCTGATGCATTTCATCATCCAGTATGTATATACATATATAAAATATATATATATATATATATAAACAAGGGAAAGTTGTGCTCACCACTATTTTTAAAACCATTAGGCGGGGGTGCAACGAGGCTGTGACCACAAAATACATAGACAAATACAAAAGGTCCTCTGCACTCAACCCATTATCAATATATTTAAGACATTGAGACATTTTGTGCATACCGCTACTAAAAAATGCCTTACCCTTTAAACAACAGGGATTGTTTGTCCATATATTGCAATATATTTAAGCTGGCCAACTACGTCAAAGTCATCCCATACCTGGCCAGTCCTACTCTCAAATTGCATCTGATTCATTAAGAATTCTATTACTTCATTATACATTTTACAAAGGGACTAAGTTTTACCTGCAACTCACTAGCTGCTTTCAAAGTAAAACCCCCACACCTGGTTGCCCTTTTATTAGACACCAGAGGGATCACCTGACTATAGTTGGGAGGGGTAGGGAGTCTGGTGATCCCTCTGGTGTCTAATAAAAGGGCAACCAGGTGTGGGGGTTTTACTTTGAAAGCAGCTAGTGAGTTGCAGGTAAAACTTAGTCCCTTTGTAAAATGTATAATGAAGTAATAGAATTCTTAATGAATCAGATGCAATTTTGAGAGTAGGACTGGCCAGATATGGGATGACTTTGACGTAGTTGGCCAGCTTAAATATATTGCAATATATGGACAAACAATCCCTGTTGTTTAAAGGGTAAGGCATTTTTCAGTAGCGGTATGCACAAAATGTCTCAATGTCTTAAATATATTGATAATGGGTTGAGTGCAGAGGACCTTTTGTATTTGTCTATATATATATATATATATATATATATTTATATAAGCTGTATGCTTCAGACTATGGGGTAGATTTATCAAGGGTCAAGTTGAAAATTTTAATTTGAAATTCGAGTTTTTAAAAATGTTTATGCTTAAAACTGTCAAATTCAACTAGGGAGTTTTTTTAAAAATGTAATTTGATTTTTTGAGTTTTATCATACTCTGGCCCTTTAAGAACTCAAATTTGACTATTCATCATCTCAAACCTGCAGCATTGCTGTTTAAGTCAATGGGAGAGGTCCAGGGATCGATTTGGAGTTGATTGCAGCCTTCCTGACATTCAGATTTTTAAATTCAAATCAAATTCAATTAAAATTTGATTCAAGTTTTTGAGTTGAATTTAAGTCATCTGAGTTTTAAAAATTAGATTTTTTAAATATATTTTTAATTGGTTGAATTTTAAATTTATGAACGTTTTTAAAAACTGACATGAATTCGAAATTCGACCTTTGATAAAGGTGCCTCCAAAAGTTTTAAAGGACATGTAAAGCCTACATTTTCCTACCCTGTATATAAGTTGGGCATATATTCCGCACCCAAACTGCATCATTTGTAATGCATATACCCCCTCTGTTTGCCAGCGCAATCACATTTTCCTAAAACAAATAGCAGCTTTCACCTGGCGGCCATTTTCCCTCTGATACATTATCATCTGCAGAATACAGGTCAGGCACAACATACTTTGTTCTGCTGGGTTTGAGCACTGTAATTATTATGCTGAGCTCAGGAGAGGTGGTTAGGAGAGAAAAAAATAGCATCAGACATTTTCTGTGGGAACCAGTGATGCTCTCTCTTCATTGGCTGTTAGTCTGGAGGGTGTGTTATGTAATCTGAGCTGAGAGGAACTGAGCATGCTCACTGAGCCAAGAGCCAAAGGAAATTCCTGAGGGAGGGGGCAGAGAGGTTTAATGTAGTAGAGGGATTTGTAGCTGATTAAGGAGATATTGCAGCCTTACTGTTAACCTTTTAACAACCAGAGTGGCAGTTATCTAAAGATTTCAGAGATGCTGTTCACTGATTACATTTTTGTGAAAAGGGTTGACATGTCCTTTAAAGCTTAAGTATATTCTGCTGGTGTCAACCATTCCCAGCTGTTTGCCAAGCACTAACCAATTAGAGACATTTTATTGTGCAGTAATTATGCAGCTAGATATGAACAAGTCTAATAAAAAGATGTCCTGAGGTTCTCGTTACTTACAGATTGTTTTCTACAGGTGCCAAGTTTGCTCGGTCGGTTGACATTTCCCAGATGATTTCTTTAGTAACATGGCATTTTCACTGCTTATGGAGCTGCAGCCTCCCTATGTTTAATGTAATTTTATTATTTATTCAGCTTCAAATTAACACGGCCGCACGTGAAGCATAAATATTTATCGTTGTGGAAAAATCAAGATCAGATCTCATTCCGACGGATAATTTCTTTTCCTTTGGTAACGTTGTCAATCCTTTGAGATGTTTCCTTTCTTTCAAATGATTCTATTAATTGTATTGTTATATTTGGAAAAGTGATGACTTTAACAGTATTATGCCTTGGCTGAGCCATCAAAACTTGTATTAAACTAATAAATCCACTCCAAATAAAAAGCTTAAAAATAGAAAATGACTAAGTTCAAACTGTAGAGCTCTAGCAAGCCAAAATAAGAATTGTGACATCACTTTCTTATGATAAGGTATAATGAGTCAGACTTATGTTACAGTTATGGGACCTGTCATCCAGAATTCCCGGGACCTGGGGTTTCTGTATAAGGGGTCTTATATCATAATTATTTAATAATTTCACTCTCCATACTTTGTCCACTAATGTATAATTTAAACATTAATAAACCCAATCGGATTGTTTTGCCTCCAATAAGGATTAATTACATCTTAGTTGAGGAACACTTTACTTTTTTATTATTATAGAGAAAAAGGAAATCATTTATAGAAATTAGAATTATTTGCTTATAATGGAATATGATCTGTAATTTGGAGCTTTCTGGATAATGGGTTTCCAGATAATAGATCTCAGATTATCTATATTTAGTTATAGATTTAACTACAGACTACCTGAAATAAATCATGAGCTGAGTTTTTACATGTAGCTATAGTGATGGAGGAAATTTGCGAAATGGAGAAAACTGTGCGAAATGCATTGAAGTCAATGGGCATCAAAATAATTTTGACACATGTCCATTCTGATACGAGTGACAATGCTTTTTTCTCTTTTTTGCAGTTTAAAGATGGCTTGCTTCACCTGCATGGAGAGCTACTTTGACCGCATGTTGTCTGTTCACAGCAAAATCTTCCACATACAAGCTCCCCCCTCAAATCAACTCCAGGGCTTTTATCTGCTTAAAGGACATGTAAAGCCTACATTTTCCTACCCTGTATATAAGTTGGGCATATATTCCGCACCCAAACTGCATCATTTGTACTGCATATACCCCCTCTGTTTGCCAGCGCAATCACATTTTCCTAAAACAAATAGCAGCTTTCACCTGGCAGCCATTTTCCCTCTGATACATTATCATCTGCAGGTCAGGCACAACATACTTTGATAAAAAAAAGTTCTGCTGGGTTTGAGCACTGTAATTATTATGCTGAGCTCAGGAGAGGTGGTTAGGAGAAAAAAATAGCATCAGACAGTTTCTGTGGGAACCAGTGATGCTCTCTCTTCATTGGCTGTTAGTCTGGAGGGTGTGTTATGTAATCTGAGCTGAGAGGAACTGAGCATGCTCACTGAGCCAAGAGCCAAAGGAAATTCCTGAGGGAGGGGGCAGAGTAGTTTAATGTAGTAGAAGGATTTGTAGCTGATTAAGGGGATACTGCAGCCTTACTGTTAACCTTTTAACAACCAGAGTGGCAGTTATCTAAAGATTTCAGAGACGCTGTTCACTGATTACATTTTTGTGAAAAGGGTTGACATGTCCTTTAATTGATAATGACATAATGAAGGAATTGCCCACACCTGCCCATGAAATAGCCTTTGAGCCAATTGTCCAATTACTTTTGAGCCCTTTAAATGAAGTTATTGTGTTAAAAAAGGCTTTAGTTCCTCACATTTTTATGCAATCTTTTTGTTCAACCCACTGAATTAAAACTGAAAGTCTGAAGTTCAACTGCATCTGAGTTGTTTCATTTAAAAATCATTGTGTACAGAACCAAAATTAGAAAAAATGTGTCCCTGTCCAAATATGTATGGAACTAACTGTATATATACAATTATACATAAAATTCTAAGCTCTGTGCAATACAAGCCTATTCTGAGGAAGCATAGAACATACAATGAGGGACAGCTGGTGGCCAGCAGATGCAGTAGTCCTGTGGGCTTTTCCCCTCATGCATTTATGTATAAATGTATATTTGTCTTTTGTGTTTATACCCCCCAGCTGCTGATTGGCTACCAGTTGAATATCTTACAACATTATACATTTAGCTTTATCAAAAAATGCAGCTCATGATATACAGGTATAGGACCTGTTATCCAGAGTGGTTGGGACCTGGGGTTTGCTGTTTAATGGGTCTTTCCATAAACCCAGCACTGATCAAGATATTTTCAAATTGTAATAGGGACATCAGCTATTGAGTTCTACATGACCTTGAGGAGATGTAGGAGTTTTTGGCCAAAAAACCTTGTCCAGAAAAACATCATGGATTAGTGATGGGCGAATTCCCGTGATTCGCCGCTGGCTAATAAATTCGTGAAACGCCAGCGAAAATTCGCTCAAGAAAACGAGTCGCGCGTCATTTTTGATGTGCCGCGACGAAAACAATGCGACGTGCGTTGAAAATGATGCGATGCGACGCGCGTCGAAAACGACGAAAAACATGCCGCGACTCGTTTCGCAAATTTTTTCGTAGCAAAGCGAAACTGGGTAGATTCGCCCATCACGATCAAGGATTAGTAAATAGGTCCCTAAATAACCCCAGTAAGATCGTTATGCCTCCAACAAGGATTAATTATGAGTTAGTTGGGATCAAGTACAAGGTACTGTTTTATTCTTACAGAGATATAGGATATCATTTTTATGTGATTTATTTGATAAAAATTGAGTCTACGGGAGATGGCCTTTCTGTAATATGGAGCTTCCTGGATAACGGTTTTCCAGATAATGATGCCATAACAGTATTACTATAGGTAATTGAATAACATACATTTGTCATTATACCTTATAAAACGTGTCCCCAATCCCAATACGTGTGATCCTCATTCAATAAATAAAAAGAGTTGGGGAGCAACAAAAGCATGAATAAGTTCCTTGGGTGCCAAATAAAGGTTGTGATTAGTTGTTGGTAGCCCCTATGTGGACTGCCAGCCTACAGGAGGTTCTGTTTGTAGTACACCTGCTTTATATACAACCAAAACTTGCCTCCAAGCCTGAAACTCAAAAATAAGCACCAGCTTTGAGGCCACTGGGAGCAACACCCAAGGGGTTGGTCATGGGCGTCCGCAGAAAATTTTCCAGGGGGGGGCAAGGAGGCATCTGTGGGCGGGC
>CM044443.1:17520275-17531731 GCA_024363595.1 Xenopus borealis | reverse complement strand
ATGTGGTCAGTCCCAGGGGGGGCACTGCCCCCTCTTGCCCCCCTCTGCGGACGCCCATGGGGTTGGTGATGTAATGAATAAAGTTTACCCTGGTGGTCCAGTGGTCCAGTGGCTCTCCCTAGTAGTGGCTGGCAGGGATTCCCACCTTCTCCTCTGCTTACGGTTTTCTCCATGGTGCGCGGTGCACACTTCCTCGGGTTTTATGAGCCGGGTCGATAACGTCATTGCTCTATGGCGCTAAATCCAAAGGTATTTAAAGGGACTTTGAATAGGAACATATTGCCCATTGTTAGGTTCAGCTTTCAGCTGGTTCCTGGGTGTTATTCTTAGTGAGTTCTGATTGTATTTCCTGATATTGACCCTTGCCTGCCTGCTTGACTACTCAGATCTCTCCAATCCTGACCCTAGCCTGCCTGATTACTCCGAACTCTCCAATCTGACATTTTGCCTTTCTGCTGACTATTCTGCATTCTCAAATCCTGGCCTGTCTGACTATTCTCTATTCTGCTTGTGCTTGCCCTGTCTGCCTGTTCCACTCTGTGTTGTCTGGCCAAGTGGCGTTCCTCCATCTAGTATCCCTGGTGAGATGATGCCCCTTTGCTTGTCCAAAACCTTTGGCTTTGCTCCCCTCTAGACCTAAGAGGCATCCAATTAGCCTAGGGCTCCTCCCGAGGTGAAAGAGCCGAGACCAGGGAGCCTAGCATTGGTTCTGGATTAAGGGAGCCTTTCATGACAGGTGAGTAACATGTTTTATATGATACTGATGTCATAATTGATATTTTGGCTTGCCAGAGGTTTCTGGGTGCTGGAGCTCAACAATGGTTGGACCTCTACAGGTTGACCATAGTCATTTTCAATTCTTCAGAATCTTATTTTGAGTGAATACATTGTTTTAAGTTTTAAGTTTAAGGGGCAGATTTACAAAATTCATGTGAATAATTCGAAGTTTGATCAAATTTAATATAAATTCGAATTCAAATCTTTGAATATGAAAATTAGGCAAATTCGACCATCGAAGATTCGAATTCAAATTATTCGAATACAATTTTATTCGATTACTTCCCCTTTAAATTTTTATTCGACCACCTACTTCGCCAGGATCAAGCTACCAAATTGGGAATCATTAGCTGAGATTGAATACATTTTTTTTTAATATTCGATCGTTCGATCGATCGAATTGCAGTAGAATCCTTTGAATTCGAAGGATTTTACTTCCCCACTATTCCCATGGTCGAATTTCGATATTTTTAAATTTGAAATTCAACCATTAGTAAATCTGCCCCTAAGTGTTGGTGTCTCGGCCAAGGCATAATGCAGGATTTAGAAAAGGTGGCAGAAGACTATTCCTGCAGTTTGTAAGGCTATACATATGTACATATAAATCATTGTTATTCTGGAATGGCCTCCAAAATAATCAAAATTCTGAGCTTTGTGTTGTACTATAAACACAGCTTCTCATTTGTCACCTGTAAGCTCTTCTGTTGCCTGGTATGGGGTGCCTGTCCTGAATACAAACAGAGCTCTGTATGATTATACCGATCATTTGGTGCAGGTGCATTCAATGCCACTTTGATGAATCAGTCGCATCTCTTACTGTATTTACATCTGCCAAAGACATAATGGCAGTAAAAAGTATATTTATGAAAATCTGTAATGGTAAAAGGACCTGTCTGCATATAAAAGGAAACATTATTTAAAAATCTTCATTTTTTAAAATCTTTTCCTCAAAAATTATAACTAAAGAAAATAATATGTAAATATTAGGCTGCCTCAGTGAATCACATGTGTCAGTATGTTCTAATGCATTTGCAGGTATTTATTTTGCTTCATGGACCATTTAAATTATAGTATATATTTGAAGGGGTTTCTGGCACTGGATTTTGAGGCTTGCTGGGACTTTACTCACCTAGTGTCATATTTATCAGAAGATTAAAACAGAGCCAGAAGGAAATTTCCACGGCTTTCTATTCAATGATATATGACTTTTAGAGGCAAGGGTAGAAATAGAGCAATCTATTCACTCATTGCATTAATATTGTATTAAAAAGGTTATATTTCAAGCTTTGTTGCATTTAAACTTCTGTATGGTGATGTCCAGCTTGACCCAAAACCCATGATGACCCATGGGTTGAACATTGATTGGATAGGTTGGGATTGAAATTTGGTGAAATGTTGCAGGCTAGGGAAGTACACCCCCCACTGCTCCTGAAGATTCCCTGTTTTGGAACAAGAGGAGTTCACAGTAGTAGCATACAGATTGAAAAGATGCAGATTAGGGTCTGGTGCAGGTCATACAATAGCAACATTTTGTGGGTTTTGGTTGGTGTAGATCAGACTGGGAAAGTATGCTCCTCCTCTGCTCTTGAAGATTGCATGTTTCGAAACCAGAACACAGTAGCGGCATACAGAGCGAATTAGGGTTGGGTGTGTGTTAATGTGTTGTGGGTTACTGTTGGGTGTGAGTTTTTCCTAACCCACAAATTACTACTCCAGTTCCCAATTAACATCCCAGGACAATATTTAAAAAAAATGGACTCCTTGGCTGTTGGCACCATCAGATTTTGTAAATCAGCACTTCTATCTATGCTTTTGTAGTTTGCTCACCAGAGGGCTAAACAAACAAAAGCTGGTAATGGACATCACTCTAGTCCTGTAATTCAACACTGTTAAACCATGTTGGAAGCTGTTGCCAGGTCTTTTTCAAGTTCCAGGAGAGGACTTGCAATGTTTTTAAAGTTCATCGAGCTAATTAGGAAGCAAATCACAAATCTGTGTAGCCCAGAGTTTTAATCAGCATGTGCCAAGTTGAGGGAGTTGTTTCACAAACAGCACATTTATAATGAGGAAAGATCAAAACATCTTATTTGTATACAAACCAAAATGAATTCATGATGTGTTAAGATATTCTATTTTCATGGAATATCCTATAGGCTCATGGTTGGTGGGTTTTTGAAAGACAGCATGTAACAAATGTTAATACTAATATATAAAACACTATTGGGCAGATTAATGAAGGGTCGAGTGGTGTTTTACATGAAGAAATCGCGTTTTCAAGGTTTTTTTTTTGGGCAAAAATCTGTTTTTAAAAAAAATTTGAATTTCACTTTTTTTTGTAAAAACTAAATTTTTTTCCGACCCAGAAATAGCTCAAATCCAAAAATACTTGATCTAAAACCTGTTGAGGTCATGTAAAAGCTAATGATAGAGGTCCCTTGAACTATTTGAAGATGTTAAAGGGAACCTGCCATGGAAAAAAAAATTTCAAAATGCTTCAGTTAATAGTGCTGTTCCAGAAGAATTCTGCAATGAAATCCATTCCTCAAAAGAGCAAGCAGATTTTTTTATATTTCATTTTGAATTCTGACATGGGACTAGACATTTTGTCAATTTCCCAGCTGCCCCAAGTCATGTGACTTGTGCTCTGATAAACTTCAATCACTCTTTACTGCTATACTGCAAGTTGGAGTGATATCACCCCCTCCCTTTCCCCCACCCAGCAGCCTAACACAAGATAACAGCTGCCTGGTAGATATAAGAACAGCACTCAATAGTAAAACCCATGTCCCACTGCGTACTATTCAGTTACATGGAGAAGCAAAAACAACAGCCTGCCAGAAAGCAGTTTCCTCCTAAAGTGCTGGAACAAGTCACATGACCAGGGACAGCTGGGAAATTGACAAAATGGCTAGCCCCATGTCAGATTTCGAAACTGAATATAAAAAAATCTGTTTGCTCTTTTGAGAAATGGATTTCAGTGCAGAATTCTACTGGACCAGCACTATGAACTGAAGCGTTTAAACAAAAAATGTTTTCCCATGACAGTTTCCCTTTAATAGCATTCATGAGTTTTTTTCAGAGGGTTTTGATCGAAAACTCGAATAATTCAAGCAATTTACATTTTTCCAAAGGAAAGCTCTATTAATTTGAGTTTTTGGGTTGTTTACCCCGAAGTCACTGATTTGTTGAGTTTTTCTTAAATAAGAATCATTTGAGTTGTGAGCTAATTTCAGTTCATTCAAGGTTTTAAAAAGCTCAAATAACACTAAAATTTGACCCTCGATAAATACCCCCTATATATATAGAACCATTATTGCAATTAATGATGGGTCACTACTAACACTTAAAAGTCTTCCATTAATAATTGGTGCTTGTACTATATGAACTAGGAAAACAGTATATTTTCCTTAAGAGTTTCAAGTCAGGGCTCATTTAGGACAAATGAAAATGCTGGTGCTCACCAATGGATGCAAAGGAGAATGCAAATTGACACAATTCATTAAGGTACTTATCCTCCTGCATCCTCACAAATGCATCTATTGATGCTGGGGGACCCTGGAGCTACCACTATCCTGGCTGGTCTAGTGTTCTTCATTTAAAGGAATCAATCGAATGAAACATAGTCTAGAAATCTCCCCTCCGTCGTTGATATAAGGCAACCAAGAACCTTCCCTGCCACTTACAGGAGAGGACTGTGATTTTAACTAAAGATCATACAGATGCCATATTTCTTATTAGAAGTGGTGAACGAGTCTGTCCTGATTTGCTTCAGCAAAACATTGAAAAAATTTGTGCGACTATTTCCCAAATACATTAAAGTCAAAGGGTATTTTTTCTTAGGGCAACTTTTTTTTGTCCTAATGCATTAAAGTCAATGGGCGTTTTTTCTAATGGTGGACCTTTGTCATAAAACATTCAAGTCAATGGGTCTTTTTACTTATGGGCAATTTTTCTTGGCAAATTCTTCTGTGGCAAAAAATGTGTGAAGGGCAGAATTTCACCCTGAATCTATGGCTGGTGAATACATTTGCACATAACTACACATTAGCAAAGCCAGACAGAACCTACCAGAATCTGGATTCTCCAAAAATATGGGAAATGGTTTTTCTACATATCAGGAGACAATTATCAGCCCCAGGAATGGGGTGCAGCTGGGCCAGTGGGTCAGAGGGGGCTTTCCATTTGGTGGGTTATGCGAGTTGTGGGTGCCCCTAAGGCAGCAGCCCTGGTGGACCCCAGGTCCCCCAGTCTGATGCTGACTTACACAATCAACAGGGCCGGATTTACATAGTGTGCGCCCCTAGGCCCACTGCCGTTCTTCGCCCCATACCCTTTATTCGCAAATTTTCAACATCAAGACCATAGCAATGGGGATTGACACATGGGACATTTAAAAATCTATTGTATCTCCTGCATATACCCAGTGTTTCTGGACCAATGTGGGTGTAACTGGGAAGCATGCAGCCCCCTAAAATCCTGCCGCCCTAGGTCCGGGCCTAGGTGGTCTTTCCATAAATCCAGGCCTGACAATCAACAATGCGAATTTTAGCTCAATGTTTATCTTATTAGAATATAGTAGAAGTCTACTCATTAAAATGTATATGTTTTATATGAATAGTCACCTATTTGCATGCTCTACACCACTAAGCCCATGATGTTAGTGGCATCTAGTGATGCATTTACCAAAAGTGATGTAGTGATGGCATCTACCAAAAATAAATTAAATAAAATGTTGATATTTAATTGTATTTTGAACATGAAAATGTATTAGTTTGTAGGGAAAATCTGGCAATCGTTTGGCTAATTATAAATAATGTGGTTTTGTCAGAATTATTGGTTTACTCTCCCTCTTGTGATTGCTCCCAATGCAGGAACGCTCTTCATAAATGGAGTAGCACCATCTGACAATGCAACCAGTAGGATCTGTCTATCCGTTCAGAAAATGTGCATGTTAATGGCTTTCGCAGCTGCTGTGTTGTTTAATTTGCTTTCATTTTGAACTTGTCAGACCAAGTACTGGCTGTGTACAGTCCCGCTATTTAAATCTTGGACAGTTTGCTCAGCTGTAATCAAATGGAAGCAAATGCTGTGTGTACAGATTGATGGTACTTTATACAACGAGCTATGTCATCATAATTATCCTGACAAAATCAAAGCTCTTTTTTTTTAATTGTCTGTGTCTCTTGGAAATATTATTTATATAGTTTAAATGCTATTTCTGTTGGAAGTCCTCTAGTTTCTAAATATATACTACTGACTCAGCTTGCAGATTCTGCTTTGTAACAAAATGCGTTACTTTTCTTTTTCTCTTTAGTCTGTTCTCTTGGTATCTTACAAATGCTCTCATTTCTGTCTGGCGAACTTGAACAATCATTAAGGTGCTGATTTACTAAGATTCAGATTTCTAGTTTTTTTCCGAGATAAATGTTTTCTCTATAAATGTATGTTTTTACATTTATCTAAAAATCATAAACAAAACTCTAATACAAAAATTCACAAAGCTAAAGTAGGTTAGGTCTCATACAAGTCAATGGGAGCCTCTCTGATACTATTGAACCTTTAGTTTTAGAAGTTTTGAGGTTCAAAAAAGGGGAATTTGTGGGAGCCACTCACAAATTAAGGTCATTCCAAAAAAATGTGCTCATCCCTACTAATCAGTTCATGTTGAAGTCAATGGAAGCTGTATTTTAAGTTGACTAATTTGAAATGGGGCAGACATTAAAAATAAAGGGTAGAATCTGATTTCACTGTATTCAAGTAGTTTTTCTATGCTTTTAAGCAATCGAGTTTTCAATTTTTTTTTACATAAGCACACATCTGAGAAAATTTTAATTTTGAAAAATCTGCACCCTACAATGCTTTTGTATCAAATAATATAAATATTTGCAAATGTCCATATATTCTTTAACAAAAAAATATAAACAAAGGAAAAACATTTTTTTTTTCAAATTAGAACATCCTTCCTATCAAGAAAACATGTGTTTTTGGAACTTCTTCTTTAGAATTAAAATATTTAATTCACACTAATGTATGCTTCAAGAAAGCCAGTGCCCTATGATTTTCACAAGGCTTTTGGAATTTTAGATGTTGTTACATATTTAAAATTAATGTGTATAAATTCAAAAAAATTGATGGTTAGGTTTCACATACACTGGACATTAATTATGAAACATACAGCAATGTGCATTTGTTAGTATACTTAAGGAACTCTATGAGACAGGAGGCATAAATATTACAATAAGCAGATGTTTTCCTTAATGAGATAATAGCTTAGTGCAGAGAGTCTCTGAATAGTAATTGTTCCAGAGAGAAGACAATCAGTGAAGTATTTCTGAAAAGGAGATGGAGAACGGAATTCTTTGACCTTTATAAATCACTGAAATAATGTTTACATCTGTTTTTTCTCTTTTCATTGTTGCGAAAAGTAAAGCTTTTTATTGTGTACTACCATTAGTTATGAGCAAAAATGCCCTGCTTTGCTACACCAAAAAATTAGCAAAACCACTGAAAAAGTTGTTGAAGATGATTTTGATTTCACCAAAATTATGTTGAATGCATTGGAATCAATGAGTGTTCCTTTATCACACTATTTCTTGCACCAAATGCATAGGAGCCAATCAGTGTGTTTCTGTGCATTCTTTTTTCATTGACAATTGACATTGATGGGTGTTTTTATTGCACAAAATGCATTGTGGGTAAATGTTTTTTTTTCTTCAGTTCCACATGAAAAAATGATATTTATTCTTGGTAAAATAAAAACATGTTGAAATCTTAGCTCAGAAGCAAGAAAGTTTTTGTCACTCACAAAAAACTCATATTTCGCTGCAACAGTTGTCTGTCTTCTACAGCAGAAGATCAATTAGTGGATAAGATGGCATACATATGGGCTTCACAGGACCTCCTTAGATGATTCAATTTAAGTGACAAATCTATGAAGCTGAAAGTTAAAGTTTTTGCACCAAGTTTTGTATAAAAATTCATATATTTACTAAAAGAAGAGTATGGCAAGTTTTGTTGAATAAACTTTGATACTGTAGGCAATCAAATTTTTTCACGAGTTACAAAACCGTGAATATTTGCCAATTTACCAAGAGAACATAAACAAATTTTAGCCAAGAGAAAATTCTCCAGGTTCAGGCCAACAAAATCAAATTATAAAGAAAGAGCAGCTGCTGTTGGATTGCATTAGCTACATCATTCACACCATGATTGTATCCCATGGAATTTTGGGGGGGGGGGTCAGGAAGGTTTTAAATTGAATTTTGAAACTGCAGCTTGTAACTATATTAATACTGTCCTTGTTACCAAACTCCACCAATTCATAGATCATGTGAAAAGTCACTTCTGCCCCCTACAGTGTATGAATATTGGCGAGTTAAGTACAAAACAAATGTTGTTGATTTAAGTAGTAAATATGATATTACATATGGTGCTACTTCTAAATAACCAAAAAGTCTTTAATGTTAGATGGCTAATTGGGACATTATTCTTTTAAGATGGTTTCATTTTTGCCATTTGTTCCTGTAAATGACAGCTTAAAAAAGATCTGATGAGTTTTAGATGCCCCATCCATTGTTTAATTATGTAGAGAAGTTGCTGTAGAAATGTATCAATTATACTTAAAACCATGTGTTTTTGCTATTTATTCATCAAAACACAAGAATCCATTAAAACAGCTAACTTAATATAGCTTCCTTTTGATTACCCCTTTTTCCTGATCATTTTAATCAAAATCAGCTTTTTTTAATTTTAAAAATACATTAAATTGTTAGCTGTTCTCATACACGTTGATTTGTTTGTGTAATTAGTTTAATTATCGCAGCAACCTTAATGGTTTGGAGATTGAAACTGTCAGTTGAGAAATGGCAAATTAACAAACAACAGAGAACACTAGCATTTTGTTTCATAGAGATGGGTTTTTATATTGCACACAGAGTGAGCATAATTATAATTTATGGCACTAATCAAATTAATACATTGGATCTCATCTCATCCCTATAACCCAAAATCCATAACAACTGGAGTCTAGGTTCTTCTCAAGGTGGACCAACCCAAGAGATGCAACAGGGGTCCCCAACCTTTGTTACCCACGAGCCACATTAAAATGTAAAATGGCTGTGATTGACATGTGTGTGGACAGGTAGGCTATAGGAGATTCTTTTTGGCAGTACACTTGTTTTTAATTGCCTCTAAGTTAGGAATTCAAAAATCATCACCTGCTTTGAGGCCTCTGGAAGTAACATCTAAGTGGTTGATCAGCAACATGTTGCTCGCAAGCCACCAGTTGGGCGATCATTGAGAAGATTACTATCCTTACAGAGCCTGAAAAGTAAGTGGAAAAAATACTCAAGAATGATTTTTTTTCAAATAATCTTGGTGAGCCTGCAAAGAAAATGGGAAATACACACAAGACACAGTTGGTCATATATTCAAATAATATTAATGAGCTTGTAAAGTCAATGAGAAGTACATTCAAGGGAAGGTTAGGCATGAAAATAATGTTAATGAGCCAGTAAAGTAAATGCGAAGTACATACAACAGATGTTGGCTGTTCTCTTTAATCTTCATGGGACTTTATCAACCTGTAAAAAATCAGGAGAAGATAGCAAACCCAGTGAACTATCAAAATATGAAATCATCATTGCTCAACACAGCTTTTGTCCAGCTCTTAAAGTGGACCTGTCACCCAGACACAAAAATCTGTATAATAAAAGTCCTTTTCAAATTAAACATGAAATCCAATTTCAAATTTTTATTAAACCATTCATAGCTGTTTTAAGCTCATTTAAAAATCTCAACTGTCAATCAAATATTGTCTGCCACTCCTCTATGCCTTAGGCATAGAGGTGGGGCAGATAATTACTTTCACTTTCCATTCAGCACTTCCTAGATGCCAATGCTCCCCATACATTCCCCCAGTTCTCTTAACCATTTAATTGTGTAGCCAGGACATGGGGATAGACATTGGGTCCCCCATTCTGGTGCACAAACAAGATTCTGAGATGATGCAAGGCTTGTCTTAAAAACAGTGTCCACAAAATGGCTCCTGCCTGCTTGCTAGATTTATGGATTCCCAGACTGAAGGAAACAAGATTAAAATAATTTATATAGTGTAATTAATGTTCATTTTGCTTGACTTATGTGATAAAATAGGATTTAAAAATTTTTTTTGGGGTGACGGGACCACTTTAAGAGTTGGTGACCCAATGAATGCAAAATAATCTATAGTTGGAAACACAGTTTTGCTTGCACCAAACAACACTAATATCAGAAATCCAGAACATGTTCCATCATCACTGTATGTTGTGTATAAGCGAGATGACTGGTAGATTTAGTGAGCAGAATTCTCATTGGTCAATCATTTCTTTCAGATGATGGCTCACAGCTAGTGATGGGCGAATTTATTCGCCAGGGGCGAATTCGCGGCGAACTCCCGCGATTCGCGAAACGACAGGAAAAATTCGCCGCCAAAAATTCACCACCAAAAACGAGTCGCGCGTCGTTTTCGACGCTACGCGTCGAAAACGACGCGACGCGCGACTCGTTTCGCGAATTTTTCGCCAATTCGCGAATTTCTCTGGAAATTCACGAATTTTTCGGCGAAGCGAAACGCAGCCTTTTCGCCCATCACTACTCACAGCTTTCAAAAATCCAGTGATCCTTAGATAAACCATGGTAACAATCATTTTACTCATCATTGTGGGACAAAGTGGGCATCAGAATTTTCAGATTTATGGAAATGGAGACAGGACCCCTGTACATTTACATAGAAATTTCTAGAACTACTCTTTGAATAAATATTGCACATTGTTTTCATGTGCATTTTTATTTTTTCTGTTTTAAAATTCTTCATTTGGAAAGCCCAAAGCCCGGCCCACGTTAAAAATTCAGTGTGTTTTCAAACAAAAATTAAATCGTCATTAATTAATGACAACCCTCCAATAATGTATGGAGAGCAGAGAGTGGCTGGTGCAACAGGATATAAGGTTTTGAGTTCTCCCAATCAATTCTGAAAATGGAGTAAGGCATTTAAGATCTGCTATTTTATCTCTTGGAACATTACATTCTGTTTATATGATTTAATCCGACTGTGCAGTGCGATATAATACAGCTTGTGCTTCTAAAAGCCATCATTCTTCCACGTGCACCTTTCCTTGCCATTCAGTAACAGATGTCTATTCCTTTTGTCATTGATTTCATGACTTTGCAGTTAATAGAGTTACATATTTTTTGCTACAATGGAATGAAAATGTTATTATTGGCTTGAGATGACATGGCATTACCCTATTATCACGAGTTTTCTCAAGTATTCATGTTGCCTTTTTTTTTTTTAATGTCGCCTGAAATGCCTATTGATCACATAAGTTGCTTTTATGATGCTCTGACATGTTAACTGATTGGCTAGCTGTAGCCTCAAAGTTCTTTTCGTTTTATGATATAAAGTACAGACGTTTCTGAATAAAAGATTAAAAGTGGCATGTTGATTTGCTGTTGACTTTGAGAATTCCTTCCTTGATGTTTGCCTCGGGCCTTGTGCTGCTGAGTGAACCAAAGGCATGTTCAGAAACAATTTTCTTCTCCACCCCTGTGGCATGTAAAATCTCTGTGGTTGATTTTATAAGCAATCTATAAATATAAACAAAGATATATATATATATATATATATATATATATATATA
>CM044443.1:17497551-17519647 GCA_024363595.1 Xenopus borealis | reverse complement strand
AGGAGCAGTAGGTACTGATCTCCCATAACATAATATAGAGAAGGCACCACAAGCACTATAAAGAACATTATATAGTACGAAGCAGAGGGCACTGGCACACCAGATACATACTGTACATAGAGAGCAATGGACAATGGCGGCATGAGTAGTTAGATAGAGAATACTGGCAGGCAAAACACAATATACAATAAAACAAAGTGGATATAAGTACAATAATATATTATATAATAAGAATCAGTGAGCCCAGGCACTCCAAGCCTAGTATAAGTTCTAGTATCTCTCCCCATGAACTGCCTCAGTCTATTGCTCTGCCAAAAAACAAGGTATGAGGAGCTGTAGGCCTGGAGCATCGTGTAACCTGTAGTAAGGAAAGCCATGCATCGACTGCATTAGTAATGTGAAAAATTTAAATATCTCTCATTACATGGATCTCTTTTTTTTTAGTTAAACATCAGTGTTATATTATTATTTTGCAGCTCACATTCTCAAATCCCACTGCATCTGTAGATTGAAGAATTAGTTGCACACTCTCCGTTGCAAAATAGGGAATACATTTATTTCACCTTCCAAAAAGGCAGACAACATTTTGGACCCCACTGTATCAGCATAATAATTATATACAAACAAAGTAATTTAGGTTGAAAAAAGACACATGTAGCCTTTTGGACTAACTAAAACCTGTCTAACTTCTAGCTGATAAAAAGGAAGGAGAAGAACCTGACTTCCTGTCTTCCTGACTCCAAGATGCAATTGGACCATTTTCTGGATTAACTTTGTACTAAGATCTTTAACCCTGTATTTTCTTTATACCCCTGCCCAGAAAACAGGATGGCACAGTATAAATTCCATTTATAAATACCCCTAGAACTCATAGCAGAATGGCAACTTAATTGAAAAATCCCCAGAATTCACAGCGTAATTGTAGCTTCATTAATAAATACCACCAAAATTCCTAGCAGAATGGCAATTCCATGTATAAATACCCCCAGAACTTATAGCAAGATTGCACAATGGCAGTTCTATGGCTTGGATGTAAGTTTTATTTGCATAAAATCTGTCAAATAGAGCCTCCTATAGGTTGCCAGTTCACACAGGGGCTAACACCAACCACATCCATTATTTGGAACCTCCGGGAACATTTTTTACACTGTTGTTGCTTCCCAACTCATTTTACATTTTAATGTGCCACGTTAAAAAAGTTGGGCCCCCTGCACTAAGTACTCATGTATAGCCCTTCCAGGGCTCTGCACTATTGTACCATCCTGAACATAACTAGCACCAGCAGCCTCTCATTCAACTTTTTTCTTTTTTTCTGAAAAAAGAAAACAAAGTCATTCTTTAGGTAATACTGTTTTAAGAATATCAGGGTATGTATGGTAACAAAGGCTAACTTTTTTCCAACCTACTACTCTATAGCAGCAAGGCAGCAGTTACTTCTGTAACTTTATGTAACTTCTAGAGATGAGATAATGAAATCAAACATCTGACTGGTTGCAGTGGTTCTGAACTGGGGATAAAATGTGCCTGTTACTGGACCAAACTCTTCATGCAAAGGTGAAGGTTCTCTTCTTCTTGGCTGGTTTGCTGAAATTAAGACCAAGGCAGCCAGGAAAGATATGCTATGCTGAAGAGTTAGGGCCAAAGATAATGCTTACATACAAAATCACACGGTTGCTTTATCACTGCTGTGCATTTCTGTGCATGTCTAGAACTGTGTCCTACAAAGTGTCATTCTTTTCAAAACTGAAGGGAGATCACAAGCCTCTCTTCACATATCTTGGTTCACATTAGTATACTAATACGACTGAGAAAATATGTCTTTGACTAAGAAATTTACCAGCTAGGAGAGTCTGCCTCCCTTGGGAGAAGAACAGGTTAGAATAGAAAAACAGTATTTCCCTTTCAATAAACAAACATACATTATTTATAAGTATACTCGCCAACTTCATTCAGGCAGATTTTGTTGTTTCAACTTGAGAGACTGAAATCAATTCATCTTTTTAAGGAAGGAATGTTGCATTACTTTTCAGAACAGAATCTTAAGATCAGTGGGCTCATTTATGCCTGGTAAGGCAGCATGCACTCTGCCTTCCTTCCTGCCTAAACAGCAGCTGTTGGAACACAGATCTAAGGCCACACCATGAAGATAGAGCTATCTGCATTTGGCTGGGCTGTAAATATGAAGGGGGTACATTGGAATGCTGCCTCCCCCAGACATGCATTTGTAACTTGACATTGGGTCGGACAGTGTGCCTGTCCTGCAAGTGCAAGTCACTCAGAGGAATCCTGGAGCTACCACCACCTAATAGCTTTACTATCAGTATGATTTCAGGCACAAGGGGAAGATGCACCTGATGCTAAAAGTTGATTCATCCAAACATCTGAGAGGAGTCACTGGCTCTAAATAGTAGGAAAAATATTCACAGTTAGATGAAACACTTTCCAGGACTCCTTGTTGTTGCAAACTTCTTATAGTGATGTGATTAGAAAAACCCAGAAATAGAGAAAAAAAGATACACTCTTACAACATAATGTACCAAAAGTGCCTTCAAATATTTATTGTACTGAGTACAAAACAAATATTTTGGGTTCCTCCCGCCCCCTTCATCAGTCATGTGTTCGTTAGTGTAAACACAAACCAATAATGCCCGTGATCCTCCACCTCCCCAGACATCTTTAGCATCTGACGTGTAACATCCTGCCTGGAGTTGAACCAGGAACCCAGTGTTTTTGTATTGTCTGCATTGCCATTGCTCTACATGAGCAGACAACTAAGGCCCTTGTTCACGCTGGTTGATTTCCTTGTAACTGCACATAGACATGGCTTGTTTCAACTGTTGCCAATCTAGCCATAGATGATCTGTGTAAGCCATTAGTCTGCCTATAAAACTCCCTACTCTGCACTGACTCATTTCCCAACGTAGGTCTTTTTTTCTGATAGTTCCTGGGTGTGTTTTGTGTCTGATTAACATTTCCTGACCTTTGCTGTATTGCTGAACTGACCCTTTCCTGTTATTGACCACTCTTTTGGATCATACATACCGTGGTACCGGCGTGGAATCCAAGATGGCGGCGCCCATAGCTGCCATGTGGGTAGGGTGGCACTGGCACATTGATGCTGGGTTCAGGACGCCGGTGCAAAGACGTCACACAAAATGGCTCCAAATTAAAAACAAAAGGATGCTCAGGATGCTGGTTCTGTTCCTTAACATTCCTGGGTGCTTCAGTATTGCTATCTACCGTGATCTGGACTTTTTGCTCCTATGCTTGGTCTGGACTGTTCCCACTGGGAGCCTATTGGCTCCCTGACACTGTATATGTTACAGTTCTCTTGCCTGCCCAGAACGCCCCCCTTGGTCATCCAAGTAGTGGAGGGCTCCTCCTGAAGCGAAGGCAGTTGGTTGGAGACAGAAGTGTGAGCTGAGACTTGGACCTTGTGGTTTGTTCTGGGGTTTGGGATACCATATGCTACAATAAGAGATGGCTTTGGGTTCAAGTACTTTTCATGAATGGTAACTAAGAACATTAAGAACAGGCACTCAATGAAGGCAATCTTCCACCAGGCCGATAAATTCAAAGTGAAGAGTTTATTGTGTCCTACAGCCTTATGTGTGAGCCTATGATTAAGTTTTTAACACGAAACGAGTAATTTATTTATCAGTCTGGTGGAAGATTGCCTTCATTAGGTGCCTGTTCTTAATGTTCTTCTGGTTTGTCCGCTCCCCATGCTGAGGGCTCAGGACAGTGCACCTGGGCCTCTTCCTTTGTGTGGTGAGTTATCAAATATATACTTGTAGACCCTAAACTACAGACTTATTATTGATACCTTTCATGAATGGTATAAATTTACTCAAGATTGAGGAAAATTTTGGGTGCCCACAACAGCAAGTGCACATTGTAAATGTTCCCTAGGGTCATTAGGTTGCCCAATCCTGAAAAGCCTCTGGCTATAACTTATGTCAAATGTTTTCAGAATTTTTATGATTATGCATAGTGATGGGCGAATTTATTCACCAGGGACGAATTTGCGGCGAATTCCCGCGATTCGTGAATCACCAGCGAAATTTTGCAAAAAAAAACGAGTTGCGCGTCGTTTTTGACGCGACGCTCCGAAAACAACGTGACGCGCGACAAAAACGACGGGACACGCTGAAAACGCCGCAACACAAAATCGTCCCGTGACTCATTTCGCGAATTTTTAAGCGAAGCGAATCTCCCCAGATTCGCCCATCACTAATTATGCATCCTTTGCACTCCAAAATGGTGTTGTCCTACTCTCACTCCTAACCATATTGCACATAAATGTAGACCTTATCATTGCTATTGTCCAAATGTGTCCATAATAACAAATCAGCAGTCACCGAAGTCCCATCTCTATGTTAGACTCTCCCAACTAAATTTCTTAGTTCCCCTAGGTGGGCCAAGCCCATAGTTTGGCAGTGCCTAACTTAAAGGGACAGTAATGTCAAAAATTTTTATTTAAAAAAACAAATGCATTTACATTACTTACCTCCAATTTGCTGATCTTTCCTGCTGCTTGGGCAAGACTTTGGCGACAACTGAAACCGGCACTGTCCCACGGTGTCCAATGGGTCTCCACCATCTTCTTGCTTGTTCTCCTCTATGTGCGCGCTGCTGTGTGTCTCTTCCGGGACTGACTTCCTGTTTCATGACGTCACTTCCGGAAGTGACGTCACCTAGCAACCAAGGCATCAAGACTCCTTCATCTCCAAGGGAACAGACGCCCCCCACAGAGCATTCACCTCCATACAGTTCTTCCCTGCATATTAGCTTCCTCCCTCCCAGTACTGTAGCGTCCCTCTCTATTATGGCACTTTAGCTTGCTTTCTCCCTCCCCCGTACTGTAGTGTTGCTCTCTAAGCGGCGCGTCCATCTCTCTGCTGCACTTTAGCTTTACTCCCTCCCCTACTGCATAGCGTTCCTCTCCTCTTTCTCTCCGGTTCTTTAGTTTACTTTCTTGCCTGTGTCGTTCCTCTCTGCCCCCCCTTCCTCCCCCGTGCTGTAGCGTTCCTCTCTCTCCGGCTCTTTACTTTACTTTCTTGCCTGTGTCGTTCCTCTCTGCCCCCCCTTCCTCCCCCGTGCTGTTGCGTTCCTCTCTGTGTATCTGCCTCCCCTTCTGCGTAGCGTTGCTCTCTCTCCGGCTCTAAGAATCAGCTGTCACCCTCTACCGCATGCGTGCTGTGGTTTCCTCAGAGATACAGCCGGAAGTGCTGCAAGGAGGAAGTCACATGGACGCGCAGGCTATGGAGATCCTGTCGCCACGTCGCCTTTTTTCTATTTCAATGGGGTGTAGGTATTTTGAATGTTTTCTTTCTAAAGGGAAGGTTTTTTATTTTAGACATTATGGTATGCCTTTTATTTTGGGGGTATATTATTGATTTTTTAAATAAAAATTTTTGACGTTACTGTCCCTTTAAGCTGGATAATAACTGGTTAATATCAATACCCTTTCAACTCAAACATCTACACAATCTTTCTGTTCATTAACGTAATTATGGAAAGTACCTTTATCAAGGAAAAACAATGAGTCATAACGCAGCGTTGAAAGGTTGTCAATACTGCATTGTTTTCTTTCCACTACAAAGAGAAAGGAACCTTTTAGCTGGAGATTGAGTTAACGAGTACAGATAAGGGTTTGCTGGCTAGTGGATATTTCAGCTGTCATTAGCGAATGAGAGAAAAACCTATATTCCAAAAAATCCTGTCTGAAATAAATGATTCCTTGACATCGTACAAAATAACCAAGATTTATTCTGAAAATTAAAATGTATTCAGACCAAGCAGGGACATGTCTAATAGTATTCCATACCATACTAATATTTGCATTGTCATTATCCTTAATTAAAATAGTTATGACACACGTAGCAGTTGTTCACAAGGGAGTCAAGAACAGAAATAACCAAATGAAAAAATGTATCAATTTTTTTTTAGTTCAGCTAAATGTAAATATTCAGGCTCTCTTGCAACTTGTTCAGTATTTCTCTGTCTTTGCACAGTCATGTATCTAAACGAGGGGCTTCACAATCAATGAAAGCTCAGATAGTGACTTCACTGAGGCTTGATGATCAAAATGCTGCTTTTGAGGGAATAGCACAATCCAGTGCCAGAGAAATTGTGGCTTTCAACACAAAACATAAAAGAGATTGTAGCAAGATATGGGAAAGATATCCTTAGGCACTGTACCTGGAATTCTCAGCAAAACTGCTAACGATGGAAGCATTGACGTTTTTCTTCTTCTGTTCTGGAGGCAACTAGGGAATACAGATAATAAGCCTAATATAGACACCATCTACTAAATGTGCTTTGTGCACCTAGCAGCATGGATACATAGGGCTGACAATACAATTCTCAGTGCCGTCTCTGTGTGGAGAATTGCCCAAGGTCTTTATGCTCCATTTTGGAGCACATAGACCTGAAGCTATTCCCTTGAATACGACATTGCCTGTATTCAGCAGTGCAGCATTGTAGGTGTCCAGCCTCCAGCCGAATACCTGTACTTTAACTTGCTCTGATTTGTATTGAGAATTGCAAGTTAAGGAGAGGCAGAGGATTGAGGTCCTGTAATTACCACTTTTGCTATGGCAGCCAATATGGCTATGGCAGTTCTGCACCCCCTGACATTTGGACACTGCACTTTGCACCTTGCTCTAGATCTTTTAAGTTGCCAAAGGTGCAAAGAACAGTTAGACAGGGCCAAACCATCAGTCATTGTAAACAGTGTACTGGGTGCCCCCTACCTCCACCTGCCTGCACATTCACTGTGGCCCTCCAATGAGAATCCAGCCTGCTCTGTGTACCCCCAGATCAATGTTCTTTGTTTATATGATTATCTCTGAAGATACTAAACAGTTTTATAGCACTAATCCCTCAAACAGCAATATATAATATGTTGGAATTTCTTCCTGATAATGATTAGTGATGGGCGAATTTATTCGCGGCGAATTCCCCCGATTCGCCGCTGGCGAATAAATCCGCGAAACTCCAGCGAAAGTTCTAAAAAAAAAAATCGGCAAAAAAAGAGTCGCGCGTCGTTTTTGACGCGACGCGACGAAAACGGCGCGATGAATACGACGCGATGAATACGACGCGCATCGAAAATGACGCAATGTACGTCAAAACGCGCCAATTCGCGAATTTCGCTGGAAATTCGCTAATTTTTCAGCGAAGCCAAACGGGGGAGATTCGCCCATCACTACTAATGATACTTTATGCAATCACCATAGATGATTGATTCAATGCCAGGTGACACTGAAAGGATTTAATTTGATATGTTTGTTTTGGAGACTTAAAGGAAAAGTAAATGTTTTTCTTTTTCTTTCTGTAAATTTGCTCTAAACAGCCCCCCAGATTAATGTACCCTAGTCCCTGCTGCAAGTCTGCTCTGGTTTCTGTGTTATCAGCAGCTTGTTTCCTCTTCTTCCTGGTGCAGAGTGAAGCCCAGCCCCTTAGTTTACTGAGCAGTCCATTTGCTGCTGTTCCACAATAGAGAGGAAGAGGGAGCCAGTGTGTGCATTAGCTAGTTTCCCCAAGCAAAAGGCGCTAAACACACTGGTCTCTGCTATGTCATAGTATGCAAATGATCTCCAGGACTAGTCCAAGAGATAAGGTCAGCTCAGTAAGCTAAGGGGCGGGGCTTCACTCTGCACCAGGAAGAAGGGGAAACAAGCTGCTGATAACACAGAAACCAGAGCAGACTTGCAGCAGGGACTAAGGTACATTAATCTGGGGGGCTGTTTAGAGCAAATTTACAGATAGAAAAAAAAAAGGTTTACTTGTTCTTTAAGGACACAGATTGAAGAATGTACTAAAAAGGTTCAATTATCCTTTAAGATTCTTTTAACCAACTTTAATCCCCCCCATAATTCCAAGAGTAGATTTGCATGTTGGTTGTAGATTCTCAGAATATATTTTATTCCCTTAACTGCATTTGAAGAAAGTCCTGACCTATAATTAAAACATCAAGATTGATACAAGAACATTAGTTATTAGTCTCTGCGGCCTAACTCCTTGGTGAACGGTAAATATAATCAAACACCCAGTATTACTCAGCTATGGAAATAGGTCATTCAGTGAACCCCACTGATACAACTGTTATATAACAAGTACATGGATATACAGATCCTAGGGCTATAACATGAAAAATGTGCGTTATCAGCAAATTAAGGTAATAAATGAAGATATATGAAACCTTGCTTCTGGAAACTAGCAGTTTTATGAGGGAGCTGTTTTTGTTTACACATAAGTCTCCATAAAGAATAAACTATACAATCAAATTCACAGTCTACTTTTCTGAAAACTTTTATGTGTTTTTGATCTAAAATGGATGCAATGGAGAATGCATATTGATGCAATTTGTTAAGGTTCTTGTGTCCAAACACACTCCTGGACCTACAGTGTATCTGTCCTACCTCTTCTGATAATACATGGACATCTGAATCTATGGAAGCTGGTGAACCTTGGAACTACCTCCACCCTGGATCTGATGGTAGCTCCTGGCAGGGCCGCCATCAGGGGGGGACTGGGGGGACAAGTGTCCCGGGCCCGGGGCTGAAGGGGGGCCCGGCAGCGCTGCATTTTCCGAAGAGCTGGGCCCCCCTTACAGCCGAGCAGACGCGAAGGAGCCGACATGCGGAAGTGCCGAACAGAAGCAAAGGAGCCGACACTTAAAGTCCTGAAGTCACAGAGATACCCGATGTCACGAGGAGCCAGCACTAAAGAAAATACCTGAAGTCCAGCAAGTATACTGAAATCCTGCAGCCATGAGTTCAATTCCACCAACACCAATGTGGGTTTTTTTTTTTTTTTTAATCCCCTGGCCTCAAATGTTTTCTTTTAATACTCTATAGGCCCCTGTCACCAATTTTTTATTTTATGGGGCTCCAATAATTTTTTTTTTAACTTGTTAACGGGGGCCCTGCCACCAATGTTTAAAAAAAAAAAAATTTTTGGGGCCCCAATTTTTTTAACTTGTAAGGGGGGCCCTGTCGCCAATGTTTTATTAAAAAAAATATTTTTGGGGCCCCAATTTTTTAAAACTTGTATGAGGGGCTCTAGCACCAATGCTTTAAAAATGCTTTTATGGGTGGGGGGGGCTTGCACCAATTTTTTTTTAACTTATAAGTGAGCCCTGGGGGGTTTACTTTTTTAGCGCTGATGTCTGTTTGGTCTTTTTAACTTTGATGTGGATTCGGCGGGGATGGGGGCGGGGCTTAGATGCCTGGGTGGGCGGAGCCCAGGGGGCCCTGACAATTTTGTTGTGCGGGGCCCCGTGATTTCTGATGGCGGCTCTGGCTCCAGGGTTCCCACAGCAGGTTGAGCTAATTACATGCTGCAATATCAAATAAATTAGCAAGGTTTACCTGCTAGTTGTTCCTGTGTGCTGGGGATTTTCTTTGGATGAGCTAATTGGAGAAGCAGATTTGCACCAAGTAAATCGGATTCAGTAACTGTTTTGAACACATTGGGCCAGATTCAATTCAGTAATTGAAAAAGTTATCTCATGATTTATCATGTGAAAACTCATGGATGAGATTCAATTTGAGGAGAAAAAACTTTTCTCCAAATGCAGTTCCAGAATTGAATGTGTTTTTATGTACGGAAGAGCACTGGGGCCAGCAAGAAAAAAAAAAAATTCTGATGAATGATGACTTTTAAAGCTCATAATTATGACTTTAAACCTCATAATTATGACTTTAAATCTCATAATTATGACTTTAAAAAGTTGAAATTATGACTTTAAATCTCATAATTATGACTTTAAAAAGTCGAAATTATGATATTTAAATCTCATGATAATCACTTTAAAAAGTCGAAATTATGATTTTTAATCTCATAATTATGACTTTAAAACTCATAATGTTAAAAGTCATAATTTCGACTTTTTAAAGTCATAATTATGAGATTAAAAGTCATAATTTCGACTTTTTAAAGTCATAGTTATGAGATTAAAAGTCATAATTATGAGTTTCAAAGTCATAATTCATCAGAATTTTTTGTTTTTGCTGGCCCTAGTGCTCTTCCGTATTTATGTGATTATTATTTTTCACACTGAACTGAATCTGTCATATTAGGTGCAATGGCAAGAGACACAACTGAGAGTTTGGCCTGCATTATTGATTAAAAACATGGCAAAGTACCCTCTGCTTGTAAATAGCCGCCATTGTGACCCGTGTCTTCCACAGACAGTGCTTTATCTATCATAGGGTGTAGAGTACTGCAAAACTTTTTCAAAGAAGGAAGACATTGACATTTTTTTTAAAAATGGGGAATTTGCCCACTTTATGGCATCTTATAGTGTGACATTTACATGATGCTTGGCAATTTGATGCATTTGCAATTGCTATTTAATGGAGAACTAAAGCCTAACTAAAGAAGTAGGTAGAAATGTTGTACTTTATGTTTTATGCTTGTGTATCAGCCCAAGGCAACCACAGCCCTTTAGCAGTAAAGATCTGTGTCTCCCCAGTAGATGCCCCAGTAGCTCCCCATCTTCTTTTCTGCCGATTCACTGATTCACATGCTCTGTGCTGCTGTCACTTACTGAGGTTAGGGACCCACTCACAATATACAGTACACATAGACTAGAAATGTCACAATATAAGGCTGATTAGTCATTAATACAGATAATTACGACATGACAGCACAGAAACCAGCGCAACTAGCATCAGAATTTAATAATCAGCCCTGTAGTATCAGCCTATATTACAGGTCAACCTAATTTTCTGCTTGATAATTCATGACAACACCTAAGTTTAGCTTCTCAGAGCCCACTGATAGGGATGGGCGAATCTCCCGAGTTTCGATTCGCCCGAAAAATTTGCGAATTTCCAGAGAAATTCGCGAATTGGCGAAAAATTAGCAAAACGAGTCGCGGCACGCTTTTGACGCGAGTCGCGTCAACTTCAGTGCGTCACATCATTTTCGACGCACGCGACTCGTTTCGCGAATTTATTCGCCGGCGGTGAATCGCGGGAATTTGACGCGAATTCGCCCCTGGCGAATAAATTCTCCCATACTACCCACTGAGAATGTGAGGGTCACAGACACTTTCCAAGATGGTGACCCCCTGTGACAAGTTTGAAGTCCTGGATCATTGCTGCTATTGACAAGCTGAAACTTTAGGCTGGTGCAATAAGTTCAGTATATTAAATATGGCATTTTCAGTCATAATCATTTTTAGGTTTTAGCTTACCTTTATGAAATGTAACTTATTCTGTAGTTTGGTATTTTGAAGCATAGAGAGGTGAGCTCACTTGACTTGACGCTGCCATATTCAAAACCAGGCCTCCATGAATTAGTCTTGAGTCCTCTCAAATATAATCTTTGGATCAAGGTCAAGTCCACTGTCTATGAAACTATTTCTATGTAGCAAACATGATTTCACACTGCATTTGGTGCCTTACAGACCATCATTTTAAAGCAATAATTTCAATCAGAAGAGACATGATAATGAATTAAGTGAAGAGACACATTGGCCCATTGGTAGACATCTTAGTCAAATGTCTACATAAAGTCCAGGTTGCAGACTTTGATTTCTTACTTTCATTTGTCACTTCTTATTAAATAATCTTTGAATCACTCACATATTGCACCTAACCATCCACACCATGTCCTGTGCTATTTATTGAAAATTTTATGATGTTCCCCTGGCACTGCCATCAGATAAGGAATATGATTGCTTGCCTTGAGTGCACATACTTCATGTTGAGCTCTGTCACTTTAGTGACAGTCCTTTTTCAGGAAGATGAAATGTAATTCTGTTTATGTTTCCTCAACAGTATCAGCATCAGTCACCTTACTAGACTTCCCTCCGCACAAAGAATGTGGTTCTCATAAACATTGAGTTATGGTGACAGTAACAGCTTCAGTCCAACCCCCAGAGTTTAAACAGTACATAGGGCTTTGTGTGTTTCCCCAACAATAACCTGATTCTATTCCAACATTTCAGACTGTCATTAACAATTCTTATTCTCATATATAATTGGAAAGTTGAACAATAAGGGGCAGATTTACTAAATTCACATGTATTCACATGAATGATTCGAAATTCGATTGAATTTTCAAAAAGATTTGAATTCGAATTTTGAATATGCAAATTATCCGAATAAAAATCTATTTGAATATTCGACTTATATCGAATTACTTCCCCTTTAATTTTTTATTCGACTGTCTAGTTCACCATTTTCAACCTACCAAAGTGCCTTTGGTAAATTTTGATTGAATTATAAAAATTCGATCGAATGGTTAAAATCGTTCGAATCGATTTTATAATTCGATCGTTCGACCAATCGAATTGTGGTAAAATCCTTCGAATTCGAAGGATTTTAATTCCCTACCTATTCACATGGTCGAATTTCGAATTTTTTTCAATTTGAAATTCAACCAATAGTAAATCTTCCCCTCAAGGTTCAATAAACAAACCATTCAAAGTTGACTGTCCATCCTTTATAAAAACCCAACTAATTAAGAATTTAAAGGCTTACATGTTTTATTGGTCAGAAAGACCAGAAATTAAATGGATTCCACGGGACGAATAAATTTGCGAAACACCAGCGAAAATTCGCTGGCATAAAAAAAAACGGGTCGCATGCCGGAAATGACACGAAACGTGCCACAACTTGTTTCGCAAATTTTTTCGCCAATTCGCGAAGCGAAACAGGATACATTCACCCATCACTAGTTATGGGTTAAAAAAAAAAAGAATTTGGGTTTCATATTTTATTTTAAAAAGACTTTTATTATACAGCTTTTTATATCTGGGTGGCAGGTCCCCAAGTCTATTAAAAAATTGTTTAAATATTAATCAAAGCAAATAAGGTTTAATTATATCTTATCTGGGATCATGTACAAACTACTGTTTTATTATAACAGAGAAGAAAAAAACAGGAAAAAAAAAGGAATTATTTAATTAAAATGGAGTCTATGGGAGACTTCGAAATTTTCTGGAAAACAGGCTTCCAGATAATGGGTATTATTATTATCTTTATCATTTTATAATTTTCACTTCCTAATGTAGAAATAAATGCCAATATTTTTAAAGTTAATTAATGATACAATTTCAGTTGTGAAACTCATAAAACAGGTATTTGAAGAAACTGAGCAGAAATTAAATGGATTTTCGAAACTGCTGTATTGGGTGTCCTGCCAAAATGAATATTGAGAGCTAATTAATAGAAGCAACATTCAGGAACGCAAATAGAATGAATATAAGCATGAGGTTTTCAGGTACTGAAAATGACATCATTTAGTTAGTGCAGGGTAGCAATTGGGAGAGGGGGAGGTTGGTGGACTCCAGTCTGGGGCCACAATAAGACAGAGCAGACCAGGGTCACCATCAGGGGGGCAAAGGGGGGCAGTTGTCCCCCCTTTGTGTTTTAGAGGTCCCGGCCATGCTTCATATTCATATTTTGAAATCTGACATAAGGCTAGCCATTTTGTTCATTTCCCAGCTGCCCCGGTCATGTGACTTGTGCCAGCACTTTAGAAGGGAACTGCTTTCTGGCAGGCTGTTGTTTTTCCTTCTCAATGTAACTGAATAGTACTCAGTGGGACATGGGTTTTACTATTGAGTGCTCTTCTTAGATCTACCATGCAGCTGTTATCTTGTGTTAGGGAGCTGTTATCTGGTCTTAGGCTGCTGGGAGGGAGAAAGGGAGGGGGTGATATCACTCCAACTTGCAGTGCAGCAGTAAAAAGTGATTGAAGTTTATCAGAGCACAAGTCACATGCCTTGGGGCAGCTGGAAAATTGACAATATGTCTAGCCCCATGTCAGATTTCTAAATTAAATATAACAAAATCTTTTTGCTCTTTTGAGAAATGGATTTCAATGAAGAATTCTTCTGGAACAACACTATTAACTGATGCATTTTTAATTTTTTTTTTCCCCATGACAGGATCCCTTTAACCATTAGCATTGGTAACTTAGGTGTATGAGGTCGTAAAACTGCATCTTTAAAAGATGTATTGGCTTCAACCACTAATACAGGTATGGGACCAGTTACCCAGAATGATTTTCTGTATATGGAGTCTTTACATAATTTGGATGTCCATACATTAAGAGGCCCATTTATCAACATTCTCGTTTTATTAGTTTTAGAGGTTTTTGTAAATCTAAATCAATTTGTTTTCTCTAAAACCACAAATGTCATGTAATTAAGTAAACTTTTCAAATATAAAAAGCATGGGCAAAAAAATATTTAATGATGCAAGTAAAAATATAACTTCAAAAAATTGTAGTTTTTCAGGCAATTACTAGCAACAAAATATCCAAAAACCTCTTAAAGTCTGAAATGGATCAGGGCAGCTCCCATGGACTTTTATGGAAAGTGATGGCTTTTACTTCGAGTTTTGCATTAGAGTTTATTGTGTTATTTGCACTTAACAGATCTCACATTTTTAGAATTTTAAAGAAATGAAAAAAATCTTTAGAAAAAAAAATGTTAAAATGTTAGTAAATGGGCACCTGCGCTTACTAAATAAATTGTTCCAATACTCCAATAAGGATTCATTACATTTTGGTCTGGATCAAGTACAAGGTACTGCTTTATTATTACAGAGGAAAGGGAAATAATTTTTAAAAATCTTGATTATTGGAATCTATGGGAGATGGCTTTTTCATAATTTGGAGCTTTCAGGAAAATGGGTTTCCAGATGACAGGTTCCATAGCTATAATATTCACAAAATGTTTTTTATATCTTTGAGCCCCTGGGTCCCTAATGTTTCCTCCCAGGGACTAGAAATTAGTTTCTTCCCTATTTCTTCCCTATTTTATATCCTAGGTACAGGTATGGGATTCATTATCCGGAAATTCATTAGCCAAAAAGCTCTGAATTATGGAAAGGTTATCTACCACTAGTGATGGGCGAATCTCCCGAGATTCGCTTCGCCGAAAAATGTGCGAATTTCCAGAGAAATTTGCGAATCGGCGAAAAATTTGCGAAACGAGTCGCGGGACGCTTTTGACGCGGCACGGCGTCTAGTTTTCCGGCTAAATTTCGCTAAGCGAAATTTCGCTTGTGATTCGTGAATTTATTATCGCGGGAATTCGCCGCGAATAAATTCGCCCATCACTATCTACCACAGACTCCATTATAGCTAAATAATGAAAATATTTAAGAAGAATCCTTATTGAAAGCAAAACCAGCCTTTTGGGTTTATTTAATGTTTACATGATTTTCTAGTAGATTTAAGGTATGAAATTACAGAAAGTTCCATTATCCAGAAACCCCCAGGTCCCGAGCATTCTGTATAATAGGTTTGTTACCTGCACCTTGTTACTGTAATATCAAATTGCTTTTACAAATTACTTATTACATTATTATAAATGAATAACTCATGTAGATGTAATTGGTATTTGCTTTAATTCCCATTTTATTGAAACTCTGTACAGTGTCATTTCACTTGGAAAATCAGTTCTTCCTGAATGTTCCGCTTTACACATATTGGACCCTGCAACATTTTTCTTACTAATTCTAGTAATTGCTTTCTCTCAAAACTAATAATAATCAAGTAAAAAAAAAAAGTTGAGAGTGAGTGAATCTTCAAGGAAAGAGACTGCAAATTATAATAAAAGCAATTTTTAGAAAATTTCAGACACAACATATTTTTTCCCCCAAAGCATTGTTTTCCCAAGTATTCCTAGATAATTGTTGCTGCACAGGGAGTTGTGCCCACTGCAATTGCACCCAATACGTCACAAACTAACTTGACGCAGCTCTCTGTGGGAAACATGAAATTGTCACTATGCTCTGAGTAGCAGTAGCTTCTGGGATCTCCAGTCAATAGGAGGACTTGCTAGTAGGTGCAGAAGATGCAAAAAAGAAAAATTGACACTAAATTTACTAAATTCGTGTGAATGATTTGAAATTCGATCAAATTTTAAAAAAAGATTCAAATTTGAATTTTCAAATAGGTTTTCTGGGCACTTCGACCATCGAATCAAATTATTTGAATAGATTTAATAAAAATTCGATAAAAATTTGATGGTCAAATTCAAGGTTTTTTAACCCTCAAATTCGACCCCTAGTAAATCTGCCCCTTAATGCAACTATACAGAAGTTCATGGTGCATGCTTGGAAGCAAGAACCTTTTGTAAATGTCATCAGGTGCAATATTCGTTTTCCATTTTAGCTTCATCACTAGTGATGGGCGAATTTATTCGCCAGGGGCGAATTAGCGTCTTTTTACCAAAATGTCCAAATTTTTTTAAATAGCATTTTCTGGCAAATTGCAACTCAGACCATAAAAACCTCCAAATAGTATAGGGACCGCTACCAATGACTTATATACAACCTTGGCAGGTCTAAGATGATGAATTTTAAGATTTAGACTTTTTCCATCCTCAGGGTTTTTTTTCCCTGATTTTCAGATTTTATAGTACAAAAAAAACTATAATTTTTAAAATTTCAATCTACCTTTTAACAGACTAGTATAAGCATTTCTTCTTTTTTCATTCACTCCTTCTTTTTCAGGACATCTGCATTTACCATAAGCGTTGTGACAGAAAAATATATATTCAAATCTAAAATCTAGAAACTCATTTAGTTCAGTGAAAATGTCATAAAAATATATATTATTCTTTGGTTGAAGGTTTTTAATCTAAGAAAATAAATAAATTCCCTATGGAATATATCTAGTTCGATGAATGCGGTGCAGTTTTATTTATGCACTTATGCTCTTTAAAGTGTCCTAACTTCACGAAGTGTGCGCCTTTTTCCGGCTTGCTCGATCAATTTCATTTTCATTTCTCTAAATACAAATAAAGCTGACGTGCACATCTGAGCAGATAATTCCGATGCTTTGAATCTCTGGGACATTTATTATTGTCAGAAAGTTGAGAGCTAATCTCATTTCAGCATTTTTATTTTTGTGATGAGACCCGCATAATAAAAATATCGGAGCAGTCTCGTCAGTCACTGTAGTTTCACAGGTTGCTGTTAGATTCACTTCATATTCCAAGCAGGGCCATTACAGGAATATAAAGAATATTGGTGGCTGAGCTGTGATGGAGATGTGCAGGGCTAATTTTATTATACTGTAGTTTAATTTCACTTTGTGTCTCCACCTACGTACTCCTGGAGTTGCATCTTTCCAGTATTTACTAAATCTCTACCTTGGATTTCTTTGTAAAAAATCTTTTTTTCTGTCTACCCAAAGGTAAAATGTTACAATGTTGTTTTGTCATAAAAATGATAAAGACACAGAGAAGCAAATTCCCAAACTAATATGCAGTGCCCAGGTAGAAGACGTCTATGAATATAGGAACAGCGTATCTCCCTCCTCTCTCTCTCAACACTGTGAAATAATAAGAGAAAAAATAGAGATTCAAAATTTCAGCCTCATTGTATGACCTTCTGCGGGTGACTGCTGGGGACTTGGGCTGTAGTTCTGTAAACCTCCAGCAGGGGCACATCTTACTGTGGTCAGTGTTGAACCTCTAGGCTATGAGATGACTGGGAGATCAATTCCTAAATCTTCTCCAATGTCCAAGGTATTGTGAACTGTGTAATATATAGGTGCTAGGAACTTCTGTCTGCTAAAAAACATGCTGTGAACGTATTTCAGCCAAATCATCAAGTACAGATAGGGTTGCCACCTTTCCCTATATATTTATATTTATTCCTATATATTAATCTTTTTTCCATATTTATAATATTAGGATGACCATCATTTTCACTGGCCAGGTAGCAACCCTAAGTACAGAAACAAATGTGCAGTAAGAAATAACAATAAAACATAATTTTTTTTGTGATTAAAGGGAAACTCATCAGTTAATTGTGCTGATCCACTAGACTTCTGCACTGAAATCCATTTCTCAAAAGAGCAGACAGATTTTTTTATATTCAGTTTTGAAATCTGACATGGGGCTAGCAATTTTGTCAATTTCCCAGCTGCCCCGGTCATGTGACTTGTGCCAGCACATTAGGAGGGAACTGCTTTCTGGCAGGCTGTTGTTTTTCCTTCTCAATGTAACTGAATAGTACGCAGTGGGACATGGGTTTTTACTATTGAATGCTGTTCTTAGATCTACCAGGCAGCTGTTATCTTGTGTTAGGGAGCTGCTATCTGGTTACCTTCCCATTGTTCTGTTGTTAGGCTGCTGGGTGCGGGAAAGAGAGGCGGTGATATCACTCCAACTTGCAGTACAGCAGTAAAGAATGATTGAAGTTTATCAGAGCACAAGTCACATGCCTTGGGGCAGCTGGGAAATTGACAATATGCCTAGCCCCCTGTCAGATTTCAAAATGAAATATAAAAAAAATCTGTTTGCTCTTTTGAGAAATGGATTTCAATGCAGAATTCTTCTGGAACAGCACTATTAACTAATGCATTTTGAAAAAAAATTTTTTCCCATGACAGTGTCCCTTTAAAACAATCAGCAAATTTTTGTGCCATTTAGCGGATTTTTAAGCAGTTTCACAAATTTTTCAGCAAAGCAAAAAGGGGAAGATTTATTCATATCTAGTCCCTTGCAAGAGGAAATCTCATTGTTCCATGTATTTTCAATGAGACTAAATAATCGAGTCTGTTTTAATGAGCTTGTTGCTTTCTATCATAAATCACAGCTGTTAAAATTTTAAATAATTGTACACAAATATATTTGTAACCATGATTTTTTTCATTATATTTCAGATGGAGTCAGGCATCTTTTAAATGTTTTTGATGGAAATTAAAATGATATGCAGAACTTACAGAAAACCCTAGATAATCAAATAAATGTTTGAATTAAAAATACATAATACTGAGAAATAACACAGTATTCCTTAAAGTTCAGATTTTTGGGAGAATAAAATTTAGGGATACACCAAATCCACTATTTTGGATTCAGGTGAATCCCAGAATCCTTCCTGAAAGATTCTGCCGAATACTGGTCTGAATATGGATCCTAATTTGCATATGCAAATTGGTGACAGGAAGGTAAAAAGTGAAAAAAAAAATTTTTTTACTTCCTTGTTTTGTTGAAAAAGTTACGTGTTTTCCCTTCCCTCTCATAATTTACATATGCAAATTAGTATTCGGATTTGGTCCGGCCAGGCACAAGGATTTGTCCTAAACTGAATCCTGCTGGAGAAGGATGAATCTTGGCTTGAATCTTGAATCCCGAACCGAATCTTGGAATCCGTGCTTCCCAAAATGAAATAAAAGTCATTACAAGCTAGGCAACATGTAAATTGGCTTTAACAATTTGTCATTTGATTTAGCAAGTCAACTAAAGAACAATTTCCATGTTTGTAACAGTGTCTGTAATAACGTTTCATACAGACAAAAAAAATCGCCACCTTCAAGCAATCCTAAAAAATGGTTTTACACAATGATTGTAATAACTGACTAGCAAACAATATTATGGCTTTGAAGGCTGTGGCCTTCACTCCCTAACTAAATATCTATCTATCTATCTATCTATCTGTCTGTCTGTCTGTCTGTCTGTCTGTCTGTCCGTCTATCTATTTATTATCTATCTATCTATCTATCTATCATCTATCTATCATCTATCTATCATCTATCTATTATCTATCTGTCTGTCTATCTATCTATCTATCTATCTATCTATCTATCTATCTATCTATCTATCATCTATCTATTATCTATCTGTCTGTCTGTCTGTCTATCTATTTATTATCTATCTATCTATCTATCTATCTATCTATCTATCTATCTATCTATCTATCTATCTACTATCTATCTATATATCTATCTATCTATCTATCTATCTATCTATCTATCTATCTATCTATCTATCTATATCTCTCTCTCTATCTCTCTATCTCTCTTTCTCTCTTTCTCTCTCTCTCTCTCTCTCTCTCTCTATCTATCATGTATGGGATGATAGGGATATACCTACATGCTTCCCTCTCTGGCCCCTCATGAATATATACAGTAGGGGTAAAATGGGACCCAGAGTGGCATTGAAGGAAAACAGCAAACAATGTGCAAAAAAATGCTGAATTGTGACATTTTTTTGCACTTTTCCCATTGCCTTGAAAGTAAAAAGAAAACAACCCCTTTCTTGTTTAATGCAACAGAATGAGACAGCTACAAAATCAATGTTCTTACCTTTACTACTAACAATAAACCTATATTTTCCCAAAAGGGGAAACGTTGTAGAAAACAGCAGAATGGTTAAACAGTTTAGGGCAATAAATTGTAAAAATAAAGGAATGTGTTGGTTTGATGTGAAATACATTAAAAGTGGCACGCCAGAGTGAGATTGAACAGATGTCGATTAACATGATCTTATGCATCCAATGGTGCTGCGCAGAATAAAAACCCTTGATGTGCTTCCATGTGTCTGATTTTTTCTGTCCTCGGTGGAAAAGGTACAATAAGAAAAAAAAAAGCTAATAAAGTCAAACTGAGATTGCTGTAGCAGTGACCAATTACCTGATCACTGACTGACGGCGTGATGTGAAGTGAAACCTTGGCCCTCTAGGAATACTCTGACTGAGTGCTATTGTTTTATCCCCTTTTCTTCATGCTGAAGTGTTTAGATATCCAGCCCTGGAAACTAATGGCCTCAGCAGAAGGCTGTGAAAAGCTTCATAAAACTGGAGGACAGTTCTGCTCAAGAATGAACGCCTCTCCCTTCACAAATGTTCTCTGGATAAGTCACAGTGCAACTTCTCTCATTATCAGGTTTAAAATGAGATAAAGACATGATTGAGGTCTGTTTTACAAAGCACCTAAATAAGCATTTTCAGATATAGTTTCTTCTTTAGCATCAGGGTCAAGCGTGTTTAAATACCTAAGCATATATTATGCATGGCTGACAAAATAAAGTACAAATATGGGATCTGTTGTCTGGAAACCCGTTTTCCAGAAAGTTCTGAATTACTGAAAGTAGGGTTGCCACCGTCCCCTGTGGCTGAAGCCGGACAGGAGGGGCGGACCCGTGACGTCAGTGGGCGGGCACGTGATGTCACGGGGCGGAGCTATGACGCCGTGATCGCCGATCGCGGCGTCAATCAAGCTAATTCCACCCGGTTTTCCTCATTTGGAAAACCGGGCAGGAAGCATTGACCCGGGCAGCCCTTCAAAATACCAGGCTGTCCGGGTCAAAACCGGACAGGTGGCAACCCTAACTGAAAGGCTGTCTCCCTACATTTTAATTTTTTTTTTTTTTTTTTTAAACCTTTCCTTTTTTATGTAGTAATAAAACAGTACAGGTATGGGATCCATTATCTGGAAACCCATTATCCAGAAAGCTCCAAATGACAGAGATCCATTGTATCCAAATAATCACATTTTTAAAAATGTCCCTTTTCTCTGTAATAATAAAACAGTACCTTGTACTTGATCCAAAGTAAGATATAATTAATCCTTATTGGAAGCAAAACCAGCCTATTGGGTTTATTTAACGCTTACATGATTTTCTAGTAGACTTGAGGTAGGAAGATCTAAATTATGGAAAGATCCATTATCTGGAAAACCCCAACTCTCGAGCATCTGGATAAAAAGTTCAACCTTTAAAAAAATAAATATAAGATGATTTGCATATAGTATTAACACAACCCTTCCAACCTGAGCACCCCCTAAGCCTTTACTGTGAGATGTAGCCATGACACACTTGATTCAGTTTAACTAAAGGTGGCCATACACGGGCAGATAAAAGAGTCAGCAGTTTATTGGCCCGTGTATGGGGCCCTCAGATGGGCTTTCCTGATCGATATCTGTATGAAAATCAGGCAAACGTTGATGGGACAGGACCAAAAATCTCGTCGGATCATGGCCGCATCTGTTCATTGATGCAGTCCCGCAGTCCGACCACCCATTCCCCTACATTATTATCCTATCAAGGTGGGCATATAGGGGAGAGATCTCTCTATATATGGCCACCTTTAGGCAAACGATTATTGGCAGCTTCTCACAGATTCACTGGGGTAGACCCAGAGTCACATCTCTTCCATGTCTGGCACACAAATTACCCCTGGCAGTGCCACAAAACTAAACACCTGGTTGAGATGCAGGCTGTCCTTTCTAGCTAGCTCTATCAAACTCTCATTTCTAGAGCGAGCTACTAACATCTATCTATCTATCTATCTATCTGTCTGTCTGTCTGTCTGTCTGTCTGTCTGTC
>CM044443.1:17335753-17496009 GCA_024363595.1 Xenopus borealis | reverse complement strand
CCCCCCCCCCAGTCTGAAGCTGACTTTTTTAAACACAAGTGATTTCTTTATCTTTCAAAATATATTACATTATTCTAGAATAACTCAATATTTGCTGGAAAGATCTTATTTGTAATTAAACCTGTAGAAACCTGTGGTGCCTATTTAATGTAGGATATGTGGATAAAGATCCATATTGCATGTGACTGAGCAAAGTAGATAGTTAGTACATTGTGAGAGTTTATTAAATTTGTATTTCAAAGTGGAGCAGCACGTCTCCTTTGCACTGGAAGCAGCCACATAACAGCACTTGTCTGTCAGCACAGCTTGGGGGTCAGATTCCTACCCCTTGATCAGCTGTTGCAGGGACTCCCTGAGGCTGCCTCAGGCACACTCCAACTAATGCAGAGTCTACTTTCCTAAGGCACTGGGTAATAGATTTCCTTTATAAAGTGTAGATTGCTTAGAACATTGCTGTGCGGTGTCTGCTGAGTCTTGATGTAATTTTATACCAGCATTATACAGAAAAACCAAAAAGCTCTGCATTAAATATACATCCAGGAAACTACAGACAAAGAATAACAAATAAGCCTGCAAAGGAAGCTCTAAACAGTGTAACTAAAACAATTCCATAATGTAGAAATGAAAATGGAGACTAACCCCTATATAAACATGTACTACAATATGACTATGAAGATTCTCATTCATCTAGGTCATGGTATATTTATCAAAAAGTAACTCAAAGCAACTGGACTTGCTGAGCAGCTTCTTCAGTCAGTGGTGTAACTAGATGTTACTGGGCCCCACAGCAAATTTATTTTAGGGCCCCCAAAATATCCAGAGGTTGTACTGTTTTACTACTATATATTGAAATTTCTCATTAATTTGGGTCTAATGGGCCCCCTATTCCTCCTGGGCCCCCCTGCAGCTGCAGGGTCTGCTTCCTCTGTAGTTACGCCCCTGTCGTCAGTTCAACTGACTGGTGTAGGGGAGTTCTCAGCATATAGTGGGACATTCACTTGCCAGCGCAAGCTTCACTAGCGTTCGCCGCACTTCGCCAGGCGAATTTTCGCCAGTGCTACGCAACTTCACTAAAGGGCAAAGTTACGCTCAGGTCAGCGAACGGTAGCATATTTGCGCTAGTGTTACTTCGCTAGGCAAAGCACAGTTACGCTAGCGAAGCATAATTTGCATACGGCACGAATTACAAAATATAATAGAAGTGTATATAACAGCCACTACACAAGCCCAGGAAACCTTTAATCATAAAAATAAAGTTGTCCTATTGCCCTACATGTGCCCCCTGTATAGTAGTGTTGCCATATGTAGGGGGGAAGGAGGGTAACCCCCCAAAAAAATCGATCTTTTTCAGACTATCACCCACAATGGTAAAACACGCCACAGTGTTTTTTGGGACTTAGAAAAAATTTGACATTCTTTTTTCAACCTCCTATCTATTGTATTGCACTTCGCCTGGTCTGAGCTGGCGAAGTTACGTCTAGCGTAAGTGCTAACGAACAGCAAAAAGTTGATCTTAGTGAATTTGCGTAATTACGATCCTTCGCCAGTGCCCAACTACTCCTGGTGAAAGGGTGCGAAGTTGCGCAAGCATAAATTCGCCAGAGACGGTGTTAGTGAATTTGCAAAGTTACCATTTGACGTCACGCTGGTGAATTGGCGCTAGCGCTAGCTGCTTCGCGCTTTAGTGAATCTGCCCCATGGACTCTTCCAACAATCCAATCACAACGGCACATTGTAACTCTTCAGAGAGGTGACATCTAAAATTTACAGTGGTGTTGATTCTGTGTGGTCACAGTGATAGGATTACTAATGCGTCATGTAACACCTAGAAAACAGATGATACTTGTGAGAGTTGCATGAATGGATGTGTGAATAGTTCTGAAACCGCCGGGGTACAGATGTTAGAACAGCATTGTATGTAGCAGACAGGTGGTGTCGAGGCCCCCGCCTCTGTTCAGGGATAGTTTCTCCACCTTAACATGAATCGACTCTTTCACACCTCTTTCAAACAAGGGATCTTCTTTATCCAAAATTGACATCTTCAAAAGAGTGTCCCTTGTCTTTTAGGTGTAGAAAAACAGTCGTGTCTTGCCATGTAGAGTTCGGCCTCCTATGCTGATCCATTCACTTGGTGAGCAGTTGTTTTGTCTCCCCAATGTATAGATCAGTGCACTCATCGCCACACTGGACTGCGTATACCACATTACTTTGTTTTCCCAATATGTTCTACAATGTTCTTACTGGCAACAATCATCATGGTAAGAGTTAAGTGTAAACAGGGGTTGAATGCTAAGCATGGTATATAAACACAGTATTCATGTTAGCTCTTCAAAACTTCCTTTGTCTTAGTGAAGAACAATAACTATAAGGATAATACCCAATCCATAATGGAATCCACTAGCAGAGAATCTCACATCAAACCACTGGCATTCAGCGTTTTCAACATTATCCAGGCCCGGATTGGTAATTTATGGGTTCTGGCAAATGCCAGAGGGGCTGCTATAAGGTGCCATAGAAAGTCAGTATTTAGTGGGCTGGTGGGGGCTGATTGGGCCTCTGTGTGGCTGTTTGGGTCTCTGTGTACCTGAAATGCCAGGGCCTATTTTAATTCTCAGTCCAGACCTGACATTATCTATACACCGAAATTCCTCAAACTGAATGAACATATTCTATCCAGTCTCTCTCTACTATTTTCTGTTGGAGCTTATTGAAGCAGTGGTGGCTTCTTTGCTCCTATTGAAATCCAAATGAAAAATAAAATTAGAAGTAACTAGAACTATTCATAGGGAGTGTGCAGTTTCTATAAGGGATCAGAGGCAGACAAGCCTAACATCTGCTTGTGCAATGGCAAATGCGTGTGCAATGGCATTTCAACATCTGGCAGTTTGATGGAAAGGTCTGGGTTTGGCAGATGCCTGGAGCTCAGAACAATGCTGACAGTGGAGGAGGAATACTGCTCTGGGGCTGTTTTCCAATGGTTTGATTGGGGCCCACAGTTCCACTGAAAGAAAACCTTAAAGGAGAACTAAAGCCTAACTAAAGAAGTAGGTAGAAATGTTGTACATGATGTTTTGTGCTTGTGTACCAGCCCAAGGCAACCACAGCCCTTTAGCAGTAAAGATCTGTGTCTCCCCAGTAGATGCCCCATTAGCTCCCCATCTTCTTTTCTGCTGATTCACTGATTCACATGCTCAAAATATACAGTAAGCTTAGGGGTTTATTCATCAAAGTCTGAATTTATCTATTTTCGGAAAAAAAAACCTCTGATCAAATATGCACAGCTTTTTTCGCCTTATTTATGAATACATTTTTCTAAAAATTTTGTTTGCAGGGAAAAAAACCCTCCAGAAAACCTTGAAATTATTGCACGAAACCCAGTGTAGATTAAAAAATCATTGAGACTTCTCCCATGAATTATATGCAACCACATCAGGTCTGAAATTTTCAGATTTTCGTTTTCAGATTTTTTCCATCCTCGGAGTATAATAAATCCTGAAAATTTTGTGTTTTTTCCCCCTAAATTCTCCGAAATTTTATTTCCGGATTTTATACTAAACAAACCACAAATGTTTTGTTTTTTTGGCTTTCAGTCCTGTCGCATCAGTCTATACATATTCATGTTCCGGCCTCTAGTGGAACCCTCCCCAGAGGAGCAGAGGCTGTTATAGCAACAAATGGAGCACTGATTCTAGTGATGGGTGAATTTATTCGCATGGGGCGAATTTGCGCGATTCGCCGCTGGCGAATAAATTCGTGAAATGCCAGAGAAATTTCGCCTGGCGAAAATTCTCCAAAAAAAACCGACATTTTTGATGTGACAAAAACGACGCGACGTGCCGAAGTTGACGCGGCACGCATCAAAAGCGTGCTGCGACTCGTTTCGCAAATTTTTCGCCAATTTGCGAATTTCTATGGAAATTAGCAAATTTTTCGGCGAAGCGAAACTCAGGAGATTCGCCCATCACTACTGACTTCATATTAATAGCCTTGTTTTGGGAATGAGATGTTGGACAGGTAGGTATCTGAATCATATCTGGTCATAAAGTGTATTTCTATATATTTTATTACACACACACACTTGCTGTGTTTTCTATGAACAGTATGGGATCCGTTATACCGAAACCCATTATCCAGAAAGTTCTGAATTACAGAAAGGCTGTCTCCCATAGACTCCATTATAATTAAATATTCAAAATTTTTAAAAATTTTCTCTATAAAAATAAAATAGTAGCTTGTACTTGATCCCAACTAAGATATAATTAATCCTATTGGGTTTATTTAATGTTTACATGATTTTCTAGTAGACTTAAGACGTGAAAATCCAAATTATCGAAAGACCCATTAACCCGGAATGCCCCAGGTCCCGAGGATTCTGGATAATAGGTCCCATACCTGTATATGTATTATACTGCCCCCACAGTCAGCTCTGTGCATGAGAAAATACAACACAATTAACTTTCAATTTTTCTGACACTTGCATTTCCTCTAACAAAACTCAGCACCATGAGCAGAGATGTACTTTTGAGTGCACATCATTTCTACAAATATAAACTATTCTCTGGGTTTTCCACCAAACGCCTGTCCATATTGTACTATAGACAGCAGGAAACCATGCCAAGAAACACAGCTTTTGTACCTTTCTGTCATTTCAACAACTGGTTGTTATATTTTGTTTCCAATTATATTACTCAGTTTAGGGCAGGAATACATTTTTCTTTCTTTCAGTCACGTATTTAATTAGATAAGCAGTGGTGTGAATTCATTAACTAGATGCTGTAAACGCTATTTCTTTGAATTTATTTTTGGAGGCGAAAAGACAGAAATAAAGCCTGTTTCAAGTCCCAAAACTTTTCCGTTGTTCCTCTTGTTTTCGGGCTTGATAAAATAATAAAGTGTATGCGGGATTTATACGGCGCATTTAATTATCTAGAGACAGTGAACATGAGCACAATCTCAATGTTCTTATCTAGTGATGGGCGAATCGGCGGTGTTTTGCTTTGCCGGATTTTTCACGGATTTCTAGCGAAGTTCGTAAAATGGTGACAAATTCACGAAACGCCGCCACGTGTCTGATTTTGGATGCCTGTGTCCATTGCCGGCATAAAAAAAAATACGGACACTGGCGTCTATTTTTTTTGGACACCGGCCAAAAACGGAGGCGCGCATCCAAAAATGAGACGCCAGCGAATTTTTATTATTTAATCGCGGGAATTCGCCTCAGCCGAATAAATTAGCCCATCACTATTCTTTTCCACTGTGCAGCATCTTTCCCATGCCTAAATTTGTGGGCAGGTCACACAAAGGCCCAGGTCTAGCGTTGCAAAAATTTTGGGGTGACATGCCATCACTGCCCCCCATTGACACTTGGACTGGGGTGGGGTGAAACTCCCACCAGCCAGTTCCCAGTAAAAGCGAATTATCGCATTGGATCAGAGTGAGCTATGGGGTTGGGTGAGAGGAGTTGTGAGTGGCAGGGAGAGGTGCGGGCATGGAGAGCACACCTCCCAACTGTCCCATTTTCTGCAGGACCATCCAGAATTTCTGTTTGAGCTCCTGCACTGACAACAGAAAAAGAGAGCCCAGAACAGTCAGCATCTGCACTTAGATATGTTTGTAACAATTTAAGATAGTAAAGAAACAATTGTAAATATTTAAGATAAGCAAGTCTCTTGGGAGAACTTTTTCTAGCAGCTTAAAGGGTGTTTCACTTTCATTAGCAAAAACTTTGCACTAAAACTCCCAGAAATGTGTTCACAATTTCATAACCTGTCAAATTTTGTAAAATGGACACGGTAGTTAGGGGTTGTGGTCACAACATGGGCATGGCCAACATTTTTTGTCCCCCTTTTCATGTTGTTTGGTATGGGCGAGTATGCAATCGGCTGGACTAGGGGAAGTGATTGATCATGGTGGAGCAGAGGAAGCTCCGGTGTTTGGTGAGAGGGGCGGGAGAGGGTGCAAGGGGTGGTGTGAGTGATGCACCTTTAAATCTTTAAAGGGGTGGTTCACCTTAAAGTGAACTTTTAATATGAAATATAATGGCCAATTCTAAGCAACTTTTCCATTGGTTTTCATTATTTATTTTTTATAGTTTTACAATTATTTGCCTTTTTCTTCTGACTCTTTCCAGCTTTAAGATGGGCATTGCTGACCCCATCTTAAAAGCAAATGCTCTGTAAGGCTACACACTTTGGGGCAGATTATCAAATTGAAAAATCACATTTTTAAATTCAAATTTCAAGCTAATTTTTGTGTATTTTGACTAGGGAATAGTACTGTCTCTTTAAAAATACAATTTTGACTATTTGTCATCTGAGACCTGCTTTTTCAGCCTATGGGAGACCGCCTAAGACCTATCTGGAGTCATTTAGTGGACTTTGAAAAATCAAAGTTTTTTAAAAAAAAAATACTTTGAATCAAATTTGTTCGAATACGATCCAAATTCGATTCGAGTGAACGAATACAGCCTTTTCACTGGAATTTTAAAAAAAAATATTTTTTAAATAGATTTTGTTTGTTTTTTTATTCTAATTTCGAGTTGATGGGCGTTTAAAAGAACTCCCATCACCTCAAAATCTGCCCCTTGCTAAATCTGCCCCTTATTATTACTGCTACCTTTTATTGCTCCTCTTTCTAGTAAGGTCCTATCCTATTCATATTCCAGTCCCTTATTCATATTAATGTATGGTTATTAAGGTAATTTGGACCCTATCTACCAGATTATTTATAATGCCATTTGAAGGGCTGCTGAATAAAAAACTAAATAACCACAGATAATAAAAAATTGTCTCAGAATATCACTCTCTACATCATACTAAAAGTTAACGCAAAGGTGAACAACCCCATTAAATCCGGTCCTGATCTTTCCTTGGAATTACAGTATCATCGCGGGCAAATAGACAATTCTCTTAATGCAATTGTGCAACATCTGCTACAATTGCATGTGATTATCCACTGACACGACTGTATATTCATTTAGTCGCAAATCGGGCACAGTTGAGCCGAATCACCAGTGTTTGTCAAGCAATTGATGTCTGCATCTGCAGGGGGTGATGAGAACCCTGGAGCTAATGCTTGGTTAGGTGCAGGGCTGCTCCTGCCATGAGACCAGGTGAGAACTTTGCCTCAGGCGGCAAGGAGCAGCCAGTTAAAGGGCAAGGAAAGAAAGAAATAAAATCCAATTTTTACTTTCTTTAATGAAAAACAAATTTATCTCCAATATACTTTAATTTAAAAATGTGTACAGTTTTTATAAGAATCCTGACTGTATGCAGTGAAATTCTCCCTTCATTTAGTGCTGTGGATAGGAATTGTCAGACGGTCCCTAACTTCTGACAGGGAAACAATTATACTTATGAACAGCAGGGGGAGCCCTTGCCTTTCTTACCAGCCATGCAGAAGTCAAACAGCTTTGTTTTTTGATCATTTATGATGACCCCTAAGCAGCACAGACCACACTGAGCATGTGCAGTGCCAGTGTCAGGCAAAGATGTATAACAAAGTTACAAGATGACAGCCCCCTGTGGCCAACTTTGAAAGCATAAATCATTTGTTTAATTAGGCTTGTGGTGCAGTAAGTTCATGTTTATGTTTAGTATACAAAATACAGTATTTCTAGCCTTATTCTATTTTACACTTTCCTTGTCCTTGAATTTCTGGGTTTTAACCTGGAAATTCAGTTCCACTAGTGCAAAGAGCATAATTGCGATCAATGCACTAGCGATACCGACCCTCTTTGACCCTCTCCGACGCTGATTTTTAAGCACAGGGCAGGAAGGTGGGGAGGCATCAGGGCTGCTGTCTGGCTGCGCATCTCGCAACAGGGCCCACCCTCTATTTACATTACTGCAACAGACCCTCATTTAAATTGTATATAATTGTAATAAATTGTATAAATTGTAATAATAGTTTTTTTTACATTACATCAGCCAGTAAAACATAAGTCCTACAGTACTAAAAACATACTATTTACTATACCTGAAACGTGAAATATTCATATATAGTATTTACTGGCTGATTTCTGAAATTCCCCGAAGCCAAAAGATGAGGAAATGATTTCTTAGAATACTGAGTAGAATGATAAAATAATTTTCAAATCTTATTTCAACCAAAATACTTTAGTCTAACAGTCATACCATCCCCAAAGACATTTACTAATTGAAATAAAATCTGTGAATTAAAAATAAGTAGACTATGGCGCATCTAGATTCATCCTCCGGAAAGGTCAGTGCTTTCTAGTTACTTATTCAATTCAAATGTCTACATGAAGTGTTCTATGCTTCTGAGACCTAAATTGTTCAGGGTAATTTGTACAAATTACTGTAAATATATCTGATTTAAACCACAGTACTACTTTTATTTTTCAGCCATTTTAATTGTTAAAAAATGTAGAGTTATTTTAGACATTTCTCCTGTACTTAAATGAAGACTACATTCAAAAGCACATATACCAAGCTACACAAGAAGGAGAGAGAGGCCCAGACATTTTATCCTGTAGGTTTCTCTTTGGGGCAAATTAGAAACTTTTGGGTGTTTTTTTTTTCCATTGAAATTCTATTGGGAGGTGTATTTTCAACATTCAAGCTCTTTTATTTTTTCAGTTTTTTTTCAGATTGTATTGTAGAAGTCATGCCTATATTGGCTAACAATAAAAATACATTTGCAAGCTTCTGGAGCACCACGGGCCCCTTCATCAGGCTAAATACAAATGAAATCTAGAAAGGCACATCATACATACAGGAGTCTTGATTCAGTCAGGTCACATAGTGTGACATGAAACCTGACCCTAAATTAAGGCCCTGTCTTAATGTGTTAAATAACTCCATATATTTGAATTCATAAATCTTCCTTTCCCATTAAGTTTTAAAGTTCCCTTTTAGAATTAAGGCCTGCGCATCCTGAAGACTGTGATTTTGACTGCAGAAGTGTTGCCCCACTGGTGTATCACATGATTTAGTTTTGATTTTATGTTGATTTTATGTGATATGTGATATGTGTACCCTGTTTCACCAATCTATATGCCTCCTGTAGAGCACCTAGTACATGTAATTATGTATATCACATTGGATGAAGCACATGAATAGTAGTCTAGAATGGTGTGTATTTGGTATTGCAACTTGATCTTTGCACAGGATGTAATTGCAGGTTTCACATCTGTTGCTGTTTCAGGGAAATGTACCTGCTTTAGTTGTTTTAGGAAGAGCACTTCTGACAATCATTTTGCTCAAATTAGGTGTTTGTCTATAAACAAGAGTAGTTCCTGGAATATTTGTTTTAGTCGGGTATCTGTATGGAGCATGGGTTGCGGGTCTTTGACTATTTTTCTAATAATGCTGGGTTGTAGGTAACTACACCCTGGTGTTTTCTGTATTTTCGTTGTATTCCAAGAGTGTGTCTCTGGGTTTTTGAGTTGCTCTGTGGATTTGATCATCAATAACCTGTGGATGGTATCCATTATTAACTAAAGTTTTCCATAAGGAATGGAAAACTGTCCCACCTAAGATATGCAGGACGGCCTGTTGGTTTTTGGTATAGTGATTTTTGCATGCAGGGCCAGGCCAAGGGGTAGGCAGAGTAGGCACATGCCTAGGGCACAAAGCTGGGGGATACCAGGCAGGCACCATTAGTGATGGGCGAATCTATACCATTTTGCTTCGAGAAAAATTCCAGAATTTCCAGCGAACATTCATGAAACAACACGCGTATAATTTTTGTTGCATGTTGCATCGTTTTTGACACGCATTGCATCGTTTTCTGCACATCGCGTTGTTTTTGGCGTGCATCATGTCATTTTGACACGTTGTTTTCGGCACGCGTTCGTTATTTTTTTTTTTACGTCAGCAAATTTTCTATGGTGTTTTGGGAATTTATTCGCCGTTGGCGAATCGTGGAAATTTGCTGCACATTCGCACCTGCCGAATAAATTCGCCCATCGCTATGCACCATCTCTGCCTCCTACCCCTTAACCTGGTCCCTGCTTCCTGCTCTGGCCGGAGTGTGCAAAGCCTTTTTGCATGGTTCCATTTTTGATATAGATGGTTGTATCCAGGAAGTTGATGAGTGAGTAAGAGTTGTTAAGGGTAAGGTGATGGTGGGTATAATTGGTTAAATCTTTGGTGGAATGCCAATAGTTCTTTGGAGCAGATGAAGGGAGACACCTTGCTAGTAGTGATGGGCGAATTTGTCCCGTTTTGCTTTGCCAAAAAAAAAAAATTCATGTAACAGCGCAGGAGACTCGTTTTTAATGCTGGCATCTGTTATTGGACGCGGGCATCGGTTTTTGGATGCCTGGCTACTTGCTAGTGCAGCAGGCACAGTTGTGCGTTCTGTACCAGTAGAGCTAAATTTCCATATTAAAAATAGAAATTGTCTCGTGGAGGTCCATTTATTGAAGGTCGAATTGTAGTGGTATTAGAGCTTTTTGAAACCGCAAATAAACTGTATGGGGCATATAAAGGATGGAAGTAAAAATTAGGAGTAGTTTTTTCACCAAAAATGAAGATTCCCCTCAACATTGCCAATTTACTAAGAAGAGAATACACCAAGGGGCAGATTTATTAAGGCTCAAGATGTGTTAAAAAAATCTCGAATTTTTTTATAACATACCCTAACCCTGAAAACAGTTTGAATCCAAAAATACACCATCTAAAACCTGTCAAGATCATGTAGGGGTCAATGGCAGAGGTCCCGTTAACCATTTGAAGATGATACTAGCTTCATGATGTTCAAGTTTTATTTCAGTGGGTTTCACTCACAAACTCGATCAATTCGAGTGATTCGAGTTTTTTTAACCAAGATTATTCTTGTTGTTAACCCAGAACTTGCTGATTCTGTTTTTTTTACTGAAATAAGAAACCATTCAAGCTATGATCACATTCAAGTTCTTTTGAGGTTTACAAAAGCTCACATAGCTCTAAAATTTGACCTTTCACAAATAACCACCCAAGTTTTGAAGAATTAATTTGGCATCAGTGAAAATTCTTTTTGCATTGGTGTAAATTCACCTCTCTTCTCCAGGTGAAAATTCTTCAATTCACTAAAAGCACAAGAATGTATTGTATAATTTTTTCACAGAGAACTTACACCAGGAAAAAATCCAGCACATTTCTCTTGAAAAAGTGTACTTACGATTTTTAGTAAATATGAGATGTGTTTTGAAAACACACCTGATGAAGCTAGATGAAGAGAAAATTCACAGTTTAGTAAATGTCACCCTATATCTCTAGAAACACATATGCCATGAAAGTTATTGAATGATGTCATGGCAGAAGTGACCCTCAATGAAACAATGCCAATGTTGTTGAAGTAGAGTTTTTTCTGTGACTAAATGTAACTTAAAGTCAGGTTTTTTTCATAAATATGCTCGCTATCCAAAATAATGATGCTCATGAGTTTACATTGGGAATTATGAAACATTTCATATTTGCAGCCTGTCAAAACAGCTGGAGGGCATTTGCATCTCAACAAAACATCCTTTTATATTGCAGTTTCCCATAAGAATTACAGTGGCCTAGTGGTTTATCTATTTCTTGGAAAATTAATTAATTTCATGGAGAACAGCAAGATAAGCGGTAAAAACATATAGCATTAAATCATTCGTTCTTTTTGACCCTCTAGATTTCCAATATCTAAAAATTTAGGTACAAACTTTTAACTAGATGATATCATACTCTTCTGAAATTCATATCAATCTACCCTTGATCATTACTAAATGCTGGAGATGTCAACAGTCAAAGGTTCCTGTCTTACGTATAATGGGGAGTGTCCAGTCATAACAAAATAAATCTACAAAGGATGTCACCCTTCTGTGGTAGATACAACGCTCCTGTTCTCATATGCTGTCCCTACATATTTTTTTCCTTGCTTTAACCCCATTCAGCCCCCACCCCCAACATGCTTACCGTTGTCATAGAAATTCAATTACCAGAGACCGCTTGAGATAAAAAGATAAGGTTTATTTGACCCAAACTCTGTGGATGCTGAGCTCATGTAGGGTCAGATTTATTAAGGGTCGAATTATCAAAACTCGATTTGAGGTTTTTTTTAAAAAAAAATTGAATTCAGTTTTCAAGATTTATCATACTCCCTTTCAGAATTCAAATTCAAATATTTGCCACCTACAACCTGCCAAATGTATGTATAAGTCAATGGGAGAGGCCTAGTGACCAACTTGGAGATGTTTGTAGCCTTCCTGACATTTGAGTTTTTTTTTGGTTGAGAGATTTATGTGTGTTAAAAGGAGTTACTGTTTGAAGAGCATAGAGATATCTTTCTAAAGCACAGAAAAACAAACAACTGCTCTAATAACAAATCAAGTGGTTCTGCTTCAAGGTCAGAGTACTAATAACCAAGACTAAAGTTGGCCATACACAGGCTGATAAAAGCTGCTGACAGACAGATGCGGCAGCTTATTGGCCCGTGTATGGAGCCCTCCAACGGGCTTCCCCAATTGATATCTGGCCGAAAGTCGGGCAGGTGTCGATCGGACGGGACTAAAAATCCAGTTGGATCGTGGCTGCATCATTGATGCGGTCCCGCAATCCAACCATCCATTCCCCTTCGTTATGATCTGATCATTGGGCCCTAGGGCCCACCATCGGATCAGCCCAAAATCACCCACCATATATCTTGCATATCAGGGAGAGATCCGCTTGTTTAGTGACATAGCCAAACCAGTGGATCTCTCTGTGTATGGCCACCTTAACTTGAGAACAGAATCCATTAAAATCAGGGGAGTTCCTGGGGGGCTCTACATATGCAGAATTTTATTTTCTTACTGTCTTGACAAGCCTTCCTTCCCATAATATGCTATCTTACAAAGAAATGTACTGGAAAATTATTGATGTAGTTATCATACATGCCAAATATTATTTATTTGTTGAAATGAAGAAAGGATTAAAAATAAACAGTCAGAAGGCCATTCATTTAATATTAATGCTCTACAGAATAATGTTACTTTATTGCTTAGGCAAATGTATTTGTTAATAACTAAAATCAATGTTCATGATTTTTTAAAAATGTTTTTTTAGTAATTGTGTCAATTTTATATCCCAAATTAAATGTACAACTTAGAAAGGCCTTAATAAATTCAGTAATTACCTATGCTGCCCAGTAAATATCAAACATTTAAATATCTGGCTTATCAGAGGTGCACACTCCTTGTTTTTATGTGTGTGGAATAGCATTGGCAAACCTGTAAAGGGGTGATGGTGCCAGATTTATAGCTGAATCCATTAAAGTAGAACAATGCTGGTATCATAAATTCAACAACATGATATCAGCAGAAAAAGGTTATGAAACACTCCCATAGTCTTATAAAATACATTGTAGACACTTTACACAGTTGAAACCTGTGTAATATTGGGGAAAGATCTTGCCTGGTTTATCTATTCATCCCATGAGCTTCTGGCAAGTGTTTATCTAAACCTTATTTGCTTTAGGTGGAAGAATAACAGCTGGCTGCTCAAGGTCTTATCAGAGATTAGAGTCCCGTTTAACAATATTTGAAATGTATTTTTGATTATTATTTATATAATTGATTATATTACAAGTTGCATTTTACAAAGATTGTTCCTCATTTACATCAGTCCCTGACCCAGTGGAGCTTACAATCCAAGGCTCCTGTCATATCCACATAACACTCACCAGAGTCAATTTTATCAGAAGCCAATTACCTGTCTGTATGTTTTGAAATAAATCAACGGAGAAGTCACTGGCAGTGAAAGAGTTAAAGACCTGTATTGTGTTTTGTTGCAATGTTGTTCTCAGTACAAGAGATACTTATATGGGTTTAGTTCCAGGGTTTTGGCTGCTCAGTTGCTATAGAAACTAATGATAATGATGATGACAATAAGAAAGGAGTTGCCATTGGATTGTAGAGTTCCATTATTTGGCCTATTTTGCTGGTTGTGCCAACAAATGACATCAGACATGGCTGCTTGGCTGCGGCATCTTCTTAGAGAATTGCAATACATGTATGTAATACAATGCATGAAAGACTCTGCTGGGGTTCAAAGCAGGAACTTCATGATTGTTGGCTGCTCTCCTAGTCCAGTTATCAGGGAGAGCAGCCAACACCACCCTTCCACCTTTTTCCCTGGTTTCTTTACATCACCCCAGCAGCCTTATTAGCAGTGGTGTTTCTGGGGCTGCCACCGCCTGAGGCAGCAGCCCCGAAGCCGCGCCCCCTTCCCGCTTAAAATCAGCATTGGAGTGGGTCAAAGGGGAGCAATATCAATTGTGCATTGAGTGCACTTGTGCTCTCTGCACTAGTGGAGCTACCCTAAATTCGGCTCTTCAAGTTACAAGTTGCCACCCCTTGTAACTGGCCGCTCCATGCCGCCTGAGGCAAGGTTCTCACCTTGCCTCATGGCAGGATCAGCTCTGCTTATTGGTTGGGTTGGGTCAGCCAATCAGGGATGACTCTGCCTTATATAATCCCAGCTCTCTTCACATCCGGTGCCTGAGAATTGGCCTTGCAAATAGTGGAGTACTGTGGCCTAGTTCCTTCTACTCCCAGTTTCCAGTCCTGTCTGGTTCTGCTCCCCATTCCTGTTCCAGGCCAGTTTCAGTCCTCCCCTTGTCCATTTCTTCACCAGCACCATCCTTCTCCATCATGTCACTGGTTCTTCAGTGTCAACTATCTTCTCTCCCTTCCCGGTCCTGTTGGCTGTTAACAGCTTTGCCTTTAGAATCCTTAGAAATCCCTCACTGAGGGTTGGCGAAGTGATAGGATGCTAATATACAGCATGGCAAAGCTGAGCCAAACATTTACCTCTATAAAGGTATAAAGGCACTATTATGGCCCTAGGAGGATGAAAGTTTCAGCTATGCAAAAGCAAGAAGCCAACAACGATCAATGAACCCAGGCTAAATTGCTAAAGTGCAACAATATCCTAAGTCCATGGTCAAATAACCCATTACCAATAAAATACTGTTAAACATGAAGCACTTGATTTAATCATGCTGCAAGTCCTTTTTTTTAATGTAAATATAAACTTCAGTTTGATGTAGAAGCATTTAAATAATTAAAAATATGAAATGTAATTCTGCATTCAGAAATGAAACTGAATTTTAATATTACTGACATCTGTTGTTGTTTATATGAAGTCCCTTGTGGACATTTTCAAGGTTTAGAATTGCATCTAACCTCATTTATCTCTTCAAAGAAATCTTTTATATTCCTTTAGTACATATTCCCCAATGTGTACATAGACACCATGAGTAGACTTATTGCATTAATCTGCAAATTTGAACATGCCTAGCTGTGTGAAGTCTAGCAGAAGTCGCAAATTAAAATAATATCAACATATCCATGTGGCAGTATGATTGTGCAGTGGTGGATTTTGCTGGTATCATATCTATACCTTGTAGCTATATATTTTTACATTAGTTATGTTATCATTTATGTTATGAGTGGTTAATCTGCCTCAGTTTTGATCCTATGCTGGTTAATGTTGCCAATTTCCTTCCAGTTGCTCTCTCCAACAAGATAATCGTAGGTGTCTCCATGATGATACAGAGGGGCAAATTCACTAATGCGCTCGGGACACCTTTACCGCATTTTTCGCCACTTCTCCAGGCGAATTTTGGCCAGTCCACTGCTAATTCACTAAAATGCAAATTTGCGCTCAGGGAGGTGAAAAGTAGCGAAGTTGCGCTACCATTACTAAAGGTAGTTATAACCAATTTTTTGATAATATTTTTCTCTATAATAATAAAATAGTACCTTGTACTTGATCCAAAATAAGATCATGTATATTAATTATATAATGAATCCTTACTGGGAGCAAAGCCAGCCTATTGGGTTTTATTAATGTTTACATGATTTTATAGCAGACATAAGGTATGTAGATTCTAATTACAGAAAGATCCTTTATCTGGAAAGACCCAGGTCCCAAACATTCTGGATAGTGATGGGCGAAGTTATTCGCCAGGGGCGAATTCGCGGCGAATTCCCGCGATTCGCCGCTGGCGAATAAATTCGCGAAACGACCAGAAAAATTCGCCGCCAAAAATTCGCCGCGCAAAAACGAGTCGCGCGTCGTTTTTGACGCGACGCGTCGAAAACGACGCGACGCGCGTCAAAAGCGACGCGCTACTCGTTTCGCGAAATGGCGGAAAATTCGCGAATTTCTCTGGAAATTCGCGAATTTTTCGGCTAAGCAAAACGCGGCCGTTTCGCCCATCACTAATTCTGGATAACAGTGTCAGGCTCTGCTGGGATTCGAGCCAGGGACCTTTGGGTTTCTGGCTCGATGTTCTATCCATTAGGCCAGGAGAGCAGCCGATAAGGCTGCTCACTATAGATTTCCTGGTCTCTGCAGCCCCAGCCCAGCAGCAGCCTGATTGGTTGCAGTCAGCCAATCAGGGCTGGCTCAACCCTATTTAAGGCCTGCCCTCCGTGCACACCTGGCCGGAGCATTATTTAGGCCTTTAGTACTGTGGCATCGTCCCTGACTATAGCCTTGCTTTAGCTCTTGCCTTGCCTTGCCTTGTTCTGCCTTCCCTTGTCCCCCCTTGCCTTGCCTTGTCTTGTTCTGCCTTCCCTTGTCCCCCCTGCCTTGTCTTGCCTTTACCTTAACCTTGTACTGACCTTGCCTGTTCCTGATTCTTACTTCCTGTCTCTGCTCCTTGTTTCCCCTCACCTTGCTTTCCAGTCCTCCTGCTCTTGCCCTTGCTATCCAGTCCTCCTGCTCTTGCCCTTGCTATCCAGTCCTCCTGCTCCTGCCCTTGCTATCCAGTCCAGATCTATGCCCGCACTGTCCTGTCCCATCAGTCTGTTCCTGTCACGATCCAGTTTGTCTACGCCCTCATCTTCCTGTTCCAGCCAATCCTCACCAGTTTCCTGAGCACAAGACACCCTTGCCTTAAGGACTCGCACCTCTCCCTTCAGACTCTACAGCGCCCCCTACCCAATCCCTGACAAACAGGTCCCAGTTTTAGGGTATGGTCATTCTCGTTTGTGATCTGGTTTTCTACAATATATTCCTGTTTGCTTTCTGGTTTCCTACAATAAGCTTCTGGTTGGCTATTTGGTTTCTACAATGGAGTTGGAAGAACTTACTACAGTTGCAAGTCTATTGTAGGAAATCATTCAGTCTTGACCAACAGCTGCTTTTAATGTCTTCAGTGGAGATCTTTCACACATGAAGTTGGGCATCCAACAATATAACTCTGGCAGTTTGGGTGCTGGTGTTACCTTATCTAAGTGATTGATGATGCTAGCACCTCTTAACTAGCCACCTGCTCAGCCTCCTCTTTGCCACCCCTTGATTCCTCTCATGGTGTCATCCACATCGGGGTGCCACGCTCATAGTACTGCAGTCAAAAATAGCTTATTATGGAGGAGAGCTTGCAAATTGCACTGTGATCTACCCAGCCTCTAAAAGCTTCCCTTTTATTCATGCACCTGCATGTATAAACATACTCAAAATATCAATCAATCAGCATTTGGCAGCAGAAATAATACTATTTTTTCCATATATGACAATTCATTTAGTTTTTTTTTTATTCAACATAAACAATTTTGCTAATCTTCTTATTTATTTTACATTCTGCAGAGCACAGCTTATTATAATATATATGCATAGATTGCTAAAGGTTAAAATTTGCCATTTATGGTTATGCTACTGCTCCACGAGGTTATGTCCAATATTTGAACAGGCCAGTTGCAAGCAGCCAAATTCCAATTCTCCAAGCAATTATTTGAAAGAGACCATTATCTGGTCCACCAACATGCAAGCTTGAACTTTTTAAATATCAGGGATATCAAACCTGACTCTCCAAATTAAGTTAGTTAATTCTGACTGTTTAGAAAATCATCCTTGCTGTCTATGTAGGGGCACATAGGGTTACCTTCCCCTATGTTCTAGAAATCCCCTACTGGTTGGAAACCCCCTGCTATGGCCAGCTAAGAGTTGAGCCTAGTTAAGAGTCAGGATTTGGAATGTTTCCTTTTCTTCATTGACATGTGTTCTCTGGCAGTTCCAGATTTGGTTAGGAGGTGTCATTGTCAGATGACATGTTTTTTCAAAATGCATCAGTTAATAGTGCTGCTTCAGCAGACTTCTGCACTGAAATCCATTTTTCAAAAGAGCAAACAGTTTTGTTTTTATATTTAATTTAGAAATCTGACATGGGGCTAGACATATTGTTAGTTTCCCAGGTGCCATGTGACTTTGTGCTCTGATACACTCCAGTCACTCTTTACTGCAGCACTGCAAGTTGGAGTGATAGAACCCCCCCCTTCCCCCCCAGCAGCCTAACAACAGAACAATGAGAAGGTAACCACACAACAGCTTCCTGGTAGATAGATGAACAGCACTCAATAGTAAAAATCCATGTCCCACTGTGACTCCTTCAGTAACATTAAGTAGGAGAAACAATAGCCTGTCATAAAGCAGTTCCATAGTACACTGGCTCTTTCTGAAAACACATAAGCAGGCAAAATGATCTGAGATTGCTGCCTACACACCAATATTACAAAAAGAAAATACACTTGTTGGGTTAGGAATGAAATGTTACATGGTAGAGTGAAATATTTGCAATGTTAGTGTAATTTAGAAATAAAACCTAAAAATCATGCCAGAATCCCTTTCAGGATTTACTAAGGAGAGTGCACTTTCTCTTTGGCTGCCACATGCTGAGGGAGATGGGTGTCTGCTGGAGAGCCTGGGACTTAGGCCCAGTAAGGAAAGGCACCAAAGGAGGTGAACCTTGGAGAAGTGAGGGAACAGGGTCCTGTGAATGAAATATAAAATAATGGTAAGAGTAGCTCCTGTCATAGTAGACTCTGGGAGTGTATGTTAGATAGTTTGAGCTAGAAAGAGTATTTCTATGCTCCAATGTAGAAGTATATTATAGTGGGTAGTGATGGGTGAATTTATTCGCATGGGGCATATTCGGGGCGAATTCCCGCGAAAATTTGCGGAACGCCACCGAAAATTCACAAAAAAAACAAGTCCTGTGTTGTTTTTGACGCGACGAAAACGACGTAACGCGTGGCAAAAACGACGCGATGAAAACAACAACAACACGTGCGGCGAAAACGACGCGACACATCGAAGTTGACGCAACGCCAATTCGTGACTTTCGCTGGAAATTCGCAAATTGTTCCGCGAAGTGAAACTGGGTAGATTCGCCCATCACTAATAGTGGGTAGCAAATCAGATTAGAGGATTTCCCTGGAGGTTTCACTGGAGCTGATCCAAGTCCACTAAAGGGGAATTAAAGTGGGATTCCCGCCATGTCTGTGTCCAAAGGGGTGTCAGTGTATGATACATTCTGTTATTGAATGTACTTTGACCACTTTGCCTCAGAGAAGTCTCTACTGTGTGAGTACCTTATCACTTTTAATACATTGTTATTTTGAATCTCTAATCAATGGGATATTTGTCTCTTGTTTGCAAAACCCTGGAAACATTTGTGAAATAAAAAAAATCTAGATGAATTAATTGATTGCAATGTGCAAGATTAACTGATATTATTTTATTAATTTCAACTTAACAACTTGGCAATACAGTAGTAGAGGTGCTTAAAACAGTTGAACAGTTAAAATCCTTCTCTTTTTAATGGGAGCTTGGTTTGTGTATTCATTTATGTCCCCTAAATATTACAGATAGGTACACATAGACAAACTGCACATTGATACTGGCAAAACAGCAACTTTTAGCATAACAATAAAGGAGAACAGAAAGTGCACAGTCAGTTGTAGTGCATTTATTTTCCAAGGTATAATTGTATGTTAATATCTTGGCTCTGGATAATTGCCCCTATTATGTCCTGCTTTGTGCTGAAGTCATGGGAAATGTTAGCAATTATGTCAACACATAAATTGCATTTCTTTCAGCTGAGGCTCAGACCTAAATGTGTTGAAGAAATCCATTAAAGGGCTGCCTTATGAGTGCTTATAGCGAGATTCTTTCTGCTGATTGGATTACAAAATGTAAATACATCAGGATAATATTATGTATACACTGTAAATGTAACCACAGTGTGTTTGTTGTTTTGAGCTCTGACATTAAATAAAATAAACAGCCTTGGCAATTTTTCATCTTTTGGCTTTTTGTATATACAAAGACTAATTGAATTGCTTAATGGGTTTGTTCAACCATTATTCCTAAAGGTAGTCTCAATCCATGTGTGATGTTGCATCTCTTAAAAAAGCCACAAAGCAAAAAGTAGTAGTAGTTTTGAAACACAATATAGAACAATCAAAACTATTCATATTTATTGCGATATTACAAATGCAAATATTCAATATCATCGGCCAGAATGAGATACTTAAAATGAAGATACTGCAATGCTTTAACAACGGTGGTGTTATGGCAAATTGTGCTGTAAAAAAAAAAAATCTGTGTTGAATTTGGAGTATATCTAATGCTTTAGCAAAGTCTAAGTAGATCTTTTCTACTGCCATCCCAGAATCAAGGTCTCTGCTCACCTTTTTGATAAAAAGAAATTAAGTTAGTCTGGCGAAAGTATTATGATTTGCTACGATTAAGTGAATGCTGCAGTCTCACTAGTTGAAAAACTAGTGGCAGGTTTCAAAGATCCAAAAATTTTTTCCATGTCCTTTAACTGCAATGTAATTTGCTTTTCCATTAACTCTAATGTAATCTAGCCAAATGTTGTAGTTTCTCAAAATGTTCTTCTGCAAAATGGTAGCAACAAAACGTTAACTGAACAGTAGTTCAAAAAAGCAGTTTTCAGACCCATTGGATCTGGTAAAACATGTATTCAGTCTCCCCTTTCCTGTAAAAAAAAAAAGGTTACAAATGTTTGAAAACATCAATTCTAAAAAGAAATAAATGGATATTCTGCAAAGAGGCTGTATTTAAATTTGAGATGCTTTTCAGAGAATCCTATTTCCAACATATGCTCCTATTTCACGTTAAAATGACCTGTTAAATTCCAGGGGAATAGTTTTAGCACAACACCTATATTTGCCTTCATTGTAGTCAGAAGCATGAGCAACAGCAACTATCCATTACTCCAGTTTCTGCAGTCATAACACACACTTTTCATTTCCACTTCCATTTCAAGGTCAGGGTTTGTCGAAATCTTAAAGTATGTTTTTTACTTGAAGAGTAGAGGACTTGCATATTTAATATGTCTGAAGAGTAATAGGAATAATTATTCCTAATCTGAAAAAACATCTTTTTAGAAAGATGGAATTGTCTACAATGGCAGTGTGTTGAAGCTTGCTCTTAGAAAGGCAAAACATAGAATATTTATGAACCCACAATCTACCCATGCATGTTTCAAGAAAAAGGTTTGCTTTCTTCTCTGCCTCCTGCAATGACAATGATATAGTGAGGTAAAACCTGGGAGGAACATTTTGTTCATTAGCAGTGGTGGAGGGATTCAGGCAGCATACAGAGCATCCACAACCAAAAGAAAGAGGTTAATAAACAGAACCATATAGAGAAAAGCAACTGAGAAAGCTGCATCCATACTAAATATAATGAAGCAAAATATACCCAAAATTGCATAATGAAACACATTACTTTTTTAGCTTAATTCTGTGTTGGTGCAAAATTGTTTTTTATAAAGAAAAAAACAAACAACGAATCAAAGTAAGGACCCCAGTAATTCAAGGCAGAAATGTTACCTATTGAGCCACCATGCTCTTGAATAAGAGACAGGAATATGAATAGGAGAGGGTCAGAATAAAAAGATAAATAATAAAAAGTAGCCATAACAAGGACATTTTAGCCTTACAGAGTTATTTCCAAATGGTTGGTTTCCCATCATGGATTTTGTTAGTAGTGTCTGTGCCACGCACATGCTCAGTGGGCTTTGAGTAGCTGTAGGAGTTTTCACAAATCATCAGGCAAAAAAGTGGTTTTCTTGTAATAAAAGCTAATTATCACAGGGATGATTATTACATTTTGATGCTTATTGTGCTGGTTTCTGAGCTGCCATGTACAATAATTATTTACTAATCAGCCTCAGCCTCATATTATGACCTTTATATTATATATATATAAAATATATATATTCAGTGTCTTGGACATTGGTCCCTTGGCTCAGAAAGTGACAGCAGCACAGAGCATGTGCAAGGAATCAGCAGAAAAGAAGTTGGGGAACTACAGGAGTATAGTTGGGGGCACAGATCTTTAATTCTAAAGGGCTGTGTTTGTCTTGAACTGGCATAAAGCCCAAAATATAATACAACATTTCTACCCTACTTTTTTAGTTAAGCTTTAGTTCCCTTTAATGTGTCTTTTAGTTTAGTAATATCATTTGTTGCTCAAAATTGTAAGAAGACCCCCTTTCAACTATACTACAACTGTTTCTCCAAAACAGGGTTTGACTTCTTATAAAGACATTGTTAGTGCTGGGAGGGCTCCAATCCCTTTGTTTGAAGTGGAATCCAAAGGGGGGGATAATAATGATGCCTGGTTTTTTTTCTGGCTCACCAGACCACTTTTTTCCAAGTAAAAAAGACCACCTGGTTAAATTCTAGTAGGGATTTGGGTACATTTCTTTAATTGGGAACACATGCATTTCGATGCTAAACTGAACTGGATGAAAACATTCATTTGTCTTAATTTATGGGGAAAGTACATTGCAGTACAGGTATGGGATCGGTTATCCGGAAACCCATTATCCAGAAAGCTCTGCATTACAGAAATACTGTCTACCACTGACTCCATGCTGAAAAATAGATTTGGGTAAAAATCTGATAACGTCAGTGCTTTGCTTGAAAAGTATGAATTTTTCAGACTTTTCCGCAAATACTATGAATTTTTCAGACTTTTCTGGCTTTTTGTTCAGAAATTCCTGAAATTATTGGATATACTGTAGGTATGGACACCAGAACAGACACTGGGACCTTCCCCATTGACTTATACAGGACCCCGAGAGCTTTGAGATGCTGGATTTTCAGACTTTTCAAACCATCAGACTTCAACAAATTCCAAAAATTTTTTATTTTTTTATTAGTCCAAAAACTGCGAATTATTCAAATTTCGGATATTTGGAGCTTGATAAATAACACCCTTAATGTTCACTTGATTTTGTAGTCAATTTAAAGTACACAGATCCAAATTATGGAAAGATCCTGAGTATTCTGGATAACAGGTCCCTTGCATCAGGCGATTGCACAGAACAGATCTTCTATTTGCATTTTTTAGTTAACAAGCTATTTGGAGATTCAGGAAAGTTAAACATGTTGTGTGTTCATGCAGAGCATGGTCCTTTGAGGTCCTTTTACATGTCTACATGTGTGAAATATAACATATAGTAATGTAGCCTATAGTAAAACAAGGCTTTATAGTCATATGTGAAATAGAGGTTGCATTTAGTCAATATTTGGAAACAAATTAGAAGTGAAATCCCTCTATTGCCCATGGGTCAGTGACTCTCTGAGTCCTGCTGTTCAACTGTAATAGCTAAAAGCCAATGGTTACTGGAGGGTACTAGGATCTCTATTGCAGACTCAGCTGTACAGTTCTACTCTGTGAAGAATAAACAATGATTCTAAAGGCAGCTTGGTATCTTTTAAAGATTTAAACCATGTTCTGCTGCTTATTTGATATTCCTTTTCAGATCTGCTGCATTTCACCGCTACAAAATTGGCTTCCTTACAGGAAAGATCCTCAGTTGTAGTTGGTCTTCGCATCCTTATAGTTGCTGTCAAAGGCTTGTTATTGATTTATTAGGTTTGTTTCCTTTAGTTTCTGTTGTTTTTTACAGTATTTGCCATCAAATGTAACATCTTGAGTACAATGCAGACTCTATTAATGGATTGTTATGTAGATCATTTTTATCTTTTACTGTCCATTATTTGTACATCCTTATATGGTATTTTTGTTTTTTTGGAGGCTACATTGAAGGTTCATAAAATGGTGTAGTGAAAACCTGCTTTTTAAAATAAAACATCTGTGAAATCATATAAAAACTGATGTTTGATTCACACCCTTTACTTGCTTAACCTAACCTTTTTATAGTCCCATTCATTGGCTCTGAATGCACAAGTTGATTTTATCAGTATGTTTACGGACAAGTACAGTTAGGATCATATTGCAGTACAATTTCTGGACAGAGGGTAGAGTAGGACAGGGCATTCAAAATAAGAAAATTCAAAAACAGGATATGAAAAAAATTATATTAAAGAAGACATGATGAATAATTGAGTTATGTAATTAAAAAGATAGTTTACCAAGGTGTAGTACCCCATAGTAACAAATCATCAGGTAGTTATAGCTTACTGCACCTGGCCAAATGTATTGTTTTCTATTACACTTAGGGTAAAGAGAGTAAGGTGTACTTGGTCTGAAAGTTTATTTAATTCACGAGTGTCTGTGTGGTGTTTGTCAGCTTGACAATACAATGGTAGAGGGATAGTGAAAAAATAACTTGCTTATAATGCATTGGGTTGAGAACCACTCCAATTTAGATCATTTTGTAGTTGTGTAGATGTTGTTTATCAATCCTCATTCCATCTTGAAAACAAAGAGAGATGCTTTAAAAAACTAAAAAGATAAAAAATAACAGTGCCTTTCTGTGCAACAGACCAGACCAATTCATTAGCCTGATCATCCAATGCTACCCCTCCCATACCAAATATTCAGCTCCAGGAATGCCACCTGAAATGCTCACAATGACTCAAATCTTGCTTCTTTCAACATCATGGCCAACTGGCTGCTCCTCCTTTCACACCAGATATTCAGCTCCAGGAATTCAATCTAAGATGCTCACCATGACTTAAATCTTGCTTCTTTCAAAATAATGGCCAGCTGACTGCTTCTCCTTCCACACCAGATATTCAGCTCCATGAATGCAATCTGAGAAGCTCACCATGAGAAGCTTCCCACATCATGGTGAACTTATTACTTCCCATTCCACAGCAGGTATTCAGCTCCAGGAATGCCTCTTGTACACCATGACTTAAATCCTGCTTTTTACCCCATCATTGCCATATTAATGTAAATGGGTCCTATTTTTAAAGAAGCAGATGCCTAATTTAACCAAGAGTTGAATAATCCCCAATTTGTCTTTTAAAAAGGTATGCCAAAAAGAGAAAAACGCTCTCATCCCAACTGCTGTGTTTTAATATCAATAGGAACAGATATCTGAATTCAAGAGCAATGCATATTTCTTCTGTCTGACTGAATTGCTACAAACACACTGCCTACACATTTAATGAAACGAAAAAAATCTGTTTTGGGCACTTTACCCTGTCACACTTACAACTTTCTGATAAATTGATTGTCATTTGCAAATGTGAGCTCAGGTGAATGCAAAGTATAAAAAAAATCCAATGAAACTTAATTTAATGCAGTTCATATATTTTCAGTTCTCTGTGTTAAAAAGGGAGAGTAACTGTATAAAAGCAACTGTTTATTGCCTTAAGGGCATAGCCCATCTCTGCTGAGCAAAGTGATAGATTTCAAGAACAATTTTTGTTATCTAAGTTGTAGTATAGCTGATTGATTAGGAAGATGAAATGAATAATAATTAAGCCTGTTGCCTCACTCTTCCTGTTAAATTATCCATTATCATTTTTGCCATTTTCAGTTCTAAAATAATGATCAGTTCTTTTCAATAATAAAATTGCAGTCTAATGATCTGCCAGACAAGGCAGCATTTATTGAATGAAAAATGGAGGATTTCCTCAAGCCATTAATTGAAGGCTCAGTGTGAATTGTTTTTCAAATTCATATTTTTCTTTATAAGTGAATTGAACTCTATGGGGCAGATTAACTAAATTCACATTAATTCACATGAAGGATTCGAATATTCGATCGAATTTTCAAAAAGATTTGAATTCGAATTTCGAATATGCAAATTAGGAAAATTCGACCAAATTCGACCATCGAATATTTGAATTCGGATTACTCGAATATTCGAATTTAATTCCCCTTTAAATTTAAATTCGATCACCTACTTTGCCAGATTAAACCTACCAAAATGGGGATCATTCCCTAAGATCAAATAAGGAAAATTTGATCAATCGTTTAAAAATCGTTCAAAAATTCGATTCGAATCGAATTCGATCGAATTTCCCTATTCGATCATTCGATCGATCGAATTGCGCTAAAAAAATTCGAATTCAAATTTTTTAAATTCACCACTATTCCCCCACTATTCCCTGGTCGAATTTCAAATTTTTTTGGCATTCAAAATTCGACCGTTAGTAAATCTGCCCCTAAGTATATTGGCATGTTGGATGTGATGCAACTTGCCTAATTTCTGGAAAAAAACACTGCACTTTGGGTAACAGAAATCTAGTTAATACACTTTGTAAAAAAATATGCTCAATGCAAAAAATGATTGCTGTGTTAATAAAAGGGTAATTAAATAACACATATAAATGTTGCAGTGTTGGGGTACCTTGTAAGATCAGACATCAACCCCCCACTTTCTCCACCACTTCTGGACAACCCATAAAAAGTCTAGACTTTCAGGGGCGCTGCATATTTAATAATCATCAGCCTTTGATCAGTTTTCTAACTGATAATGAATGTCTTCCCGATAGCTCCTTGTGTTTGTACCAAGTTATAAATCTGAATATATAATATATTGCTTGCTGTCTTTGGGAAGATTATGTCTGCACATATATGTGCAAACGTAACTCTTATTTAGCTTTACTGAACCCAATATTTAGCGACCCCATGCGAGTATGGAAGGAAGACATTCGTTTGCACATTTTATCGTTATCATTTGTGTAAGTAATATAAACTTTGTACAGAAAAAATTATTTTTGTATCCCAAAAATATGTTGGACTTAAAAATGTGCTACATGCAATAAAAGTTGGCAATGTAATAAATGCCAAGTGATGAATATGACATGCGAAATGCTAATTTTTGTTCTAACACATGTTTTTTTTTTCTTGTTTTCGACTTTTACTAGTTTACCAATGTAAGTACCACCTTAATATAATACGGCGTTAAAACGAGTCATGTATAATTCAATATTCCACCTCAAACATTTAGAAATAATGATCTCACCTTCTCTACCACAGTGACCAGGAATGTAATTGTAAGAAGCAATATATCTAATTGAGCATTAAAAGTCATGCAATTAAATAGGTTCATTGTAAGTTAAATATTCAAATTATATGAAGCAAAACATCTAGTAATAGTCACTAATGTCCAATTAAGTGCACAGCCAGTCAATTAACAGAAACACTCTGCGTGTTCCTTTCCTTGTTTTCTTACCTTTACTACCAAAGAAATAACACAGCTTTTAACCCATGTTCTTACACATCTTTTTAAAAGGGAATTAAACCCTAAAAAATGAATGGCTAAAAATGACATATTTTACAGTATATACTGTACTTATTTCCCCAGCCTGAAGTTCAGCTTGTCAATAGCAGCAATGATCCAGGACACTAAATTTGTAACAGGGGGTCACCCTCTTGGAAAGTGTCACAGTGGGCTCTAAGCAACTTTTGAGAAGCTAAGCTTAGGTTTCGCTAAAAATTATCAAGTAGAAAATTAAGGTGTTCTGTAATATAAGCTGATGCTACAAGCAGGGCCAGAACTAGGTGTAGGCAGAAGAGGCACCTGCCTAGGCCACAATGATAGGGGGACGTTATGCAGGTACCTTATAAATTACATATTTACATAGTTAAATTGGGTTGAAAAAAGACAAAGTCCATCAAGTTCAACGCCTCCAAATTAAAACCCAGCATACACACCCCCCACTCTTTCACACAAACCATATATGGCCATAGCTATACTAACTGTAGAGTTTAGAACCAAATAGCCTTTGAAATTATGTCTGTCCAAAAAATCATTCAGGGTTTTACAAGCATCAACAAAAATCAGCCATCACAACATCACCCGGCAGTGCATTCCACAACCTCACTGTCCTCACTGTGAAAAGCCACCTACGTTGCTTCAAATGAAACTCCTTTTCTTCTACTCTGAAGGGGTGGCCTCTGGTGCGGTGATCCTCTTTATGAGTAAAAATGTCCCCTTATATTTGTCTATAATGTCCTCTAATGTATTTGTAAAGTATAATCATGTTCCCTCACAAGTGCCTTTTTTCCAGAGAAAACAACTCCAACCGGGACAGTCTACCCTCATAATTGAAGTCTTCTATCCCATTAACTAGTTTAGTTGCACGTCTCTGCACTCTCTCCAGCTCATTTATGTCACTCCTAAGGACTGGAGTCCAAAACTGCACTGCATACTCCAGATGAGGTCTTACTATGGCTCTATAAAGAGGTATAATTATGTTTTCATCCATTGAGTTTATGCCCTTTTTTATGCAGGACAGAACCCTATTTGCTTTAGTAGCTACAGAAAGACACTGCCTGCCTTGTTATCTATAAAAACCAAACTTACTTAAGGTAACTACCAACACACTGCCATTTAGTGCATAACTTGCATTTATATTATTTTTTCCAAAGTGCATAACCTTGCATTTATCAATATTGAACCTTGTTTTCCAGTTTGCTGCCCAGTTTCCCAACTTAGACAAATCACTCTGCAAAGTGGCAGCATCCTGCATGGAACCTATAGTTCTGCACAATTTAAAATCATCTCCAAAAATAGAAACCATCCTTTCAATGCCCACATCCAGGTAATTAATAAACAAGTTGAAAAGCAAGGGGCCCAGTACAGAGCCCTGGCGTACCCCTCTAACAACACTGGTCCAATTAGAAAATGTTCCATTTACCACCATTCTTTGTAGTCTATCTTTTAGCCAGTACTCTATCCAGGTACAAATACTATGTTCCAGGCCAACATTCCTTAATTAAACCAGTAACCATCTGTGTGGCACTGTATCGAATGCTTTAGCAAAGTCTTAGTAAATCACATCCACAGCCAGCCCAGAATCAAGGTCCCTGCTTACCTTCTCATAAAAGTCTGGCAAGATCTATTACACATAAAACCATGCTGGCACAAACTCATAGTATTGTTAATTGCTATGAAGTCCAGTATCCTATCCTTTATTAATCCTTTGAAAAGTCTTCCCACCACTGATGTCAGACTAACTGGCCTATAGTTTTGAGGCTGAGAATGGGATCCCTTTTTGAATAGCAGCACCACATTAGCAATTCACCGGTGTCTTGGTACCATGCCAGACCTCAATGAATCCTGAAAAATTAAGTAGAGAGGTTTGGCAATGACAGAGCTAAGCTCGCTAAGTACCCTGGGATGAATACCATCTGGCCCTGGACCTTTGTTTATCTTAACATGTTCTAGTTTCTTGAATTTCTTCATCTGTGAACCATGCATCATTAGATGTATTATTAGAATTGGGACTGTTAATAAGGAACCCTTCATTTGCTGGTTCCTCATTTGTGTAGACATATGAAAAATATGCATTCAGATCTACAATGCTACTAAACAAGTTGGCGCTATAGAATTACATGTTAATAATAATAATAATAATAATAATAATAATAAAATCTGAGCTTTTAATTTTGTCTTCTGCCTACCCTATTCCATTTTTTTGCCCTCTTTGATTTTTGCCTCCACCCCTTTCTCCCCCTCCCCTCCATCGTCAGATGAGCAAACATAAATGTGCCCCTACTAGTGGAGTCTAAGGAAAAACGTGTTCAAAAACAGGTTCATATACCACCACAGTTGTCAGGTCATTGCACTTTTATGTGTAATGTCAGCTTTGAAATTTTTCAGATATCAAAGGATTACTTTAAGTTTGATATTTTGCCCATTTATGATTTATATGAAGAATTTTACATAAAAATGGAAGTCGACATGTGCTCAGTGTCTGTGGAGGCCACTTGCTAGAGAGGGTGTTCAGTTTTGGAGACTTTGACACAGAGCTGGCCACAAGAGGAGAAATTAGTGTGAGTAAATGTCTGTAATAAGAAGTTTGTGATGAGAAATTGCATCCTAGTAGTTAGTATAGCAGCCTGAAGCTCCAACAAGTAGAACTCACAGCATCACCCATCATTATAGGTACTCTAGCAGGAATAGGAGAATTGTGTATTAAACCACCACTCTTTCTAGCACTTTTGGATTTGTTCACCTATAAGTGAAAACTAACTTTGGTGCTGTAAATGCTATGTGTGATGAAGCGCACCTTACCGGTGCGGCGGGGGCGCACTTCCGCATTTAGTTAAAGGCACAGGCGTGCTGACGTTATGACGTCAGTGCGCAATGGCGCCAAATTCAAAATATTTAAAGGGACTTTTTGTTGCAATTCACTGCCCGTGATAGGATTTGATTCCTGGTGCTTTCCTGAGCCTTTGTGCGTTTGTTATTTGTATCCTGCTTGTAATATTCCTGTGTTTGACCCGGCTTGTTCCTGACTACTCTGATATCCGAAACCTGACCCCTGCCTGTACCTCGACTTCGATTCTGTCTCATCCTTCTGATTGATTACCCGGTTTGACCCTTGCCTGTCCGACGATCCTTGTTATCTGCCTGCCTCGACCCAGCTTGCCTGACTACGAATTTGACTAATCCTATTGTATCGTGACCTTCGGCCTAACTGACTTTAACAACAGTCGTGCCCCTTTGCTTGCCAGAACTCCTCGCCTTGCTCCTCTCATTAAGTCCAGGTGGCATCTGAGTACGCTGAGGGCTCCTCCCGAAGCCAAAGGCGGTCACACTACTGGTGAAGCCGAGCTGAGACCAGGGAACTTGGCATCTGTTCTGGTTTAGGGTGCCGACCGTGACACTATGCCTGTGTACCATCATCAAGTGAATGAATGGAAAAAGTCTGAAGTATGTATGAAATGATTGCCTATTGTACCATTTGTGAAATACCACCAAAGAGATTGTTTGAGATCCAGTTCTGTGTATGTAAATCAGTATTGTTAACCCTTCCTTTACTAGTACTGTGAGGTCCCACCTGAGAGAAAGAGTTAGTATAACCCATGCTCTATTAGGAGTTGCAGGAAGTTGCAACTGTAAAAGTTGGGTATTAATGAGGAAGGTCCTAGGTACTCAGGAATCTCCTAAATACACATTCCTCTGGTTTTTCTCCAGCTCAGTCCTTTTATTTCAAAGCATCTGCCGACAGATATCTTATGGGTGCACACTAATGTTTTGACTGAGCCTACTGGGCAGCAGAAATTAAATATGTAGGTGGTAAGCAATTCTCAAACAGATTTTTTTTGGACAACAATCACTGGAATAGTCCCCCTCAAAGCTGCCCCCAGGCCTTCAAACCTTTGTGCAGCCAACCCTCTGATCCTTCCATATGTGTGTGTGAGTGTGTGTGTGTGTGTGTGTGAATCTTTAGTTGATTTTGTTTAATTTCTTTAATCTGCATATTCCTTTGATCAACTCCATTATTTTTAGCTACTTAACCTTCAGCCCACCTACCCTTTGTAAATGGTCTGCTGGGGATTTTCTTGCCTCTTGAATAAACTTTATAATTGGCTGTTGTATTTGATTTTTGTGCTTGATAAAGTCAAGGCTTTAAAGGAGTGGTTCACATTTAAATTAACTTTTAGGGGCAAATTTACTATTATTCCCCATAATTAGCTCGACCAAATTCGATATTCGATTAGCATTCGTTCGTCGAATGCTAAACGAATAGTTTTAGGCTACCTTTTATTCGATATTCGATCATTCAACGATCGAATACAAATTTATTCGATCAGTCGAATAAATCATTCGATCATTCAGATGATACGTACGATTCGAACGATCGAAGACTTTGATCATTCGAATCCTATTCGATCAGGACTTAGCCTCAGAAGCCTATGGGAGTGCTCCCATAGGCTTCCATTGCAATTCGGTAGGTCCAATCTGGCGAAGTAGGCAATCGAATAAACTTAAAAATTTAAAATCCTTCGCTGATCGAATGTATTCGATCATTCGACCATTCGCTATTCGATGATCGAATATGCCAAAATTTGCATAAATCCTACATTCAAAATTCGATCGAATTCGATCGAACTTCTATCTATTCATGTGAATTTAGTACATCGCCCCTTAGTATGGTATAGAATGGCTTATTCTAAGCATCCTTTCAATTGATCTTCGTTATATATTTTTTACAGTTTCTCAATTATTTGACTTTTTTTCTGACGCTATCCAGCTTCCAAATGAAGGTCACTGACCCCATTCTAAACACAAATGTTCTGCAAAGCTACAAATGTATTGTTATTGCAACTTTTTATTACTCATCTGTATATTCAGACCCTCCCTTATTCATCAAGCAAATAAAGCTTTCATTTGAAACTCCCCAGTTTCAAATCAATGCTTCATTTGGACTCTAGCAACCATATTGGTGAAATTGCAAACTGGAGAGCTGCTGAATAAAAAGCAAAATAACCACAAATAATAATAAATGAAGACCAAATGCAAATGGTTTCAGAATATCACTCTCATCATCATACTAAAAGTTAATTTAAAAGTGAATAACCCATTTAAACATGGTACATGGAGCTGCAATAGCCAAAATCTATTTTGTGAATGTGAGATTTTTAAATGTTTCTTGTAACAAGTAAAACAAATTAAAATAAAAAGAAAAACTTCTGTCTATGCAATCTATTAATTTTGCTATCCCGAATCATGGAGATGAGGGGTGAATATCCTTAATGGGAATCATTGTGCTTTCAGGCTGATAGAAACATTTAAATATTAAAAAGAAAGTGAATTATTTCCAATCAACTTGAATTTTTCTGCTGTAGACAATATGATGGTACATTGTACTGTGTTAATATTGCAGAGTTGACCAGCAAATTAGTCAAAAATAAAGAATTATTTATTTAATCCGGACATTATGGGAATGATAATGGGGTACTTGAGTCACCCTATAGTTTGTTTTATATATATGTGTGTGTGATGTGTGTGTGTGTGTATACCCTACACATATCTCATTGACAAGTTGTTTAACCCAGGTAATAGTCATCTAGTTGTCTTTTTAACTTACAGTGACTGGAAATGCCCAAAGGACGGTCCTCCCTGTCAAAATTGTTTAGCCCCAGGTAATATTTATCCAGTTATCTTTCAAACTTACAGTGGATAGAAATTCCCAAAGCGAAGCCCTTATTGTCACTGTATCAATAACAAAGACACACAAATATGGTAGCGGTAGACAATCATTTCTGTTTTTATTTCCCACAAGGGAAAGACTAAAGACTGCCTCTTTCCTGAATAAAGCTATTTATATTTCATCTTCTGTTCATGACACTTGGGTTTCCTAATTTAATGAGCTGCTTATTTTGGCAAAGGGTCTTTGCATCCTCTCAATTACAGCTGCCTGTTTGCTTGCATCCACCTTTGAAAGGTCAGAGTATGTATCTTGCTGTATGCTTGAATCATGTCAAATACTTCGGAGGTTTCATTGAAGAGGTTTTCACTTAGGAGGTCAGAACAACTTAGTGTTTCTTTTGTTGACTGTGCAACGGTTTCCAGCAGCTTCATTATATATTTCTCCCGCTGAACTAAAACGTTCTCACAGAAGTCTGGAATGGTGTTAAATATCCAGAATTCCTTGTAGAAATATGTAATAAATTCACAAGAATTATACAGCCAAGATCACAAAATATGGAGGCATTAGATAGATCTAATTATATAAGATAAGCCTTTTCTTTCCTATATATAATGAACTGGACTATATTGTGATTAAATATTATCTGTTAAGAATACTATTCTGAACAGATAATTAGTGATGGGCGAATCTCACCCGTTTCGCTTCGCCAAAAAATTCAGGAATTTCCAGCGAAATTCGTGAATTGGCGAAAAAATTCGCGAAACGAGTCACGCGTCGTGTTTTACGCGCGCCGCGTCAATCGTGTCGCGTCGTTTCTGGCGCGTCATGTCATTTTCGGCGTGCGTCGCGTCGTTTTCAATGCGTCGCGTCAAAAACGACGTGCGACTCGTTTTTTTTTGGCTAATTTTCGCTGGCGAATTTTTGCTGGCGTTTCGCGAATTTATTCGCCAGCAGCAAATCGCGGGAATTCGCCGCGAATTCGCCCCTGGCGAATAAATTCGCCCATCACTACAGATAATATTTAATCACAATATAGAACAGTGATGTGCAAATTTGTCCCATTTTGACGAAATGTCCGCAAATGTCCTGTCAAATCCTCAAAAACTGCGGAAAACAGGTGACAATTTGCGGTTGTCCAAATTGATGCAAGTGACAATTTATCGCGTTTCTATTCCATTGGTAAATGGGCTGACAATGCCATCCAAATCGCCTAAATTTGCTGCAAATTTACGGCTGGCGAAAAAATTCGCCCATCACCAGTTAAGAACAATATATGAAAATTCTAATTTATATTATAAATTATTACATGTTTGTTAAGGGGCTTGGTTAAGCTGCAAAACTTGGAGGCCCCTTGGACAGCCCTTCTGTCTATGTTACACGCCACATATGACACTTACCTGATGGAACAGTACAAACCTGAGCCACTCCACTGTGGTATTGGGACTAGGTATCTTGAAATGAGTAACGCATTGCCTCCCACTTGTGGGATCCTGGAATGCACCTATGGGTGGCCTCATTAGGACACAGTAAAATGTACTCAGTATTTTGAAACAAAAAATAACTCTTTATGTAAAATAGAAGTAAGAAAAGGGGAAACAAATACATAAGGGGCAGATTTACTAAGGGTCGAATTCGAGGGTTAATTAACCCTCAAATTCGGCCATTGAATTGTGGTCAACATTTGATCAAATTTTAACCCTTCAAAATCGAATATCGAATTTGAAGGGTTATAAAAAAATTCGATGAAAAAAAGTATTCGTTCAATTAAAACGATTTTAACCATTCGATCTTAAAATGCTGAAATAATGCTATGGGAGCTTCCTATAGGGTTATACAGCAATTCGGTAGGTTTAATCTGGCGAACTAGGGATTCACTTTTTTTTTAAAGTGTAACTACTTTGACCATCAAATGGTCAAATGAACAAATAGATTTTTATTTGAATCATTCAAATTGGATCAAATTTTTGAAATTCGATGGTCGAAGTAGCTTCAAAATCTATTCTAAAATTCGAATTTGAATCTTCATAAAAATTTGAATTTTGAACCCTTCATGTGAATTTAGCAAATCTACCCCTAAGTTGTAATGGGACCTCACTTTACTCACTAGGGCTAGCACAAACTAGCTCTCTAACTAAAGAAATAAAGTTCTTTATCAGTCCCAGAAAAAGTCTCTGAAATCTTTGAGCACTACTTTGCTATGGATAAAGATACAATGTTTTTAACTTAATTGACTTTTTGCAGAGAGCCCAGAACATCCACCAGGTGTAACTAAGATACTCTGAAACAATTTTGAGATAAGCAAATAAGTAATTGTAACAATTTAGATAAACAGGTAGCTTGGGAGAACTTAGACTCAAAGCTTAAAGGGCAATTCAATGAGCAAAATTGTAATAATTAAAACAACCACAAAAAATGCATTCAAACTTTCATAACCTGCCAAATTTTGGAAAATAAACATGATAATTAGGGGGTGTGGTCACAAAATAGGTGTGGTTAAAAATTTTTTTATTTCCTCTTTTTATTTCCCAAATGTTGGGAGGTATGTGACTCCAGCCTGTTTGGATGCTCAGATGGGAATCACCTGCAGGTTCTACCAGTTATAACTACTCTCAGGATCTTCAGTCACAATATCCCTGTGCCAGCCTGACTCGGTTATGAAACAAACTTCTCCTTTATTCAATGATACAAACACACATATGGTCTCCTATCTGCTATTTGCTGGGACCCCCTTTTCCATTTTCTTTGTAGTCCAAAATATCCCTAGCAAGACTGCAGTCCTTGAATAACTCAGAAAGGCTGCCTCCCTCCTGATTCCTGTCCACTTTATTCCTTCCTTCAACCAACTTTATTGTGAATTTAAACATTGCATTTCAACTCCTTACACCCGTGCATGCCCTTAGAATCACATTAGGATAGGATAAATTGAGCAAAACTACAGTGTACATAAAACTATTGCAAATGAGTATATGTTAATTAAAAGAAACACAAGTATGAATATTAAATAGCATGCATTTTTGTAAATTGTTCCAATCATGTAAGGGCTCCCACATTTCCAGGATCCAATTGCAAGCTTCTCTCTTGCTTAGTAGGAGCAGCTCTAGCCCCAATACAAAAAATAACTTTTGTATGGATCTACTGCTCCATGCAGGTGTTAAAGCTGTTGTTCTCCTTCCAACACCTTTTTCAGTTCAGTTGTTTGTCAGAATATTCACCAGAAATAAAGAGTTTCTAAAATTACTTTCCATGTTTTATTCTTGACTGTTGTTCCTATCGCTGGCATTTCAGTCTGGCAGCTCAGTAATCCAGGTGCAGATTCTGAACTGTTACAACTGGCTACAAGTGACTTCCTTCCACCCAAGCATACACAAAGTAGGAGCAATCAATAAATTGGTGCACTAATCTGTAATAGCAGAATACAAGTAGAAGCAAGAGCTATGGGGTTATTATTGTACATAGCACTGCACCTGTACATACAGAAAGTGTTGTAGTGGCCCTTTTCTGTCCGTTATTGTTACTTCACCATTAACATTTATAAACAAAATATGAAATGATTTAGCCGATTGAAAACACCCTTTGCAAATGCACACTGGATTAACAGGTGTCGTATTTTCATGAAGCAGATAAACGAAGAACATCCAGTTCTGGAGAATATAGATACGGTCACATTATGTATGCTTAGAAATGTTCTTTTCTATAGTTTTCATATTTTTAATGGAAAATACAATATTTATAGAGGATTTTATTAAGCCTGAAGGTGCAGGAGTTGCACTTGTGTACCCACTGCCCCAGTAATACTGGCTTTTCTGTGAAAAGCAATATGGTTAATTGATGTTCACTGCCTAAAGGAAACAATAATACATCCATTAACCTCCATTTTCAAATGGAGATCTGCTCCAGTATACTGTATGTCAAAAGAGCAATAAAACTGTTTGTAAAAGATCTTTACCCAAGCACATTAGAAAATTATTTCTTTGCAATACAGGAAACAACTTTCTCTTATAATCTAAGTTTAGACTACATAGAGGCAGATTTATCAAGGGTCGAAGTGAAAATTCGAATGAAAAAATTTGAATTTCGAAGTAATTTTGAGGTACTTCGACTATGGAATAATAATAATTCGGCCATTCAAAAATTGAAGTACTGTCTCTTTAAAAAATTAAAAATCAACCCTTTGCCACCTTAAACCTGCTGAATTGCTGTTTTAGCCTATGGGGGACCTTTTATAACCTTTAAGGAGTCTTTCTGAAAAATCTAATTTTTTGGAGGAAATCGTTTGAATTGTTCTAATCGAAGTGTTCGTTTTCGATCGAAAAAACAAGATGGTGGAATTTGGATGTTTTTTAACTTTAAAATTCTACTCTTGATAAATCTGCCCTTAGGGGCAGATTTACTAAGCTCGGTTAAGGATTCGAATGCAAAAGATTTGAATTTTCTAATTAAATTTTAGGCTACCTCGACCATCGAATTGGCTAAATTTGAATTGAATGATTCGAATTTGAAAATCATTCAACCATTCGATGGTCGAAGTACTTGCCCTTTAAAAAAATCATTCGATTGCCCAGTTTGCCAGATTAAACCTACCGAGTTGCTATATTTGCCTAGGGGAAGCTCCCATAGGCTTTTTGGTAAGCTTTTTGATCCAATAGAAATCATCAGATTTCTCGAAAAAATTGTACGAATCGTACGATCTCAAGGTACTCTTTTATTAATACACAGAAAAAGTAATTTTTTAAATTTGATTACAATGGAGTATATGGGAGTCAGTCTTGCTGTAATTTGGAACTTTCTGGATAACAGGTTTCTGGATAATTGATCCCATATCTATATCTATGTTGTATGATATATACCTTAGCCTGACCAAATTTTTCAAACCCTTCCTTTCAGGCTACTGGCAAGAATTTTTTAGGAGGAAATAGTTCTAATCATTCGAATCAAACAATTCAAACTAAAATGGAACTATTCAAAAGCACTTTTAAGAACATTCAATGGTCGAATTTCAAAGTTTTTTAACTTCGAAATTCAATCCTTGATAAATCTGCCCCCAAATGTTGAAAGTAATAATTTGTAGTATTTTGAACAAATATGAAAATTCAACACAACTTTACCAATTTGCTAAATGGAGAGTACAACAAGTTTTGATGAACTACTTTGCAATGAATATTCTCATTGGTATACATTTATACCAAAATCTGACATAGATAAATTGTCAAACAAATTCTCTAGCAAATTCCCTCCTTTCAATTCAATGGTAATAATTCTCCATTTACTTTTTGCAGAAAATTTAGGCCAGCAAAATTTTGGCATAAGACAATCAAAGTAGCGTACTTATGACTCTAGTAAAGATGAGACATTGGGTCAGATCCGGTTCGGTGCAAGAAAGGTTTTTCACTCGAAAAGTAATTGGCGAGATTCAATTTGAGATGCAGTTCAATTCAGAAAAGTTTATCTCATGGTTTATCATATGAAAACTCTATTGAAGTCTATGTTAAGAAAAACTGTAACAGAATTAGTTTTTTCTACACAAATTGAATCTTGTCCATGACTTTTCCTGAGATAAACGATGAGTTCAGTTTTTTTCACTGAATTGAATCTGACCTATTGAAAACTCACCTGGCAAGCCGAGGGAGACTTTGGTGACTCTCTCCTAGTTTATTACTGTCTGTATTACAAATTTGCCTGCATTACTGTACAGAAAACAGGAGGCATAGTGGGAAAGAAAAATTTAAAGAAACAGAATTTTTCATCCAAGCTTGCAGTGAGGCATAGTATCATTAAAAAAAAATTTTCAACCAGTCAGGGTTGCGGAAAGTCAGGTGCAATACAATTTTTTTCCCACTTTGAATCTCTTTGCATTGTCACAGATCTCTAAGCCCCACCTCAGAGCACAGGGACCTGTGACCACCCTCATGGATACAGCATTGTCTCCATTTAGCAGTACTGTATTTATTAGGGCAGGTGGGGAAGGCACCCATGCCTCCTCTCCTTCCAACCTCTACTACTCCTTTAATTTTTGTTAAAGTAGTGGTGGATTCAGGTAGTAACTACCTACCTCTGGGAGGTCTGTTGTGGCCACCAATGTTACACTCTGTACCATGATTTGGTTCTGATGTGGTTTTTGTAAATTACCCCTATGATGAGTGACTATGTCCTGATACCCTTTATGAAAAATTGTCTTGCAATACATTTTTTTTGTTGAGCGTAATTTTTGTAGCAAACTAAATTCATTCATGGGTATTTTATCATGGCACCTTGTTTTTGCTTTGGGAGGGCAAAATCTCATGCGTTTTTCACTCAGTATACTGCTAGATGCATGCCCTATATTGTTAGAGGACCTCCGATTCACTGTGCTTCAACTGCTTCTTAAATGTTAAAAAAAGACTCCCATGTTGCCATTTTTTTTAAAACATGTGTGTAATTCTTTATATTATATTATTTGTAATCTGACAGTATCTTCTACTGCACGATGTTGCTGTATAAGCGAAAAGTACCATCTATAGTTTATATATTACTACTATGTTACAATCACAGGCATAACTAATAATAAATTTGACCCCCCAACAGATCATGGGCCAAATTCAGTTCAGTGAGAAAAGGGGCTATCACGTGAAAACCCTTGGACAAGATTAAATTTGATATGCAATTCAATTTAGAAAAACTTATCTCATTGTTAATCATGTGAAAACTCTTTTGAAGTCTATGGGAAAAAACTGGAACGGAATCGAAAGTTTTTCTCCTTGAATTGAATTTCATCCATGAGTTAAATGATAAACCTTGAGATAATTTCTGAATTGAATCTGGCCCAATATCTGGGTGTTGTGTATCCCACATGAAAGTGAATAAACTATATACCTATGTGTAAGTCCTTATATAGACAGCTGGATGACTCAGATCCCTTTGGTTGATGTGGAAGGAGAGGGGAAGGATAAACTGATGTATGTTTGTTGCGTGTCTCTTTTTTGTTGCAATTTATTTTTGTTTTGTCACACAACCAAAGCAAGCTACGGGACAAATTTATTTAAGCAGTTTTGCAAAATTTCGACCAGCAAAACACAGAGATTCATGGTGAATCCGTACATGATAAAATGGTTTCTCCTCACTAATGACCCCCTGTGTTTTTTTAAATTAATATTACATTAATTAATAGAATATATTTCCAACATGAATTGCTAATTTTGGCCACACAGGCACACATTATTCATATACATGACTGATTGATTTTGCCACTGTTGTTGTCAAAACTGATCAGCCAAAGCACAAAATTGAGCCAGTTGTATGAGTATTTTAGTTCATTGCCCAGCCTGGAAAGGGTGTACTCATGGGACATGATAGCCTGTATGTCACTAGCTTTATGTTGCTCAGAGATGTCAGCGCCACTTTATTGCACATAAAAGTTGTAGGGAAACTGTGAAATTCATTTCCCAGTATTCAGATATCATGAATTGATTTGATTGCCTACAGATCATGTTGAGTCAAATTGATGTTCATATAGGGGAAACAAACTTCCACTTCTCTGATGGAAGCAAGGTCTATATATTGGGCTGATTTAACCTCAAGTCTACATGAGTTCTGGAGATGGCTCTGCAGCATTATTTAGAACTAGGATTTTAGATGTCAGTATACCTTATAGATGCTTTCCTATATAATAATGTAATGCTGCATAAAATGCACCTTCCCCAAAATATCTATAAAAGTTATAAGATATTATGAGCCATCGTGTAGTTTGCAATTTTGCTGAATCATGAAACCAAATTATATCATCTTAAAGTATTCATTTCCAGAGATGCCTGCACTGTCAGCAAACACATCTTCCCCTGTTGGGTATAATTTTGTTTTATATAAAATTGCAGTTTTTTCGAATTATGGGATTATTGCAATGAAAAACTTGATATACTTGAACATTAATCTCCTGTATGTCAAGCTTAATAACCGTAGATTTCACTAAACGTGAAGCATATAATTCTTACACACAGAGCAGCAGTGTTAGAGAAACAAAAAGATTAAGTTGTTTATATGTTTTTCCATTGCTTGTATTTCACTCAGGTTTAAAAAATGTAATCTGTAGCAATTCCTATCCTGGATAAAAAAAGACGGTTATTCCTCCTATTACAACTGGTCTTCATCATGGATGGTAGAATGTCAAGGTTGTACGAGCCAATGGTTGAATACTCCATTTTAGAATATTATGGGGCAGATTTATCATTATCCACCAATTCGAGGGCTAAAAGCCAAAAATATGATTTTTTAATTTAAATTCGATAAAATCGTATGAAAAATTCACAAGTTTTGAGCTCTATTCAATTTCTCTATTTTTCGAACGATCAAACAAAATCGAAAAAAATCGTACGATTCATAGGACTTCTATTCGAACAGGTAATAGAAAAAAGAAAGCCTATGGGGGATTCCCCATTCCACAATTCGGTATCTTTAATCTGGCGACCTAGACCAAGCTCTTCGACCATCGAATGATCGAATAGTCGAATAGAATTTTATTCAATCTATTCGATTCAATCGAATTTGCAAAATTTGATGGTCGAAGAGACCTAATTTGCATATTCGAAATTGAAAAAAATCATAGAATCGGAATTCGATCAAATTCTATCGAATTTCGAACTCTTCACACGAATTTAGTAAATGGGCCCCTATATGTTTAATGTATAACTTAAAACTTAATAGATGAATTACTAAAAAGAGATTCTGAGAAAGCCTGACACTTCATTGGTCTTGGTGGACCAAAACAGTTTTAAATAATGATATTGCTGCTATTAAATCCTTAGTTCCAACAAACCCCTTTTAACATTCAGAAAGAATGCCCCACTATGTATTACACTTTCCAAACGTCATGGCCTCAGTGTTTATGGTTATTGGTATCTTCTGCTCGAGGAAGTATCATTAATCATTAAACTGTCATGGGAAAAAATGTAACCAGATAACAGCTCCATAACACAAGATAACAGCTGCCTGGTAGATCTAAGTACAACACTCAATAGTAAAAACCCATGTCCCATTGCTTACTATTCAGTTACATTGAGAAGGAATAACAACAGCCTGCTGTCAGGGCCCGAAGGCTCCAAGATGGTTTGCGGACCAAGGAGGAAGCAAGTTCAACACAGTTCGTGGTATCCAAGGGGTTAAGCAGAAGAAAGGTCAAGTCCAGGCAAAAAGGTCTATCCAGGCAGAACAGGTTCAATAGTCGAAAGGCAGGCCGAAGTCAATAACAGGAATCAATGAATATAAACACACCCAGGCACTCACAAAGTAAGACCTATATTTGGGCAGTGATCACAGGTCTCAGGCTCCCTTAAATAGTCCTAGGTTTGGCGCCAAACATGAGAGGGGTGTGATGACGTCACAAAGTTGACGCGCACGTGTTTAAACGCGTGCGTTTAGGTGCCCGCGTATTTGCGCTGGCGTTTTTGTGCCGGCGTGAAGTAGTTGGACTTCCTTACACCTGCAAGAAAGAAGTTCCCTCCTAAAGTGCTGGCACAAGTCATATGACCAGTGGCAGCTGGGAAATTGACAAAATGTCTAGCCCCATGACAGATTTCAAAACGGAATATAAAAAAATCTGTTTGCTCTTTTGAGAAATGGATCTCAGTGCAGAAGTCTACTGGAGCAGCACTATTAACTGATGCATTTTGAAAAAAACATGTTTTCCCATTACAGTATCCCTTTAGAATATTGGACAATATACATGATCGTTTTTATGATTGACCTACCTTCCTGCTTCGCTGCTCAGTGGTGTATTTAATGTCCAGTCTAAATATCAGCCTAGTAAAAACTGCAGATTTACTCAGTAAAGCATGGAAATTGCTTGAGGAATAATAACCCCTGCTCCCAAACTTCGATTGCTGCATACTCAGTAGCACTCACCATGATAAAGACAAGAACTACATTACTAAGTGATTTAATTATATCATCTGATAAACATACAGAGTATGTATGCTTAAAAAGATAAATATTAAGGAGCACCTGCTTGGAAGTTTGACTTTTTAGAGGTTTTTTTAAAGGATACATTCAAAGCATGAACTCGGGTATCTGTGCATGTCTCTTATCTTGCTATAAATTGGAGCCTCTTTTCTCTCTAGGAAGAATGGAAAATGAAATATGACTTCAATTACAAACAGTGCCTTGATTATTACAGGATAAACACAGCACTTCAAAGCATTGTTTTCTGAATCACCTGAAAGAATTTGATTTCTGGTTTTCAATAAATTGTAATCTTAGTCATTATTATTTTATAATATTGTGGTGGATCTCAATTATACAATAGCAATTATATAATTTTACATGGCATATTAGAAAATTATACTTACACATATTGTTATACTTGTATTTCTTACTGTATAGTAGTAAACTAGAGAAATGAGCAAAGGTTTTTACAAGAATGCGTTTAGTGCAGTAAAACAATATATCATGCAGACAGTTTTTCTCTGTGTATACAAGCAATTATCTTGTTTTTCTCTAAGTGCCCTCCTGGAAGTCAAGCTTGAAGGTGATTCAGCCTTTGAATAGTGATGGGTGAATTTATTCGCCTAGGTCGAATTCGCTGCGAATTCCCGCGATTCGCCGCTGCCGAATACATTCGCGAATCACCAGCGAAATTTCGCTTGGCGAAAATTCGCCGAAAAACGCGACGCGCGACAAAATCGTCCCGCGACTCGTTTCGCGAATTTTTCGCCGATTCGCGAATTTCTCTAGAAATTCGCGAATCTCTAGGCGAAGCGAATCGCGGGAGATTCGCCCATCACTACCTTTGAACTGGGCCCTGAATTTAAAGAGTTTTCTTAAGCTAAAATAAATTAGAAAACCACTACCTTATGGTGTGCTACAGTAGTATATATCATTTTCATAAGAAAGGTGCTGCTCTTCAGCTTCCCATCACATATATTATAATAAGGAATGAAAATATAATTTATTTTTCAAAAGCAATATTTATACATAGGGACACATTTTATACACGTAGGGAATTTGAAATCAGAATTCTGCATTGAAATCTGTTTTTCAAAAAAGCAAACAGATTTTTTTATATTTAATTTTGAAATCTTACATGGGACTAGACATCAGTCAGTTTCCCAGGAGCCCACAGTCATGTGACTTGTACCCTGATAAACTTAAGTAACTCTTTATTGTTGTACTTCAAGCTGGAGTGCTACCACCCCCTCCCATTCTCCATCAGCAGCCCATCAGCAGAACAATTGGTAGGTAATCAAATAACAACTCCCTGACACAAGATAACAGCTCCCTGGTAGATGAGAATAACACTCAATAGTAAAAATCCAAGTCCTACTACAATTTACATTAAGTAGGAAAAACAATTGCTTATCTAAATTGCTGGCTTTTTCTGAATGGACATGTCAAAATGACCTGAGATGGCTGTCTACACAACAATACACTTGGTTCAGTAATGCAATTTTATATATAATTTTATATATTATTTGTAATGTAAACAGTGTAATGTAGAAATAAAAGCTACACCATAAAAATCATGACAGAATCAATTTAAGCAATATTGTAACTCAATCAGCTGCAAGGAACAAAGTTCTCTAAGGTGGGTCATATAATGTGAATTTAGGGATGTGGGGCAATCATATAGATGTGTGTGTACATGTTTGTTGTCTGAATGCTCAGATCCTGGGCTTTTCTGGATAAGGTGTCTTAGGGGCAGATTTACTAAATTCACATGTATTCACATGAAGGATTCGAATATTTGATCAAATTTTAAAAAAGATTAAAATTTCGAATATGCAAATTAGGCAAATTCGACCAAATTCAACCATCGAATATTCGAATTTGAATGATTCGGATATTCTAATTTAATTTTATTCAAATATTCGATGGTCGAATACTTCCCCTTTAAATTTAAATTTGATCACCTACTTCGCCAGATTACACCTACCAAAATGGGGATCATTCCCTAAGATCGAATAGGAAAAATTTGATCGATCATTTAAAAATCGTTCGAAAATTCGATTTGAATTCGAATTCCCTATTCGATCATTCGATTGATCGAATTGCGCTAAAAAAATTCGAATTCAAAATTCAAATTTTGTTAATTCCCCACTATTCCCTGGTCGAATTTCGAATTTTGTTTGCATTCACAATTCGACCCTTAGTAAATCTGCCCCTTAATGTAATGTGAATCTCCATACCTTAAATCTACTAAAAAAATCACTGAAGCATTGAAAACACCCAACATGATTGTTTTCCTTCAATAAGGATTTATTATATCTTAGTTTGGATACATTTCAAGGTACTCTTTTATTATTACACAGAAAAGTAAATAATTTTAAAATTTGCTAAAAATTATTAATTTGATTAAAGTGGAGTATATGGGAGACAGTCTAGCTATAATTTGGAACTTTGGATAACAGGTTTCTGGATAATTGATCCCATATCTATATCTATGATAGATGATATATACCCACGCCTGACCAACTGTTGGACCACAAAAGGGAGTTTAAATCTTCAAATTTTGAAAACCTTTCCTTTTACGCTACTGGCAAGAATCAAAGGTTTATCATGACTTTTCTCCAAGATAAATAAATCATAATAAAATGTGGAAATCTCTTCCAGCAAAGTTTGTGAGGCTTGTGGAGGATACTGATTGTTGTTGCAATCTTGGTCTTGCTCTATAATCCCACATGATGTATACTACAACTAAACAACATGTACAGTCAGCAAAGTAATATTTTTTTACAATACATGACGTAAATTAATTCGAATCAACTTGCAGTGCTTATTTCCCTACTTTTTTATGTACCAGTTTTAGGAATTGTATAAAAAAATTGTCTCGGAAAGGATGTGGACTCCATAGTGTAAGATTATTTCATTGTAAGTTCTTCTATTAATGCCACTTAATACATAGGAAGTTATGTATAATCCATTTAAGTATGCACAAAATGTACTCTCAGTTTATTTGGGAACAAAAAAATAAAAATTGTATTCTGAAAGGACAACAACAGCAGACACAGGGCAGCAATAATAATGCTTATCTAGGCAACACACATTGACTACATCAACCAGTGTTACCATTCAATTATGTTCCTAATCCTAAATTGTGTAAAAAATGTTTTAGAGATTGCAGAAGCCTGTTATTCCCATTAAATTAGTAATGCAATTTCACTATGTAAGGCAGTAACTGATTAGAAAGAAAATTATATTCTCAGAATGTATGGACTTATTCAACATTTTTTTTGTTATCTTGTAACCTGTTAAAAATTTCCCAGAAATTAGACAATGGAAATGTTTGTTTCCAAAAGATATTTAAATGAAGTAAAACAGAAAATGAAAAGTGAAAATATAAAAAAAACTATTATATTGAATTTTTAAAGACAGTATATTGAATTAATAACATGAATACATTTATTTTAGATATTCATTTTTTGTTCATGAACATTCATTGTTTTTTCTTTATATTTTCCTATTAAATATTTTAAATGAATAATATTTACCATTTGTATGGTTCTCCCAAAACTCTGTATTTATTAATATGTTAATAACTGAGCTTTCAGTTTCAGACTTAAATAAAATGCAGTTGTCCACAGTCTGTTTGTCTGAATCCTTACCTCTTACCTATTAACTTAAATGCATTTGGCATGCTAAAAGTCCCCCAGTTGACCCCAATGCTTTTGGCATGAAATACGCCAACTGACTCCAATGCATTTGGCACGAAAAAAAATACCTATTTGGGTCAGGACAAAAACACCCAATAATGCCACTGAATTTGGTGAGTAACCCTGATACATTTGATAAGAGAAAAAATACCCACTGAATCTAATGCATTTTGCACAAGAAACAAATGCCCTTTGACTCCAATGCATTTGGCATGAGAAAAACACCCAATTATCCCAATGCATTTGGTGTAATGAAAAACATGACACAAATGCTCATTAACTCTAATGCATTTGACTCAAGAAAATATTGAACATTGACTCCAATGTATTTGGTAGAAGAAAAAAATACCCATTGACTTCAAAGCATAAGGAAAAACACCCATTGACCACAATGCATTGGGAGCGAGAAAAAACAAGTCCATTGACTTGAACTTGAACAAATGAAAAAAATGCTCATGGACTCAGATGCCTTTGCTGCAGGAAAGATATGCCCATTGATTCCAATGCATTTGCCACCATGATAAAAAAAAGCACATTGACTCTAAAGCTTCTATTACAATTCGGTAGGTTCAATCTGGCGAAGTAGGCAGTCGAATATTTTTAAAACTTTAAATCCTTCCGTGATCGAATGATCATTCGAACGATCATTTGAATCTATTCGATCATTCGATCGTTCGCTATTCGATGATCGAATAAGATCATTTCACATGAATTTCATTAATCGGTCCTTAAGTGTATAGAACTAGGATTAGAAGTGTCTCTCAGGTTCCACTTAGGGGAAAGGCTTTGTCTCCCATGTGTGTGGGGTCTCTGACCAAATGTGCTGTGAGTACTGTTGAACCTGTTTGTGCTCATTGTATACCCAGTAAAGATTGTATGTTCAATAAATTTGTTAATGGTTAAGTAATAAGAACCACTGGCGCCCAATTCTTTGCACCCTGAATACTGTTACTGTTGCACTACACCCTGCCTACACATCGTTTGCGAGGGCCTACTCCCTAAGATTGAAGGTCTCGTCCAGTGCATATTTGTTGGGAGTGGAGCTGTCACGGCTGGCACCCTAAACCCAGAACTAATGCCAAGCACCCTGGTCTAGGCTCGTGCTTCTGCCTATAACAGCCGCCTTTCACCTTGGGAGGAGCCCTTGGCTAATTGGATGCCGCCAGGTCTTAAAACGAGAGATGCAAGGCGAATGGATCTGGGCAAGCAATGGGGCACAACTGTAAAGTCAATAAGGCCAAAGGTCACAGTACAGACAGGTATAGACAGGTTCGTGGTCAAACAGGCCGGGTTGAGGTGGGCAGATTGCTAGGAGTAGTCAGGCAGGCAAAGGGTCAAACCAGGTAATCAATCAGACAAGGATGAGGCAGAATCGGTGGTCAAATACAGGCACAGGTCAGGATACAGAATTATCAGAGTAGTCAAAGCCAGGCAGGGTCAAAACAGGTAGTCAGGAACAAATAGAAGCTTTTCAGCACAGATACAATGCACCAGGAACAGATCCTATCACGGGCAATCAGCATAAAGCTGAACCGGCCTTTTAAAGAATTCAAATTTCGCGCCTGCGCCTTTAAATTAAACCCGGAAGTGCGCGCGCATAGGAGCCGGCAGAACAGGAGGAAGCAGCGCACGATGGATGTTGGCATGGCGGGCGTCCCCGCCGAGGGGGCAGCAGGCGTCCCTGCTGTCCCCCCAATAGACCACCAGGGTGAGTCCTTACAGGAGCTCATAATAGCATAAGGTGCAAGCAATTTACTATAGTGCTACACTGGCATCAAAATATAAAGTATCCAAGACAAGACAAGACATCTGCACTGGGATGAATTGGGCCGGCAGCTCACCACAAAAAAAAAAACCTGGTGGGCCCCGCCAACCCAGACCCAATCCCCACCTGCAATATGACACTTCTCCTCTGCCCTCTATCTCCCGATTGTAGTAAAATAAGTATAAGGTAAGTGCAGTGGGTGGGTAAGCAGGTAGGGACCCCTGAGTGGGTGTGGGGGGCCCTGGGGGGTTCCTAATTAACATATGTACAGATATGTGTTTATTATACCAGGAAAATCATCAGAACTAATGATCATCTATTCCTCACCAAATCATACAATTATATGAGATAACATGAATAAATCGTATGTAAAAAAGGGCACTTTATTGCTTCTTTATCAAATTAGAAGATCATTAGAATTGAGCAAATTAATTATTTTATTAGGAAGTGTGTTGGAAATAAATAAATGCAATATCATTTGCCAAGTCTAAAGCACTCAAGTTTGTATTAACAGCTTGTCAAAAAGGAAAAGAAAAACTAGTTTTGATGCTAGGAAAGCTTCTAAGTTTGTTATATTTCAGACATCTCTCTGCTAGTAGCATGAATAAAAACCATCAGAGATATTGGGTAAGACGCTAGCCTAATGTTTCCACTTGCAGTGGAGCTCTGATAAGGGTTCTTTCTATAATGTGAAGTGCCAGGCCTTGAGGATACTAAAAGATGTTCAAATATAAAAACAAAAATTCAAAGTAAAAAGTAAGGTTCAGATCACACAGTGTACTAATTTTTGTTCTCCAAGACAGTCGCAAACAGGGTTCTCTCCTTCCCTTCAAACAGCAATACACGGAGTTCCAAAAGGAACGTAGCTGACCGTCACCTCAAACGAGAGGGGAGACAAAAAACAAAAATAGAATATAGTGTAGTATTTAAACAAATTTTAGGCACCCAAAAAGTGCAAGTGAATTAACACTATCAGTGTATTTGCTTGAATCCCATTAGTAGTGATAGGCTTTCGTGTATCAAAATTAAAATACTTTCACCACACCATCAACCAGTGTATTCAGTGTGAGTGTTAAAGACAACTGTTTCTTTCAATTAACTAATTAAGAGGTACCCACATGGATTCGGGTTTCGTTTCCGATTATACTCACAAATGTTTTAAGTAAAGTTAGCGTGTATCTATAGCCTCATAACTTCCGACTTATCTTCAATCTGGATGAGGAAAATTAAGAGCGGCATGTGCGGAAAACGTTTAAAATCAACTTTAATATAAAATATTGCACTTACAAGACACTTTAAAAGACTCGCGTATAGAAGACTGGGGCCGTCCTAGTCCAGGGTTGAATTCCCTGTATAGATGCCTCTCCAATGACACGGTATCAGGCGGCGCTCCCAAAGTTTTCTTTGTATAATGTGCGCTCCAGCAGCAAGGGGGGTATTCTTTTCCTCTCCTCTGTGCGCTCTTGTGTGCAGTTGAATTCCGCCGATCAGTCCCTTTTAAAAGGAGAGGAAAAGAATACCCCCCTTGCTGCTGGAGCGCACATTATACAAAGAAAACTTTGGGAGCGCCGCCTGATACCGTGTCATTGGAGAGGCATCTATACAGGGAATTCAACCCTGGACTAGGACGGCCCCAGTCTTCTATACGCGAGTCTTTTAAAGTGTCTTGTAAGTGCAATATTTTATATTAAAGTTGATTTTAAACGTTTTCCGCACATGCCGCTCTTAATTTTCCTCATCCAGATTGAAGATAAGTCGGAAGTTATGAGGCTATAGATACACGCTAACTTTACTTAAAACATTTGTGAGTATAATCGGAAACGAAACCCGAATCCATGTGGGTACCTCTTAATTAGTTAATTGAAAGAAACAGTTGTCTTTAACACTCACACTGAATACACTGGTTGATGGTGTGGTGAAAGTATTTTAATTTTGATACACGAAAGCCTATCACTACTAATGGGATTCAAGCAAATACACTGATAGTGTTAATTCACTTGCACTTTTTGGGTGCCTAAAATTTGTTTAAATACTACACTATATTCTATTTTTGTTTTTTGTCTCCCCTCTCGTTTGAGGTGACGGTCAGCTACGTTCCTTTTGGAACTCCAAATATAAAAACAAACCAATAGGATTGTGTTGCCGCCATCTGCTATTTTATACCAGTTTAGATACCATCATCTACAATATATTCTCTTCTTATTACAGAGGAAAAGCAAGTCTGACACAAAAATGGGACATGGTGTTTCCTTACTGCAGAGCTTTCCATATAATGAGTCTCATAGCTTTATTTGAAAAATAAAGTTTGCACGTATAAATTTATACCGAATTTAAATCGCCCTACAATAAATCAGGTAAATTTAAAGTCTTATAAACAAGTATCTCACAACTCCTTTGTAACCTTCAGTTTAAGGAATATTGGTAAAAATGCATGATAATAAAAGGAATTATCTGACAGCACTGAGGAAGAAAAGCCATAAATCATAGTAACAAAGCAAAGTAAAGCCATTAATTTTATTAGAGCTAATAAAAGTCCACAGAACAAGTTGTGGGAGAATAAATCAGCCACACTCCTCCTTTCGCTACTGGCTTGTTAAACAGTAATGCAATGCTGTTATTAAATGACTCCAAATAGAAAAATAATTTGTTCAATGAAAGGACAATTAATTTAATAATTTTATGTGATAAACAGACCAACAGAAAGGTGTGTTTTTTTGTTGTAAACACAAAAAAAACCAAAAAGTGTGTTTTTTTAGCTGGTAAAAACTAAAATCACTAACCTTGCAGACAAGGGCAAATGTTTTGGCTACGGGAAGATAAAATAAAAAATGAGCAGTTTCATAAAGGATGAGTAACTCAACAAATTTTTCAGTGGCACAAATGTAGCCATGCATCATTTATTAAAGAGCTGAATAGCTTACATAAAATAATAGAGAGGGCCAAAAGGAGATTTTGCAGTCTACTGTAGATCCATCACCTCCTACTATATTGTTATAATACTACATTTTAAATAGGACAAGTTTGTATAAATTAATTTACCTCCACCAGCTGAACTCTAAAGCTGTCACACTTTAACTTCTGACTGGATGCCTAAATGGCAACCAAGGGACCATTATGAGAAGTTCAGCAATGTCCTCATGTGTGTGTTCACATCACCTGAAGAAGATAGTCATCCTCTGACACGAGTCTCTGAAGGCTTTTTTTTCCCTTTAGAGAAAGCAAAACACTTACCATTAGTTCCACAAGAAATGAACAATAACAAGGTAAAGGTAATTCATTTAAAATATAGTGTTAGGAATTTTGAGGGTCACAGCTACAAAAACCTGTACTTGTACTTCTTCATTACTATGAGAAATCATTTCTAGCCAATGTTTCTGGTAGCCTTGAGATTAGGATAAGGTTACGCTGACAGGTCAAAGTCACAACCATGAAAATAAATGTGTAAACTGTCTGCTCGCAGCTTAAACAGGCTTTTCTGTGGGGAAATTTTTAGAGGACTCACTGGAGACATTGCTCTGCTGCAAAAAGCTTTTCCAAATAATTAGTTCCCTTAAAAAAACAGCAGTAGAGTAGGTGATTTCAAAGGACATTTAGATGAGGCAAAACATTTCTTGGAAAATGGCATCTGCTGCTAGAGCTCTATGTACTGCTGTCCAATACTACTATAACCAGCACAAACTACAAACATCTACTCCAGGGTGTCATTATTGATATTTAGTTCAGTCGGATGCATACATACTATCTGAATTTGCAAAAATATAGTATTTTTTCATAAAGACATGCTAAATTGATTGAAAGAAATCCATCATAGTGTCTATTTGTGATTGTTCCCTATTGCCCTTTGGCTCATGGTGTAATGCAATCCCTCCCACTTCTCTGGAAAGAGAAGGCTTCTGGAATCTGAGGTTCATTTGCTTTCCAAAGTGCACAGATTATCTGAAAAGCAGAGGAACTACAAGTTCCAGAAACCTTCTCTTTACAGTTGAACTAGAGGAGAGAGGGGTTAAGTGACAGTATGAGCCTAAGGGGGTTTGGCAAATGGTTCATATAATTAATCAAGGTTTCTATTGAATCTGTGGAATCGAGTTTCTGAGTAAATGTATTGTATTTAAGTTTATGTATGGAAGTTCTTGACTTTTTACATTATGTCCAACTAAATGAGCTCATGCCAAAAAGAGGGTACATTTTCCCCCTAAGGTACATGTTTTTGACACGCCCACAAAACTCCAGTCCAAGAACTATATTAGGGCTATAGCTGTTTTTTTGTGCAGAGGTCTGTTTCACAAACAGTTCTCATTGTGGCAGTAACCACTACTCCACCTAATCTTATTTAAAAAATTTAAATGGCATTTTAGTTTCATTAAATGAATAAAATCAAACAGGAGGGAGGACACAGCTAAGCCTGACTAATATAGGTATGAAAATAGAAAAGACTTAATTAATAGATATACTTTACCCTGAATGCTTGCTATCCAAATAAGACTTTAATAAAGCTATTATAATTATCACTGACTTTTTTAACCAATTTTTCATATTTTTGTATAATCTTTTAATTAAAATTCTTTATATCAATAATATCCAGTATTTCTCAAATGCACAAACCTTCTTTGAATTAGAACATTCTATTCCACAAATGTCGTGAGCAAAATGAATATCAAATGAAAACGTGACATCAAATGGATTCTTGGTTTTTGCACCGTTTAACAAGATATATTGAGAAATTTTCTGTCAATGGATAGCTTAAAGAGGTCAACTGCAGTAACTGTTAAATAGTAGCTGTGTTCATATCATTTTGGTTTTTAAAGTAGCATTTAAAAAATATTATTATTGACAAAAGTACACATAAAGCATAAGCTGTATTTTCACAAATTCCCTCCCATTAGACTGGAGAATTGCAGAAAGAAATGTGATTTTATTTCATGTAAGGCAGCATCAACTGAGAGAGATTTGATGAAGTGGAAGTTTTTCCATATCTGGACTCATGTAACAATTAAGAGGGGTAGCAAAATTATGAAAACTGGTGAAAATTTTGGGCTATATTTAATATACTTGTAGGGAACCCAATGGGTTAACTTCCTCTACTGGCTTTGGAAGACCCAGTTCTATTGGCTCAGGGATAATGTGACCATTTCTTGTAGTGTATTTAATGGGAGGGAGCACAGGACATCCTCTATGGGCTCCACTTAGTGCCAGGGGTGTATGTGCTGGAGAGCCAGGGAACAGAAGGGGATTCAATGACCCAGCCACAGGGAAGCAGGGCATGATGGGTTAGGTGGGAACCCTGCTCCATCCCCTCCCTGTTTGCTGTTTTTTACAGGTTGGTTTGATTGGTCATTCAAGTGACTGGGAGAAGGAAAAGATTGGATTATGTGGATGGACACAACCTTACCTTGCCAGTTGGTTCTGGGCAATGGGAGGAGCAGCAGCTCACAACATTCCATCCCTCCCTCCCTATTAAGTGGGGGTCATGTTGCAGTCACAATTAGCAGAGGGTAACATTACTCGGACTTCCAGGGGGAATGGAAATGCTGTATTTGACATGAATCAGCCTTGGTTTAAAGGCTGGGAGAAAGGAGGCAGGATCCAGGTGTTACATAGAGATTATGGGGCAAATTCACTAACCTGTGAAGTTGTGCTAGCGAGGGCTTTGCTAGCATTTGCTGCACTTCACCAGGCATAGTTTCGCCAGCGCTACGCAAATTCACTAAAATGCGAATTTGTGCCCAGGGCGGTGAACGTTAGCGAAGTAGCGCTATCGTTACTTTGCCAGGCAAAGCGCATTTACACTAGCGATGCCTAATTTGCATATGGAGCGAAGTTGAAAGTATAATAGAAGTATATGTTACAGCCAATACATTACACTACACAAGCCCAAAAAACCTTTATTGAATAAAATAAAGTTGACCTATTGCCCTAAACATGTGTCCACTTTATAGTTGATTTGCCATATGCTAGGAAATGTAGGGGGGGAAGGAGGGTAATCCCCCAAAAAAATTACACTATTTTTCAGTCTATCATCCTAAAAAAAAAGTAAAAGACGCCAGCATTTTTAATTTTATTTTTCAAACTCCTATCTATTGTATTGAACTTTGCTAGGTCTGACCTGGTGAAGTAAAGTCTAGGTAACGTTCAGTAAAATGGTTATCTTAGTGAATTAAAGTAGTTACGTTCCTTCATCAGTGCGCAACTTCGCCTGGCGTAAGGGTGCGAAGTTGCGCTAGTCTATTTACTTCGCTAGCGAATTTTTGCCAGGGACACTGTTAGTAAATTGGCGAAGTTGCGAAATGACGTCATGCTGGTGAATAAGCGCTAGTGAATTTGCCCCTAGGTCAGTTCAGTGCCCTGGAATAAGGATTGTTGGTTGATGAAAATGTTTGTTATACATAGTTTGTCACAAACTGTTTAAGTACAATAGTACATGTTAGCTGATGTTAATAAATAACTGTGGCCATCTCTCTCCAACAAAATTGTTCAGGAGTTTTTATTGGGGAAAATGATCGGGTCATGGATTGTTGAGCAAAACAAGGGAGGGTAAAAGGTTGCTGCTAGGCCTTAGTGGAATCAGGGGTTCAGGGACCCCCTGAAATAGAAAAATTTAGTGAAGGCTAACTTCTGTCAAAGAACACACCAGCAGTAATGTGAATCACCAGTGTAAAAACATTGTCTGTTAAATCTGTGTTACCACGGCTGCAAATATGTCCCTAGTTTCCTGTTCCCCAGCAGTAATGTGAATCAAAGGTGGAAAAAAACATATGTGTCACTCCCGCTTTCCAGAGTTGCCTCACAATGAAAATTAGTGGAACCTTAATGTTTTCCCCAATGGCAATTTACATTACTTCTGGTGGGAGGGACATAATATTGGTTAATTTAATTATCTACCTCGCAAGGATCAAATATGGAGTAGCTACAATCACCCTGTTTGCAATGTTTAGCTTAAATTATAAGAACAATATTGTTTTTTATAATTAAAACAATAGTTAAAATTATTTGTTTGGCACAAGCCCTATTCATTGATCTCAAATACAATGAGCAATTACCTTTGATCATCTAGTACAGTTGGAATATTGAATGCATGTTTGGCTGCTCCAAATCTACACTGTGTTATTGACATACCCCCATTTGATAACGTAACAAAAAACAATAATTTTCTTTGCTATCTGTATGTTATGATGTTCATACTACTCAGGAATCTGAATTGAAAGTCTGTTCTCTCATTTGGAGAACTACTTGGTAAACACTGTATTGATCAGATAGCAAGAGTCAATTTTGGGTCTTACATTTAGAGCTGTGTTTTCTAACATTTTTCTCTGTGTTTGGAGAGAGTTACCTGCTTCATTTCACACAGTGCACTGCAACACTTTCTGTGTCTAACTAAGTCAATGCACATCTTAGCACGCCGCAAAAGGAAAACAAAATAGTCTCAACCTTTCCATGTTAGGGTAAATTGGTTTAATTTGGTTATTGGCTTAGAGACTTAATAGTTTGTAAACATGTTTGTTCATATGGTTTATACTATTCCTTTTAAAAAGGGATTTATGAGGGTCATGGTCTCTATTGGAATCTGACTAATGTTATGTAACAGTTACTAATGTCTGTATTAAAAAATAATATATTTAACAGTGAGTGACTGACAAGGCAGCTTGTGGAGAAGAGTTATGGAGTCCTTCCAATGTAGTTATTGTAAGCCTTGCCATTAATCCATATGCCCATATTTAGTTTGGTTTCTGTTTTCCTTGCAAAGGGTTAAAGCTGTAGGCTAGTCAGAAATAGGTTCAATAGAAAGGCATGATCCAGCATAGGCTAATGTACCCTAACAGGGAGGTATGGCTTTCTGACTGGATCCTGCCATGATTGTGTAAGAGGGTATTAAGTTAATCCCATACATAATGACATGATGAAGAGGTGTCAGGAGTGCTTCACTTAGGAGTGCCCCACTCAGAATAAAGATGGCTGTGGTGTCATTGTGCTTGGCAGAAATTCAATGTTAAATAGACACCAAAGACCTGGGGTCAATGCCAATACATAAGCTCTTCTCCTGAGAGTTGTGGTCCAAGATATGGAAACTGTCATTTACAATCCCAAATGGAATTCCATGTCACCATATCATTGCACCAACCCAGACCCTTAAACTGCTAGATCAGTGATTCTTAACTTACTTAGTAGTGATCCAACATGTCTCCTACTCTCCTTGTCATTTACTGTTAGGTCCCCATGACCCACTGCAAAAATGTCTGCCATTATAGAAACAAAACTTAAATAAGGGGAGTTATTAATTCAAAAGCAATTTGTCGGGTCACAAAGCCAAGCTCCTGAAATAACTTTGCTCACTGAGATAAAATTGAGGAAAATGATTGCACAATAGACTTGCAAGGATTTGCGACAAGGCCACAAAGGCCTAAGATGGCATAAATTAAGGGGTACATGAGACCTTGCTTGATTCTGAGCACTAGCACTTTGTCTCTAGTGCTACCGGATGTGCATGCGCATAATCCTGTCAATAGAAGGGGGCAACAGAGGACGCCGATCTATGGGCACCCTCAGGGTAAATCCAGCAACAAGAGCCTTGGTGGGAAGCAACCCTAAAATTATTGCCACACTAAATGGGGTGGTAGTTCCCCTAGTGTGGTTCCCATAACAGGCATATCTTGCACCACAGGAATCACATGCTTGCTAAAGGCATTTTAACACCCCATGCCAGAAACTACATCATTGTCATTAAAATCTTAGCCGCAACTTATACTCTTACAAAAACAGAGATGCACAATTTTGTTTATTTTAAAGCATTGTGGAGAGTGCAATTACCTGTGCTGGATTATGGATAAAAAAGCATGGCATATGCACTCTGCGCACAGCAAAAATCAATGCCATGCCTTACCCCTACAATCCAACATGCTCCCCCAAATTTGTCCCTAATTCTGCCAATCTTTGTGCCTCCTAAATAGCGCACAATGATTTGTACATGGGTGGAACATGGTGATGTATGGCAGGGATAGATTCCCCTTCCCGTGGTATAGGGTAAGAACTATTAAATTTTAACTTTTTAATCAGCTTTTTCTATATAGTTTGTACGTATTAGGTGTTTATGTTTGTTTTTTCCGTTTATTAGGTGTTGATACGGAGTATGTATTCTGAAGACTTCACTTGTACAATGAATTTCTATAATGAATTTTGATAATGAATTTTTGTGAAGATTTTTTAGAAGTTCATGTTTAACACACTGCTTCACCTAACTATGTATATGAATGCATTCAGTTTGGACCAATCACAGCCTGGTTTAGGCCTTGAATGTTAGTTAATTTTTTCACTTAACTATGCAAATGAATGTATTCAAACTGCACCAATCATTGCCTTGTTTAGGCTATAAATGTTTAATTGCACTAACCACCGTAGGCTTGACAAAGGGGTGTGACCCCGAAACGTTGCTCACTTCCGCAATAAACGTGCAAGGTGTTCCTTGCTTGCTATATCCTGAGTGCCTTGGATTTTTCTACTTCTATGCAGCATTGAGGTGGCCGTGCCTCTACCAAAGAGCACCAGGTATTGTGTCTTCCATTCAGGGTGTGCAAGTGCCTACAGTAACTTTGTGCCATGTACTAGCAGGCCATTCCATTCTCACTCCTGCTCACTTCTATGGGGTCGGGTGTCATAAATCTGTAGCACCTGGAGTGCAGAAGTTTGTTTGTCCCTGATGTAAACAATCCTTTTTCTTCAAGTAGTGACTGTAATGCATTTCTCTGTCTATAAATGCCCTAAAAATATTGCTGTGAAATAGGTCACATCCATATGCTGAAAACTATAAAACAGCAATGAACAACAGTCTATTAAGGTCCACATTGATATTTCACAGCATGTAGCCAGGACTATAAAGGCTTTCCTTATTTTAATCAAGACACTAGGTAGAATGACTTGAGGGCACACAATCTATTTCTTACTTTTTACAACATAAACAGAACTGTGTGGTGCAGTCTGATTCAGTAAGTTTTTATCCCTTTAGGTTGCAACTGCAGTGCAGCCATTAAAAAAAAAAAAACTTAGCAAGCATGCAATTATGATGACAAAAGATTCAGCAAAGCCATTTGGTTTAAACTTAAAAAAGTTATGAAAACTGTAACTTGAAACCCATACAGTTTAATAAAATTATAGGAAAACTGTTTATTGACACAGCCAACTCATAACATTGGGTATTTCAGCTACTGACTGTGTTTAGCTTTGTCCCTGATTTCATCATCCTCTCCAGCTTTTCTTCTTAAAAAAATTCCTACTGTCACCATATTTTTTTTGAAAGTCAGTTTTGTGCAGAAGATTTTCATGACCATTAGAAGAAGTTTTCCCACATGGATCAACACATAGGGGCTGATTTACTAAGGGTCGAAGTGAAAATTAGAATAAAATTAAAAATTTAAAAATTTGAATTTCGAAGTAATTTTGGGCTACTTTGGACTTTTGAATAGCCCAAAATTCGTTATGAATTGAAAAAAAATTGAAAATTAAAATTTTCTAATTTGAAGTACTTACCCTTTAAAAATCCTTCAACTTCGACTATTCGCCAGCTTCAAGTTGCCAAATTGCCATTTTAGCCTATGGGGGACCTCATACAACCTGTCCTGAAAATTTTTCTAACTTCCAAGAATTCAAAGGATTTTTCTCAAAATTGTTCGATCGATTTTTTTATTAGATGGAAAATAGAACCTATTCGATTGAATTAGGTCCTTTTCCGATCAAAAAAGCCCTTTAAAAATACTTCAAGGGTCTAACTTCAAAGTTTTTTTTTTTTTTTTAAACCTGTCCCATAATGTTTCCCTTTAACTTTCCAAATGTGCCTTGCCTGATGAATGCTGTGAAGGCTATCAGTTAGATTTTCAAAAAGAAATTCACAAAACTATGAAAATAAAGTCTAAGGTGACCCTGCACCAGAGATGGAAAGAATAGACACTCGAGTCTGTCACTGCCTACTTAAAGGAGATGGAAAGCTACAGAGACATTTTATTGCCAATAAATAAGCTGCAATAGTGCAAGCTAGAATGCTATATTTATTCTGTAGAATGTTTTATCATACCTGAGTAAAAAGTTCTAGCAGCTCTCTGTTTGTTTAGGATAGCAGTTGCAGTATTAGCTTGGTGTGACATCACTTCCTGTCTGAGTCTCTCCCTGCTCACTTACAGCTCTGGGCTCAGATTATATCAGAGAAGGGAGGGGGGGAAGAGGAGCAAACTGAGCATGCTCACACCCAGGGCAAGGAGGTTTAAGCTGGTTTACTTTATATTGCTTTCCTACTTATCCACTTTTTGTACCAGTTCCAGGACTTTGGATCCTGGAATTGTTGCATAGTTCATTGACCCCTAAACTTTTAGGTGTCATTTATGGATAAGGCAGGGTGAAATGTAGAAAAAGCAGGTGTACAAAGGAGCACAAAAACTTACAGCCACCCCTGTGAATACAGCACTGCCTTCATTTGGCACTGTATTCATGAGGGCTGGGGGTGGGACAGGGAAATCGAGCGCTGCAATGTCATTGGTCTGATAGCTATGAAGCCTTGTACACAGCATTGCCTCAGGTTTGCACCCAAATCTATCTCAACTTTTTTTGCAACAATGAGCTACTGACAAGTTCTCTGATACTATGGTATGACATACTTTTGTAGATTAAATTTACAGGCCTGTCATTTTGGGAACATTTACATTAAGGTACAGGTATGGGAACTGTTATTCAAAATGCTCAGGACTTGGGGCTTTTGGATAACGGATCTTTCCATATATTGGATTTTAACACCTAAAGTCTATTATAAAATCATGTAAACATGAAAAGACCCAAATAGATTGGTTTGTGCTCACTGAAAGAACCCGTAGACTGGTGCAGTTTTCTGTTGATAGGAGCACTGGCCTGGGGTTTTAGGTAAGTATATAAAATCACATGGGGGTGCCAAAAGTTAGATAAACTCAGTCTTTCCTTCTTTTAAGAATAGAAGCCAGAGACAAACAGACAAACTTACATCTTTATATACAATACCCGAAGATGCATTCACACTATGGAAAAAATCATAACCACATTTCAAAATCCATAACCTAGTTAAACAGCTAGAATTCCATTCCATGATTTCTAAAACACGAACAATGCAATAACCAATGATCCATATTCCTGATGTAAGAGCCAATTAAAGCTTTTAAACTAATTTTATATATTGTTTTTTATTGGCAATGGGATATCTGTTGGATCACCTTCAATTTCCTCCGAGCCTATTATATTACTCTTGGAATAGAAGTTGTTTAACAGACAGAGCAGAAAACAAATTGTAGTAATTACATGTGTTTTCGATAATTATATCTTCTGCATTTTGAAAGCTTATGTTTCTGCTTTGGGATCGAGTATCTAATAAAGGAAGAAAGACTTACCTTTGTAGCAGGAGTTGATAGACAGAATGTTATATTATATTAACGCAACAGGGCAATAGTAATAACAGTGTTTAAATAGAAAGTGGAATTTACAGTTTGTGATTTATTTATTCTGTTTTGCTATTATTTCTGAAATGGAAATGGAAATTATACATTACTTGGGCATAGACATGTAGCTAAAACAGACACAGTATATGCCTGAGGATGGCTACGATTCGGTATGATTGTTTTGCTGGGGTGTAATTGTTGTTTTATTGCATTGTGCTCCCAATGCATCTATAAATATGTTTTTTCTATACTGTTATGAGCAAATGAAAAAATGTATTTTATAAACCCTGATATTATCACATCTTCCATTTCCCATATTTCCTTTCTATTGCTGTTGCTCTGCTACAGTCTTCAGGCTTTTCTTGGATAGAGGCCCGAACCTAACTTATTATCTTCAGTGATTACTTAATTATAATTTTATATCTTACACCATTTTTCAGGTCAATGTAATTCCTTTTCAAGACATTTCACTGTAACAGGATAGAGGGGGTTGGGACTGTCAGTATACCTGGATGTGATATGTTATATTGAAGGATAATAGAAAGAATAGAAGCCTGTGGAGTGCAAGCTAAAAGCTGTACATTTGTCAGTGAATTTTTCACCGTGCCCATGCTGTGGATACTTGGGGGCTGGTTTACTAAGGGGCAGATTTACTATTGGTCGAATTTCGAATAAAAAAAAATTCGAAATTCAACCATGGGAATAGTGGGTGAAGTAAAATCCTTCAAATTCAAATATTGAATTGGAAAGATTTTACCGCAATCGAATGATCGAATAGGAAAAATTAGATCAATCGATCAATTGTTCGAATAGATCAATTCGAACAATTTAATCGATCGATCAAACTTTTTTATTCAATCTAAAATAATGATTCCCAATTCGGTAGCTTGGTTCTGGCGAAGTAGGTGGTCGAATAAAAATTTAAAGGGGAAGTAATTCGAACATCGACTAATCGAATATTTGAATAAACATTTTTTTCAAATATTCAAATTATTCGAATTTGACTATTCGATGGTCGATTTTTCCTAATTTGCATATTCGAATATTCAAATTTAATTAAAATTCGATCGAACTTCGAATTCTTCATGTGAATTTTGTAAATCTGCCCATAAGGGTCAAAGTGAAAATTTGAATTACATTTTTTTTAATTTCTATGTAATTTTTGGGTACTTTGACTATGGAATAGGCCAAAATTCGATTGAATTGAAAAATTTTTATTCAAATGTGTAAAATTTGACCATTTGAAAATCGAATTACTGTCTCAAAAAAAAATTTGAATTTGACCCTCACCCCTTTAAACCTGCTTTTTTAGCCTATGGGGACCTCCTGGAACCTTTAAGGACTGTTTTTGAAATTTTTTGAAAATCAAATTTTTTTGGGGAAAATCGTTCCTATCTAATGATTCGAACGATTTTTATTCAATCGAAAACGGTTCATTTTCAATAAAAAAAACATTTAAAAAAATTAGATGGTCAAATTTCGAAGTTTTTTAACTTCGAAATTTAACCATTACTAAATCTGCCTCTTGGCATATCTACATTTTAGGCGTGCACATTTATTCATAAATAACATACCATTCAAATTGTGAATAAAAGCTCTTTATTAGAATTTTAAAAAATTCACATGACTCTAAAATTCAACCTTTGATAACTAACCTCCTAAAATGATAGTTCATACAGTTTATGAAAAAATAATTCAGAAATGAAAGTGTTCAAAAGTTTTTCACATGGGGCAATTATTTTTTAAATTAATTGTTTGCCCATTTTTCCAAAAGGTTTACAATATTACACACAGGAACCAGTACTGGGATTTTCTCATGCATAAAAAACAGGAGCTTGATAAATAAAAATAAATGCACATTTATCAATGTTCGAATTTGAGTTGTTATAATTTCATGTGGTAAAACTCAAAAAAAGTCAAAAAAAAGTTGCCATCTAAGAAGTCAATGGGAGTTGACTTAGGTAATATTTTTTAAAAGTTACTCGACTTGTTAAAAATGATGAACAGACTGCAATTTTGCTGCTTTCAAATTTCCTTTTCACTGTGCTACAACTGCAGGGAGTGTGTAAATTGCTAAATGTTTTGTTTCAGTGAGTCATGTGACTCTCTAAGTATCGATTATAGTAGGTGACCTCACCACCTACTGTTTATATAGTGAATATATAGTTCTTCGACAATCGAATTAGAATTTTTGAATTTGACCAATTTGAATCTAATTTTAGGCTATTCGATAGTCGAATAAGCCCAAAATAAATTCTAATTTTGAATTTTTTTAATTCGAAGTTGATTTGAATTTTTTCTTCGAATATTCGAAATTTGAACCTTAGTAAATTTGCCCCTAAATATTCAAGCTGAAAAGTCATTATAACTGTTAAGTAAGAAAGTAAAGTAATTGTATTTGTATCTAATTTGGTAAACCACCTGCTTTTAACCACTTATAATAAATGGCTAGGCCTCTTTTTTAAGAAATAAAATATATCAAGTATTGTTAGTTTTTCTACATTTTTGCCCTGCAATGTAAAAGAGAAGAAGCTCTACACTTTGCTAATTAAGTTATTAAACAGCTGAGCATGTTTTTTTATGATACCCCATGAGAGTATCAAGACCCAGTGAATCCCACCGTTTAAAGATAATATTTTGAAGAGTGTGTCCTTCCAGTTACCACCAGGGAAGCTTTTCAGCTAGAACATTTATTCATTTTATCTCTTGACCTTGTCAAGCTAGTTTGAATTATTCAGTTCAATGTCATTTAACTCAGAGATTTGCATGAAATGTTCATTGTTTAGAGTAAAAAATAAATTACTGTCTTAGCAATGCACAGTAATTTGTAATTTGTTCTCACTTGTCACTTCCTGGTGACAGTAAATCTGCACTAATGAAAAAGATTAAAACATGTAATTAAGCGGTAAAAGTTATTATCAGTGTTGTTAAACTTTTCGTCAAGAGACCCAAACTAAGTTAGGCTATTTCATTTTTGTGAGCCAAAACTTTGTTTAGAATCATGCATTAATTCAGGAAATGTCTCTGTATTTAGGGGAATCATAATAACCAAAGAGAGAATAAAATTCTGTGTTTGCAGAATCCCTCTCCCCTCTGACTTGAATACATTCTCAAGCTAACCTTTGTCACTGCTACCCTTTCCTTGAGACTAGAACCACCTGTTTGACTGTAGGATCAATTATATGCTATGCTATCTCTATGGGGCAGATTTACTAATGGTCGAATTTCGAAGTGAAAAAACTTTGAAATTAGACTATTGAATTTTTTTTGGGGTGGGGATAATTTTCGATCGAATATGGCTGTTTTCTATTGAAAACAGTTGTATTCGATCGAATAAAAATCGTTCGATTTGTTGGATCACATTGTTCAAATCGAACGATTCAAATTATTTTGCACAAAATCCTTTGAATTCCTAGGACTTAGAAACATTTTCAGGACAGGTTCTAGGAGGTCCCCTATAGGCTAAAATGGCAATGCGGCAGCTTTAAGTTGGCGAATAGTCAAATTCAAAGGATTTTAAAAAAATTTCAATTCAAATCAAATTTTGGGCTATTCGATAGTTCAAGTAGCCCAAAATTACCACAAATTTTTTAAATTCGAATTTATGTGTTTACATCATATACATTCTTACGTTGTATGTACTCATGTAAAAATGTATAAAAACTCTTTGTTCAGGGCTCTGACTGTTGCATAATCCATGGAGCTTGTGTCAAATAAATGTTCTCTTCCACCTCAATTGGAAATGGAATTTTCCCTATAATCAAATATAAACAACATGGGGACACATATCGTGGTTCTGGCCCATAGGTTAAGAATCCCTGGTTTGCATGTTTTGGAAATTATGTCATCTACCCTCTAATCAGTGAGGTCAGTGTCATCTAGGAACTGTATTCGTAATGACTAATGAATTGCATAATTGTGCTTTATTGTCAGTTTAGACAAAAGTGAATTTACTAGATGGGTTTGGATGAGGATATTAAGGATTATGGAACAGCAAAGATCATTATCAGTTATCATTGTAACACAAGCAAGTTACATATGTTTATAAAAGCAAGTGACATTCTAAGAATACAGTCATCTCATCATGCTTATGTTAAACAAAAAGATGCTTAATCACTAATTAAAATAACAATTCAGAGAGAACACTTCAATAAAAACTCCATATATAAGTATGGAATCCATTATTCAGAAACCCATTATGTAGAAGGCTCCAGATTACAGGACAATCGATTACCATGGATTCCATTTGAATAGTGATGGGCGAATTTATTCGCCAGGGGCGAATTCGCGGCGAATTCCCGCGATTCGCCGCTGGCGAATAAATTCGCGAAATGTCAGGAAAAATTTGCCGCAAAAAATTCGCCGGCAAAAACGAGTCGCGCGTCATTTTTGACGCGACGCGCCGAAAACGACGCAACGTGCGCCGAAAACGACGCGGCGCGTCGGAAACGCCGCGACGCGCGGCAAAAACGACGCGCGACTCGTTTTGCGAATCGGTGAAAAATTTGGGAGTTTCTCTGGAAATTCGCTAATTTTTCGGCGAAGCGAAACGCGGCCGTTTCACCCATCACTACATTTGAATCAAAATATTTCAGACTTTTTTTTAAAACACATATCTGGAAACACATTATCCAGAAAGCTCAGAATTATGGAAAAGCCATCTCCCATAGACTCCACTTTATCAAAATAATCCACATTTTTAAAAAGTACCCTGTTCTTGATCTAAGATATAATTAATCCTTATTGGAAGCAAAATCAGCCCATTGGGTTTATTTAATGTTTAAATGATTTTCTAGTAGACGTAAGATATGAAGATCCAAATTATGGATAGATCTATTATCTGGAACCTACAGGTCCTGAGCATTCTGGATAACGGGTACCATACCTGTATTGGGAAAATAACTTACTTATGCTTACCAAAATAAGATCCAGGTTCAGGACTTAAGATACTGGGATTTAGGTGTAAGGGGCACAGAGAAGAATGATCCACTACAAGAATAGTCTTTTAGTTGGGGCTCTGCTTGCTACTGTACTTAGGAGATAGGGTGCAAAGTGCACTTTTGTTCATTTATTAACTCTTAAAATGTGGAATGTCCTTCATCAAAACTACAGTGTGTTAATTAATTAGTTGTCAACAGTGCCTAAAACCTATTATATTTTATAATGACCAACAAAATTCATTATCTGTTTTAAAATGGTCCTCTTCGTATTGTGTTCAGTTTAGCCTTTATTGAGCCTTGCATCAGACACTCCTTGTCTTCAGTTTTATAATTGCTGGCAATCCATGTTCTGGGTAACAGCTGCTTTGGCAGGTACTTTTAATTGACGCACATCATGATGTTTTTGGCCCTGATTCATACATTCCGTGGCTTTCATTATTGATATATCTGGTACCAAAACAGATGGGAGTCATACAATAACAGGGAAATCACAAAATGACACAACAACCGACAGTCGAAATAACCCAAGGCATATATTTCTCCAAACCACTAATGCATTCCTTCCACACGTCGTTATTTGTGCATTCTACAAGAGAATGGATTCAGGGTGAATTTCGATCCAAAGACTCAGCTGTCTCAAGTGGCTACCAAGGTGAATTTTAATTCAGACTCAATGTGTTTTCGATTGTTTCCAGCCACATATCAAAAGGATAACTGAGGCTAACTGTTTTTATGCACCGCTTATCATTCTAAGGGAGTTGTAACTGTACTCAATATGCTACTTAACAGAAACAACTTAAAAGTTTAATGGTAATTGATAAGTGCATATAATTGACATTCAAATAAGAATGCCGCATTACCGGAAAGAAAAAAAAGTCTAAACACATATAATTAATGGGGGTTTGTGGGACAAAATGCAGCTGGTGTATATTTAATGATGCTACTCATTGGTAAAGGCCATGCAATCAATAACTTTGGTGCCCTGTGGAATTTCAGATATTTAATTGGCTCAGAATGATTGTCATTACACAATCTGTAGCACAGGGTATCTTTTGGAATAACAGCTGCCTGATCATTATAGTGCTGGGTTCATTCCAGAATTATTTCAATTGATCCATAAGTTACTTTTTTTTAACAATTAACTCCTTATAGTCATGGTAGTGACTTATAGGTCCACCATCAGAAATCAAAGGTACTGTATATGCTTTGTGTGCCTGGGCCTAATGGTTACATACTATGGTAACGTTGTTAGTTTGGGTTTAGATAAAAATAAGGTTAGCCATTCCAAATGATTGCAAGCATATAAAATAAAAATACCTAAATACATACACAAACCTATCAATACTCACACATAGTGATGGGCAAATCTGGGGCGTTTCACTTATAAGAAAACGCAGAAAAATGCACAAAATGCGACCGGCGTCTCGTTTTGGACTCTGGCGCACATTGACGACATCGAAAAAACAGACGCCGGCATCCAAAAATGAACACCCGCATCCAAAACAAATCGCCGGAATTCGCAGCGAATTCGCCCCAGACAAATAAATTCGCCCATCACTACTCACATATTGTGATGAGCGAATTTGTCACATTTAGCTTCACTGAAAAAATTAGCAGAACCATGGATGAGGTTGGGATGAAATTTCACCAAACACAATGGGCGTTTTTGTTGTGGTTGTTCTTTCACTAAATACATTAATAATTTTTTTCTCTGTGTTTTTCTCGTAACAAATTTGTTGGAGGTCAATTGCTGTATTATCATGCATTTTTCCAACACAAAAAAGGCATGGTTTTATCCAGAGAGACTTGGCAAAAGTTTTCACCATACAAGAATATGTGAATTTTAGTGATGGGCGAATTTATTCGCCAGGGCCGAATTCACGGCGAATTCCCGCGATTCGCCACTGGCGAATAAATTCGCGAATCACCAGCAAAATTTCGCCTAAAAAACGAGTCACGCGGCGTTTTTGACGCGACGCGCACCGAAAACGACGTGACGCGAATTTCTCTAGAAATTCGCGAATCTTTAGGCGAAGCGAATCGCGGGAGATTCGCCCATCACTAGTGAATTTCATCACAAATCTTCATCTGCAACAAATGTACTCATTCCCGTGGGTTGACTGCTTATAGTTGGCATTGCAGTTGCTCCACTCAGGGGCAAAGGGTAAATATTTTTTGGGGAGGCTACTAATTAAAGTTTTACCACTGGAGATCTAATAAACATATTAATGTATATATAGAAATTGCATAATAACACAGTAACCTAGTAACTTATCTTGAGAAAAGATGTACTTATCAAGCTCAGCTGTATTTATGTCTATATAAATCCTGGCTAGTTGATCCATTGGAAGGCAAAAGGCAAAACATCCCTTTTAAAGCTTTTCCAATTTGCCCGAGTGGGGGGAAAATCCTTCCTGATAACAAGATAACCCTGTATTTCCTCACTTCACTTGTCAAAAAGCCATCCAATCCCTTCTTGAAGCTATCTAATATATCTGCCAGTACAACTATTTCAGGGAGAGAATTCCACATCTTCACAGCTCTCACTGTAAAAAAAACCCTTTATGGGTGCCCTCTTGTCAGCTGGAAGGACTGACTGCTAAATAAAGTACTAGATAGATTATTATATGATCCCCTTGTACATATTTATATATTGTTATCATATCCCCTACTTAAGTGCCTCTCCTAAAGTGTAAGCAACATCAATTTGTCCAGTCTTTCTTCCTGAGACTTTCCATACGTCTTACTAGCATAGTTGCCATTCTTTGGACTCTCTCTACTGGAGTACTGGAGACAAAATCTGAACTGCATTTTTAAGATAGGGTCTTACCCGTGTTCTGTAAAGTAAAACAAGGGACCTCTCCTCCCATGAAATATTATGAGTAGTGATGGGCGAATTTATTCGCCAGGGGCGAATTCGCGGCGAATTCCCGCGATTGGCCGCAGGCGAATAAATTCGCGAATCGCTAGCGAAATTTTGCTTAGCGAAATTTCGCTGGAAAAACGAGTAGCGCATTGTTTTTGACGCGACGCGACGAAAACGGCGCGATGCGCTACGAAAGCGACGCGTGCTGAAAACTACGCTACGCACGTCGGAAATGACGCGATGCGCCAAAGTTGACGCGACGCGCGTCAAAAGTGTTCCGCGACTTGTTTCGCCAATTTTTCGCCAATTTTTCGGCAAAGCGAATCTCGGGAGATTCGCTCATCACTAATTATGAGAAGAAGGTTATATAGAGCACTGGAACTATAATATAAGAACATATCAAGGGAATTTGTATCTTCTGTGGCCTTTGCCTTAATTAAATTTAATATGCTCAGTCTTTTACTCAGCTACCACACAAACAATCAGTTAAAACACAGCTGCATTGAGCGGACATTTTTGTTAATCTGTTTACATAAGCCTATTATTCAAACAGGGGAAACATGAAACGGCTGTTTAACTTCTACATGGGCTTATAAACACAAAAGCAACGTGCTATCATTATTTTATTAAAAAAAGCTGTTTTCCAAACACATATAATAACCTTTAATTAACTCCGCTTTTAATGTGGGTTTTTTTCTTTTGTATTTTTTTTTTTCTAGCTCACTGTATTTTGTAGAAACCAGGGAGGAATTTGGCTTTCAAGCTTCTCAGACAATGTTACAGAGGTTATTAAATGTATAACATCTCTTGTATCAGAAGTGTCATTTTATAATATAGCCTATAATAACTAGAGACAAGCAAAAGTTTTAAAAAGGCATGGATTTTGCCATCTGAGGCAAAAAGTTTTTGCTATGAATTAAGGAAGCACAAAATATAGCCAATATTTAGCCTCTTTAAAACATTTAACATTTTTTAACAGTGTGCTGCATTTGTGGCTATCTTTGCCCTAATTTGCATATGTAAATTAGTATTGGGATTCAAAAACACTCTAATGAGCCATTGTGGAGCTCACCACTATCTCCAGCACGGGTTCCTGGTCACTCCCACTCGGCTTGTTTCTGCACTATGCCATTGCTGACAGCTTTTAAAGATATGAAATAAAGGATAATTAAGGTTTTAACACTATTTGGAGAAGCACAGTGTTAAAAGTGAAGGAAAGTTTAAAACTAAGGGCCCTTACACACGGGCGTTTTGGACCTGCGCTCCCCTGCGTTGTGTTTGGCTGCGTTCAGCCGCAGGGGAGCGCAGGTCTAGACGCACCTCATTAGTTTCAATGGCGTTGTACCCATGAGACGCGTGTAAGCGCCAAACGCAGATTCAGACGCAACATGCTGCATTTTTCCTGCGTTTGGTGCCTACGTGCGTTTGTGTGAGTACAGCCCCATTGAAAATAATTGAGTGCGTCTATACCTGCGCTCCCCTGTGGCTGAACGCAGCTAAACGGAATGCAGGGGAGCGCAGGAAAAAACGCCCATGTGTAAGGGCCCTAAGCAAGCCTAATCAGAAAGGTCCACCTAAATATACCAGTAAACCATCAAAGTAGTACTTTTCTGAATCATCTGTCAATATAAACCCTGCATTTCTTTCCTTCTATAGTGTACACATGGGCTTCTGTATCAGACTTCCTGCCTTCATCTTAAACCTCCTTGACCCAGGCATGAGCATGCTCAGTTTGCTCCTCTCAACCCCTTTCTCTGCTGTAATCTGACCCAGAACAATAAGTGAGCAGGGAGAGACTCCGGCAGGAAGTGATGTCAGACCAATCTAATACTGCAGCGGCTATCCTAAACCAACAAGCTTCTAGAGCTTTTTACTCAGCTATAGTAAATCATTCTACAGAAAAAATATAGCATTCTAGCTTGCACTATTGCAGCTAATCTATTGTCAATAAAATGCCTTCTCCTTTAAGCCTGAGTTGCGGAATGGACACTTATAAGATTCAGATTCAGTTCAGTATTCAGCTGAATCTTTTATGAAGGATTTGCCCAAATTCCAAAATAGTGAATGTGATGCATTCCTAATATGAATAGACAAGGTACCCATTGACTCCATGAGTCCTTCCCTGAATTATTCGGTCCTGCATCCTGTGCCATTTTTTATGTGAGTTCTTGTTCCAGTTCTGTACTTACTGACCTCCAGGTTTTGACATCTGGCCTGGTAATTGCACTTTTCTATTTGCTTGCTGCCTGCCCTGAACTCTGCCCTGTTATTTAGACTAGCTACTTGCATGCCAACTATCCTGACCATTGGTCAGTTATGACTGTTTCTCAGTCTATCTACATTTTTTCTCTATTTCATTAAAAGACCAGTAACATCAAAAAATGCTTTTAAACAATTCTTTGGTAACACCAAGACAAACTGAACCTTTAAATTAATAGCCTTTACTAAGAAATAGCTGACTGAAACTCCACTTCCGCTCCTCTTCAGAAATGGCGATAGGGTGACGATCCATCATGCGGCGCTTGATTTTTCCTCCCTGGCTATCACCTATAAGGAAGGCAGGAGAAATTGAGTGCGGCACGATGGATTGCTGGATTGTCTGAAGAGGAGCTCAAGCGGAGTTTCGGCAAGTTATTTCTTAATAAAGGCTTTGCTATTTTTGAATTTTGCTTATTTTGTCTTGGATTTTTTTTCTTAGTATACTAACAATTTTTTTATGTTTTATTATGTTACTGGTCCTTTAAGGAACAGACAAAGCCTATTTATTGCTGTAATGTATGGAATCCCAAAACCCAGAGTAAACCCCCGAAGTGCTGATCTCGTTTGGCACTTCTGCCACCTTTGGCTTCGCGAGGAGCCCTCTGCTACTCAGATGCCACCAGGACTTAACACGAGAGGACCAAAGGAGAAGCTCTCAGAAGGCAAGGGAAGTGTAACTTATAACTGCAATGAAGAACAAGGAGCATGTTCAAGGGACAGACTGGTTCAATACCAAACAGACAATACGGTACCGAATCAGGAAGCTGAAGTGTGGCCGACGTCACAGGCCAAGGTCAAACACAGATAAGAATCGCAGCACCAAATTAGGATACAAAGAATATTTAAACACAAACAGGGGACAGTTTAGGCAGAACATTGGCAAGGTCAAGGTCAGGCAGTGGTCAATAACAGGATCAGGTAATATATATGACACCCACGTACTATGGAGCATAGACCTATACTGGGCAGAGTAAGGAGTTTTATAGCCTGTCAAATAGCATCACCTGTGGCCAATTTGGCAACAGGTGAAACAAGCCATGCTTACGTACAATTACCAAGTATAGCCATAGAAGGGAACCAGGACCTTAGCTGTCTGCTCGCATAGAACAGTTGTAAAGCAGACAGCACAGTAACACCAGGTCCCTGGTTCAACTCCAGGCAGGTTGTCATTCTTGTGCCCCTTTCCACTTCTGCCTGGGAAATAGTATAATCTTCCGCCAGATCTGGTAATCAATCAGTATGTAGTGTTGAATCAAGTACAAGTATAGGATCTGTTATCTAGAATGCCCTTGGGGTTTCAGGATCATGAATCTTTCCATAATTTGCACCACCAGATTTTAAATCTACACAAAATCATATCCACATTATACTTTATTATATATTACACTTAATAGAATTGTTTTGCCTCCAATTATATCTTACTTTGGGTCAAGCACATCTATCCAGTAATTAAGAGCTTTCTGGAAAATGGTTTTCTGGTTAATGGATCCCATTCCTGTATAGGCTTTGTTAATATCTTACACTCATATCAGCCAACAGAAATTAGCTTTTATTATAGGAGTTTGCAAATCAGTGCTAATTGTTGATTGGTTGCAATGGAAATAGAATGACATCATTGCACCAAATAAATATTTAAACTTATAAAAACAATAGCAATTAATAAAATATACATGATAAAAAAGACAAATGCTTGTGCTGACCTTAGTTTAGTCACACTGTCTTTGATGTTTACTGTATTTCTGAAATTCTAAAATCTATTAAGATTCCGCGTATTGCAGCAAAACATCTCATCTTATCATCTCTTACTAGTGAAAACATATAGAAATGTTTATTCACAAAAAAAGAATGAATCCGATTTGCAGACTGTTGACATCAATAAAGAGACAATTAGACAACTATATGCTTTATATTGTGCTGTTGCGTTAATTGTAAAAGCCATCCATGTACAAAAAAATGATTTGCATATAAATAGGAATTCAATTCTTAATTGAATATCTTTGCTTTTACTGCTCAGCTAAATGTAAATATATTCAGAAAAGGAGATTACACTTTGTGTAAACTGACAGAAATATGTTTTTACATATTTTAAATGGGAGAGAGAATGGGCTTTTATAAGAAAGCAAATTTTTTTTTATGGCTCTTATCTCAGAAAGAAGACATAACATGACTTCTGGTGCTCTGCTAACTGCCACAGCTATCAGCCTGTGTGCCCACAGCCTATGAGTACTGTAAATGATGAAGATGAATATACATGTTACTGACCAATAGGGGGTGCAAATTAGGGATCAACCAACTCAAAATAATGTGGTGGCCATACATGGGCAGCTCTACTCATTTGGAGAGCAAATATGCCCACCTAGAGAGTGTTATATCAAGCTGATCTGATCTAGGGCCCAACTATCAGATCACAAGGCCAGGAATGCAGACGGAGGGATCGAGGATCACATCAATAAACCGATGCGGTCCTCAATCCACCAGAAAATTTAATCCTGCCCAATCAATATCTGATTTTCAGCCAGAAATCAAGCCTGTCAGAAGGCCCCATCCACTGATCAAAACTTGGCTTTTCTCTGCCCGTGTATGGCCACCTTAAGGCTGCAAAGGTAGACACTTTTTGCCAGTGAATTATTTTTCTACGAGGAGCACCAATGTGGGGAAAATACTGGTGAATAGCAGACTTCAGTGTAATATCTACCTGCCAAAATATCAGGAACACATCACAAGGTGGTGCAGACCTTTCACACAAATCTCAAATGAATTCGTCAGATCTTCTAAATCAGAAATCTAAACAAAAATATACTACATGCATCTATTATTTCATATCCATGGCTAACTTCAATGTTCCAGGGTTACAGCTAACAGCACACTATTCAGGTTTAAAGAATTCTGGAATCTTTAGCCCAGCAACAAAGTAAGGATTGTTAAATAAAACTTACCCATGCTCTCCATGAATTCAAGAGGATCCTCCAATGAGAATCCTGACTGCTCTGCTCTGGATCCTTTATACCTCATAATTAATTACATTTTTAAAAATGACATGAAGTATTTTTTTTAATAATGACATGGCATTGCATCTCACTCTATTATTCATCTCACCTTAGAGGATACAGTGTTCATGGATGACAGTCTGGGCAGGTTATAATAAGGACATATCAGAAGACAAAAAGCAAACCAGAGCTTCCCTCAGTGAGGAGCTATTAGCGTTGGAAGGGCTCAAAGGTTCTACCTGATGAACCCTATGTCTTTCTAATCATACCATTTTCAGATGGGCCTACAGGAGTTAACACAGCAAAATATTTTAGCCCTCATGTCCTAAAAAAGTCAATGATTCTCAAATAAAGACATTTCAACACTGAACAAAATAACAAAGTAAAGAAAAAATGTACACGTATGAAGCAAGGCATGGGTCAACTCATGGACAGCCTTTATCCAGACCCTAACCTACACCCTTTCAACCCAACTTGTTGTGCCATTGCCACTTATATACCAAACCCAATCCACTGATTTCTGATATTGCCAGAGAGTGACATCAAAAGTGACAAAATTTGGGCCAGGGAGTTACTCTGGAGAGGCTGAGCTAGGTAAGTGATGTCATCATTGGTGAGGGCCCTGGGAAGAGTCAGGCCCAACACTAGGACTTGCTCTGCTAGAGAAGCAATTCATGGCCTCAAAACCCAAGGGTAGTCCTGTGGATCCCCAGGTTTCAGGCCAGTTCAAGCAATAGAAAAGGCAAAATCTTGTGTTACTTGTTACTGACAACTCAGCAACTTTAGATACCACTTGTGGCCCTCTCATTTTTACTAATGGTAATGGAGAGCCTAGTGTTTGCTCTACTGGGAGAAATATGCCATTGTCTCTTTCTTCTGTTTACCAAAGACTTGAATGGTAACCACAGCAGTAACAGGTGGTTATCATTAACTTTAGGAGAAGACAACACTAACAGAGACAGGAGTTCCAACTCTTGGAGAAACTGTCACTTCTAATGACACTGTGCTATCTGCTGAAAATGGAGTGGTAAAGTCGGAGATAGCTGTTCCTGGCAATTCTAGGAGAAGGTTTAAAATATGCCTTAAATGCCCAAATTTGACTCTTCTGGTCTAGCAAAGTATTTGAAATTGATGGTGCCAGAAAACTTTAGACAAGTTAATGATTTGTGAATGGATACTGTGTCATTATTATGTGCTTTGTCAGGTAAGGTGCTGCACACCTGATGGCAGGAACTTAAAGGGCACCAATCATAACTAAAATCCTTTACTAAGTAAATACACTGTGTGAAAGTTCAAGAAATCTGATTTTAAAACAGTTAGAATTGTTTGTATGCATATCTTCAGCTCACTATACTTTGTGCAAAATCTTCCTTATCTCAACTGCAGTTCTAGCTGAGACAGGCATCTTGGATTTCACTGACTCTTCTTACCTATATCTTCACAGCCAACCATAGCTCTGAAATCTCGCACATGCTTAGTTAAAATTTCTTGGTTGCCTAATAAACCATCTAAGCTATTTTGAAATCTGCCAAACTTCTGTGTTAGAGCTGCCACCTTCTGGAAGTTGGTGTGTGCCCTTCATTTGCATAATGACATCACCAGCAGGGGATAAGATAGGGCAATCTTGTGATACTTATAGAGTTTACTAAAGCTAGGCTTTCTGGGTAGAATACTCAGGGCAGTGCTACAATCTTAGCATGCTTGTGAACTCATTTGTATGGGATTTTTTAAAAACTGCTTTTTTTTTTTTTAAACTGTATTTGTATTTTGATTAAACATGTTTAGGTTGTAATGGTCAGGCTGTTAATGTGTGTTTGATTTTGGCTGTGACTGGCGCACTTAAATAACAATAGCAGTACTCCATTAGAATAAAGAAAGAAAATATAAAGTATCAACAGGCAAAAATAAATATGGTCACTTTTATCTACCCTTCTCTCTCTCAGCTGTGGATAGCAGGCAAATCAACTCATAGAGTAAAATTAAGGAAAACAATGAAGTTTCACTCCTATGAAACCAGAGGGCTGTATCTGCAGAAATCGAAAGAGAGTTTTGAAAGAAAAGAGGAATGAATTAGGAAACCGTTTCCCTAAGTTTCAAGTTTAATACATGTAGCTTGAAAAAGTAATGAGCTGGGCATCACTGATTTGTAAACATGCAATAATGATCCATTATTCTCTTATACATCCAATTGCATTGTGCCATAATACAGTAAAACATTTTTCTTTGTCATTTTGTCATATTACTAGATTTTTTTTGTTTTTGATATTTCTAACTAATGTGATGTCATTGGTTGACTGGTTGGCAACACTAGATTATAAATCCTTAGTTCATCTAAAGAGGTCCATAAGGACCAAATATATAGGAAGTATTAAATTGGCAGTTTACACCTAATTACTCTTTTTCTAAATATAAGCACAATAAATATTTTTTCTTAATGTTTTTCCCACTCTAAAGCACTAATGGGAAGTAGTTTTGATTTTCTCTATAAACTGGGCAATATGTTATTTGAGATAATGAACTCTTCATAAACAAAACCCTTACCATCCCTAAGCCATGGGTTTTGTAATAAGGATCAGCTCATTATACAGGGAACTTATCAGCTTCACTTCTGCAAGCAGAATTTCAGAAATTGGAAATTGAAAGTAGTTTGATTTCCTAGTTTAACAGAAGATATAAAAGAAAACATGCATATTTTGTAATTAAAAGGATAGGCAAAAGGTATAATCAGAACAAACTCTATTCACTAAGTGCTGGTTGTAAAATGCCCCTGTAAAAGGGAAGGGGAAGAGGGGGTCTACCTTTGTCAAAGATACAAGTAGTGGACTTTGGCAATAATATACACATATAAGAGTTATCACTATCTATCATACATCATATATTCCAGCGAAGGCACTGGGAACTTGGTTAGGACCAATCAAGCCATATATGACTTCGACCTTCATCTTTAGTGGTCTTATTTATGTTGCAGTGCATTGTTTGTCACATTCTGCCAATAAAATAATAATAACTTTATCAGTATTGTAAAGGTATGTGGACATAAGCTATAATTGCTTCCCCAACATCCATACAACATCAATTTAACTGCTAGTTGTAAAAATACATTTGCTCGGATGTGGTACAAAATCAATACTTAATTTCATTCTTACTATATCTTTTTTGAATTATTTCTCCTGGTGATGTGGAGGCTTCTGATAATGGGAGCACAGGGCACCCTCTCAAGGTTTATTTTGTTGTTAAATAACTTACAGTCATGTTGCATCACTAATTAAATCAGAGTTAACCTGGCTGGAAAATAGACATGCAACCTGCTTGAGAATCACAGCAACTATAAGACACAAGTTGAAATATACAGCAGTTGCGAAATGCAGGTGCCTTAATCCTAACATTATAAAAAAACGAAATTCTCTGGAACCCATACACATTTATCTAGATAGGACTGAGACTCAATAGCACAGCAATCTCTGTAAAGTCAAACTGGAATTCACAACACAATTAACAAATACAAATTAAAGATTCAAAGTTTTATTGTCATATGTGAAGAGTACAGTGTACACAGTACAGTGAAATTCTTAATTGACTGCCTTCTTCACAGATTAAACAATTAACATTACAATATAAAATAAAGCTACAATAAATTCAGTTACTCTAGTTACAGTGAAGTTACAATATGTCCTACAGTGTATCTACTTTAGTTAACATTTGTGAGGGGCAAATTTCTCCTGTTTCACTTCACGTATTCTCATACTACTACACTACTATTCTCATAATGTCCCTAACCAGTGATCTTAATCTAGCAGTACATGTGCAGATTAACCAGAGTCTCCTGCCAGGGGGCAGGAAAGAAAAAAGTGGCAGTTACAGGATGACTATGGTCTTTCATTATTTGCTCTGACTTTCGGAGACATTGTTTGGTGTAAACGTCCAGAATTGTTGGAAGTTGTGTGCCGATGATCTTATGAGCAGTTTTCACCACTCTTTGTAGGACTTTCTTTCCTTGTGCAGAGCAGATGCCATACCAGGATGTAATTCCGCCTGTGAGCATGGACTCCACAATGCACTTGTAGAAACTAGTCTGGAATGTGGTGGACATCTGGGATTTCCTCAGAATAAGCAAGGAAGGCTGGTGAGCCTTGTAGATTCTGTCCACTTGAGGTTTGCACTGAGGGTGACCTCAACTAACCTAAAGCTGCTGACCCTCCTCAAAACATCTTTTCCAATGTAGATGGGATCATGAGCCATATCATGTTTCCTGAGATTAATAAAATCAACTCTTTAGTTTTGCTGACATTGAGAGAGAGAGGCTATTCTCCTAACACTCTTGTCTCCAGGTACATGTGCATAGTCCTGCACTTTATAATAGTTTACAGAGCACACACTTGGGCTGACACATTATGAAGCCAAGCATCTGTTGCTAAAGATTGTGCAACCTTTAAAATAAATGCAGTGGTGAGCTTGCTGATCCATATTTCTTATGTAATAGAGTAATAGAATAGTTCCAGAGCACAAAGACCTGTGGCTACCCTTATGAATGCAGAATTGCCTTTTCAGTGGCTCTGTATTCAACAGGGGGCAGTCAGGAGGAGGAATATAGACATCTTCCCTGCTACTTAATTCAGATGTGGCAGACCCAGTGCATAATGGGGGCCTGTTCTTAATGCATATCACATGGCAGAAAATATGCAGAGCATTGGCCTGCCAACCTTGATCTTTGCACATGACACTGGACTTTTTATCCAACACAAAACAGTAATGTAGCCATTACTGCTCTTGTACTTCTGCCCTACATCATGGAAAATTACCCCCATTATCTACACCCCTTCAAAGTAAGGTCCAGTGATACCAGTAAGGCCTTGCATTTTATTCTTGGATACTCGACCCATTCTTCCCTTTTTCATGACAATATGGCCACTAGAGGCACTGTTTCATTTAAGACCTTGGATGAGTGTACCTCATTAAAGCAACTATGGCTGCTTTTATTGGCAAATATTGCTTTGATCTTATTAAGACCTATCTTCTCTGTAATAACAATACAATACATTGTTCTTGAATCCAAATTAAGATAATCAGAATAATAATAATAATACATTCTACATTGGAAGCAAAACCAGCCAATTGTGTTTATTTAATGTTTAAATTAATCTCTAGTATGAAGATCCATACTATGGAAAGATCCATTATCCTGGAAGTCCCAGGTCCTGAGCATTCTGGATAACAGGTCCCATACCTGTATAACAATTGTATTTCCTTCAGTTTGAGGGGGTGGGGTTTGACTAGTTGCACCTGAACCCTTCTATGTATAAATAGAACCCCTGGGACTCCAGTGGAGCTTGCTCTAGTGTTTAGCTGCTCTTAAGTGTTTGGTGGGGGATCTGTCAGTGAAGTTACAAACACCAGAGTTAGTGGGAGATCTATAAGTGGAGTTGCAAACACAGCAGTTAGTGGGAGATCTATAAGTGGAGTTACTAATTTTTTTTTTATTGCTGTTTTGATCTGTAACTGGGATAATGAGTGCTAGCAAGATTGAAGGTCTGACCCAGTGCACAGCCTGCCATAAGTATGCAGATTTGGAACAAGAGATCCAAAATGCTTACCTCTGTGGTTGATGTGAGCAAATTGCCACTTTGGAGGCTTGAGTTAGAGCACTAGAGGAACCAATTGCAACACTGTGATCGATGGAAATCTTGAAAGGAGTCTCTTGCTGACTGAGCAGGACCTAGTGGGGTCAGAAAGTTTGGGGGGAACAAAACAGCAGCAGGATGTTGAGGCAGCTAGATGGGTGACAGTTTGAAAACCAAAGGTGGGCAAAAGCAAAAGGGAGACTGATCCTGGGTTTAAATATCCCAACAGCTTTGCCATATTGTGTGAAGATGATGGGAGTGTGATCTCTGGATTGGCAATTCTAGATGGGGCTGATCTCCAGCCAGGAGACCAGTTTATCTAGTAGTGGTGGGAAGGAGAGCAGAGTCAGGTCTAAGTAGATTGTGGTTGTAGGGGATTCAAAAGTGGATAGGGTAATCTGTCATCCGGATCGCTACAACCGAACAATTTTCTGTCTACCTGAAGCCAGGGTTTGGCATGTGGTTGATCGGGTAGACAAATTATTGGGTGGGGCTGGGCATGACCCAATGGTCTTAGTACATATAGGTACTAATAACAAGATAAATGGAAGATGGAAGACCTTAAAGAGTGAGTTCAGGGATCTAGGCTCTAAGATTAGTCTGTTTTCCTTATAACAGAGGGGCCATCTTAGCTAGTAAACTGTATGCCCCCCTCACTCCTCCCCATGACCCTTTCCTAATCACACTACTACATCTACCCTAGCTTCCCCATAATTCTTTTTCTTACCCACCCCCCACTTGCCTAGTTTAAACACTCCTGGCAACCTCTTGGCCCCTAGCACAGTGGACCCCCTTCCACTGAGGTGCAATCCGTCATGACTGTATAGGTTTTACCCCAAGGAAAAATCAGCCCAGTGCTCTAGGAAACCAAACCATTCCTTCCTACATCAAGACTCGAGCCATGCATTTAGCTCCCTAATCTCCCGCTGTCTATGAAAATTTGCAAGTGGCACAGGCAAAATTTCTGAAAAAATTACATACTGGCAATTCTATAAGGGAGTAACCAAAACACTGAATTTCAGGCGTGCAAACTTTGACAGTATAAGGGCATCTCTGCAACATATTAAGTGGGAAATGCTTTTCACCGGGTTAAACAGAGAAAAAAATGGTAAGTCTTTTAAATGCTGCTTAATAAATATACATGTCAGTATATACCCCTTGTAAGGAATGTTGTACAAAGCAAAAACTTTTTGGTCCAATAGAAGTGTTGGTGTTGAGGTGGGTAAGGCTTTCAAGTTAGCTGGGACAGCCAAATCATTTATAAGGCGATATATGCAAACAAGCTATGAGGCAAGCTAAAATGGAAAAGGATATTGCATAAGCAGTAAAAAGAATCCAAAATTGTTTTTTAAATATGTTAATAGTAAAAAAATGAAGGGACCTTTATTATCAGAGGGAGGGTCAGCTGGTTGATGAGCACAAGCAAAAAGCTCATATTCTGAACGCATAATTTTCGTCTGTCTACACAAATGAGGAACCAGTTAATGAAGGTTTCCTTATTAATAGTCTCAATTCTAGTAATACATCTAATGATGCATGGTTCACACATGATGAAATTCAAAAGAGACTAGAACATGTGTAGATAAACAAAGGTCCAGGGCCAGATGGTATTCATACCAGGGTACTTAGCGAGCTTAGCTCTGTGATTTCCAAACCTCTCTACTCAATTTTTCAGGATTCATTGTGGTCTGGCATGGTGCTGAGGGACTGGCAAATTGCTAATGTGGTGCCGCTATTCAAAAAGGGATCTCATTCTCAGCCTCAAAACTATAGGCCAGTTAGTCTGAAGTCAGTGGTAGGAAAGCTTTTTGAATACTGGACTTCATAGCAAATAACAATACTATGAGTTTGTGCAAGCATGGTTTTATGCATAATAGATCTTGTCAGACTAACTTAATTTCTTTTTATTAGAAGGTAAGCAGGAACCTCGATTCTGGGATGGCAGTGGATGTGATTTACTTGGACTTTGCTAAAACATTCAATACAGTGCCACACAGAAGGTTACTGGTTAAATTAAGGAATGTTGTCCTGGAACATAGTATTTGTACCTGGATAGAGAACTAGCTAAAAGATAGACAACAAAGAGTGGTGGTAAATGGAACATTTTCTAATTGGGCCAGTGTTGTTAGTGGGGTACCACAGGGCTCTGTACTGGGTCCCTTGCTTTTCAACGTGTTTATTAATGTCCTGGATGTGGTCAGTGAAAGCATGGTTTCTATTTTTTGCAGAAATTGTGCAGAACTATAGGTTCCATGCAGGATGCTGCCACTCTGTAGAGTGATTTGTCTAAGTTGGGAAACTGGGCAGCAAACTGGAAAATGAGGTTCAATGTTGATAAATGCAAGGTTATGCACTAATAAAAATGCAAGCTATACCCTAAATAGCAGTGTGTTGGGAGTTTCCTTATATGAGAAGGATCTTGGGGTTTTTATAGATAACAAGTTGTTTAATTCTGGGCAGTGTCATTCTGTAGCTACTAAAGCAAATACAGTTCTGTCTTGCATAAAAAGGGCATAAACTAAAGGGAGGAAAACATAATTGTACCTCTTTATAGATCCCTAGTAAGACCTCATCTGGGGTATGCAGTGTAGTTTTGGACTCCAGTCCTTAAGATGGATATAGATGAGTTGCAGAGATGTGCAACCAAACTGGTTAGAGGGATGGAAGACTTAAATTATGAGGGTAGACTGTTCAGGTTGGGGTTTTTTCTCTGGAAAAAAGGCGCTTGTGAGGGGACATGATTACACTTTACAAGTACATTAGAGGACATTATAGACAAATATCAGGGGTTCTTTTTACCCATAAAGAGGGTCACCACACCAGAGGCCACCCCTTCAGACTAAAGGAAAACTTCATTTGAAGCAGTGTAGGTGGTTCTTCACATCACATGTTGTGATGGTTTCTGTTGATGCTTTTAAGAGGGGCTTGGATGATTTTTTGGACAGACATAATATAAAAAGGCTATTGTGATACTAAACTAGTTAGTATAGCTATGAGTATATATAGTTTTTGTGAAAGTGTGGAGGGGTGTGTGTATGCTGGATTTTAATTTAAAGGGGTTGAACTTGATGGACTTTATCTCTTTTCAACCCAATTTAACTATCTAACTAACTATGTAACTCCATAGCATATACAAAATGGCCATAGACTTATTTCTATCAATTTTTTATAAAGAGCTACTTAATAAATGATTTTCCACTATGTCATCCTTCTCTACATATAATATATTCCACCATGGGCACATTCATATAATCAGTCTATGCTGTTGTTTACATTAAAAAATGGAAAGAAAATAGGAAGGAGTTGGGAATAATGAGAAAATGTTTGGCTCTTTGAGTGAAAGCCTAATCTTTCTGCATTCTGCACTGCGAGTCGTTGACTGATTACAAACACCAACACAAGCTGATTTCCTTGATTAGAGGAAGAATAGATGCTTACAGTATGAGACAGGAGGGCAGAGACAGACAGCTAAATAGGTAATGAAACAATATTTCAGGAGCTCTGATCTTGGATTTCTTTGACGTTTAGAGATGGAATGTGACAAAAGTGGTTCATTTGTCTCTATGTACCAGCTGCTAGAAACTGGAATTTTAATGACAGACACTTTGATTGCATGCTCAGTCTGACTCCAGTTACCGTGGAGTCAGTATATTTTATTGTGTTTCTCTCTAATGTAGCCTTTTTCTTTACTATACACTGTATATTCCTCATTCTGAGTATCCTTTACTTTTATAATGCCAATGTCATGTAAATTCAGTTACTGGAGACCACTTGAGGCAAAAGACAAAGTTTATTTGACTCTATTTGCATGGATTCTGAGTCAGAACCCCCAAAACATAGGAACATAGTTTTATAGACTTGGAAACTTGGAAATGACATGAGAACATACAGGCTAAAATAGGTAGTTACCGGCAAGACAGCATATCTCTTCAGAGAACATAAAAACAAAGAACTGCTCTTAGAGCCAAAAAGGTGGTTCTGCATCAAGACCTGGGTACAAGTGACTAAGGTTAGCTTGAGAACAGAATCCAAGTCAGTGGGGCTCACAGGGGAAATCTGCATACACAGAATTGTATTCTGTCTCACCAACATATTCCACACATTTCAGTCTCTGCCCTGCCCTAGAGCTTACATTCCAAATTTTATAGGGAACCCAATAATCTGCCTGTATGTTTTTGGAATGTGGTAGGAAAATGCAGTACACAGAGGAAACCCATAGAGACATGAGGAAAGCTTAAAAACACTATGCCACCTCCTTCCCTGTAATAACTCTCCTTGTGTTTTGCAAAGGGGTAAAGAGAAGAGACACATGCCTTGGACTCAGGGGTGTTGGGAAAAAGATGTTAGGCACATATGTTTTATGTCTGTCTACTCCTTGGTGTGTGCTCTACAAGGAGAAAAAGTCTGGTTCAGCCTGGCAAAAAAGAAGTCACTAGACACTAATCCAAGAAAAGCTAATTTTGTTTGCTAGTGACAACTACTCGCTATCACATGCAAGCAATTTAATCTAACTATAACTTTTATAAGGTAGTGTTTTACTGTGCCTGGGAATGATATATTGACTACCTATGACCAAAAGTTCTGTTAAACAACAAAGGACCCCTATCCTACTAAAAACTTCCTCCTTGCAAAGCCAAAACAATGCTTAATTAAAAAGCATTTAATTACTCCTTTGGCTTTGGGTATAACAGTCCATGGATGAAAAGTGCAACATACTGTGGGACAGACTTAAAACATAAAACTAGGTTATCTCAAAACATTGGCATCTGCTAGAATGTTATCAGACAATGGGAAGCATTTTTTACTGAAACAACACATTTTTTAAAATAGATACTTTGAGCAGTCAAACAGCATTCTGCTCTTTAGAGTGTTAGAGCTCAATGTCAGCACAAATCTTTTGTTTTTGGCTATGATTGGCAGTAGGTATGGAATGCTGGAGGAATTCATTATACAGGTAGAATTCCACTGGCTGAAGAATTATTGATCAAGATTAGCTGACAAGATAAGAATTCCATTAAGATCATAGTTAACATGTAAATGGGATTTTTGAAACACCCAATAGTTATTTCCTTTTAAAATTACTCATATATTTTATTGTGTTTTCACTAAGGTATTTCATTTGATGTTGTTGTTTAGTTATAGTGATGTAATTAATTGCAGGTTGTAAGAGTGGCCATCAAGGGGCAGCCCAACATTGAAATATGTTATCCACAGAAACATCTGGGAAAAACTGCCAATTTTCTCACAATTTTTAAACTAAACAACTTCAAACAAAAAACAGAGCAAAATGTGCTGTGTGAGTTAATGGACCTTAGCCACAAAGGCTTTAAATGAGCCTTGGATAAAATGCAAACAGCACATTGGATAAGACTACTTATTATTAAAATGCATGCAACTGTGGAGGTTCCTGTCCCATCACGATTAATAAACTGCTCAGCATTCCCTTTCTGAAAATGATTCAGTTTTTCTGTTCACTAAAGGAAATTCATTCCCAGAAGAGAATTTAGACTGAAAATAACATAATTTTCAGTAGTAAGCAACCACATTTTCTCAATCTGTTTATTAAAATATTTTATTGGAATTATCTCACCTCTGGCAACACCTCTCTACTTCAATCTCACCCTTTTATACCCTGACATTTTTTGTTTTGTTTTTTTCATTGTTGGTTAAAACTGATTGATAAAGTTCACTGAAACCTTAGAATTGAAAATTCATGTATGTCTAATTTCAAGTACAATGAAACTTTCCATGCTTCTTTCTCACCAGCAGCCCCACTCCCCAACAGCATCAACTGTGTTTTCAAAAGCTTCACCTTTCTAACATACCTGTTGGGCAGAGCAGGACAGTGGGTTGTTGGCTGACATGTTTGGAATAAATATATGTTGGGATTTGATTTTCAATTTTTTATTGAACAAATCCATTATGGGTCACTTTCTTCTGAGCAGTTTCTGGTAGAAGGACCCTGTAGACTCTGGTGGCACCACTGACCAACAAATATTGGGCTCTTTGTCTATTTCTTTCATTATGATAACAGTTGACCACCACATCACTATTACCAAGCGAACTGGTCCCCACTACTCCTTTTCCTGTCTTTTTTATCTCAAGAAAAACATTTCTCAACATTGCACTATAAACATAATCTTCTATCAAACAAATTACAAGTTGATTGGTGCTTGGTGGAGAAACCCGCGAATTTTTCGCCGATTCGCGAAACGAGCCACGCGTCGTTTTTGACGTGCGCCGTTTTTGACGCGCGTCGCGTCGTTTTTGACGCGCGTCGTGTCGATTCCGCGACTCGTTTTTGCGCGGCGAATTTTTGTTGGCGAATTTTTTTGCCCGTTTCGCGAATTTATTCGCCAGCGGCGAATCGCGGGAATTCGCCGCGAATTCGCCCCTGGCGAATAAATTCGCCCATCACTACATCCAATGCCCCAGTCCAATGCTATCAGCATGAGTGGCCAAAATGGATAAAGAACCCCTTGTTTATTGACCAGGCAGATATAAACAAATTAAATCAGTTGTCCAAAATGCAAAACTAAATCCCCCCACTATTGCATATAGGCTGCAAAAATGTAAATGTATTAATAAAATAAAAGTACAAAAACAACAGGGAGAAAACATTCTTTTAAAACCCATGTTCTCCTTTATGATATTGCAAATAAAGTAGGAAATATATTTGCCATTTTGCCTCTATTTTTTTTTTAGAAGAAATGGTTATGCATGTCGATGAGTCATTAAAAACCTGTAAATTTGCAGTGAGTGACATGTTTATTTCAAACAGCTGCATCTGGGGTTTGTGATAACCAGAAAGAAATATTACTTTTCAGAACTGGATCCTCTAAATATGAATCTTCTATTGAAACGGCCACCACACTATCAAAATGAATTTCCTTTAGCCAAAGCAGACATCTGGTTAATTCAATTTGGCCTGAGATATGTATATGAGTAATAATAAGAGGCCCTCAGAAATCAATAAATTTAGAATAACAGGGATTCAATAACAAAACTACCAGAAATAATTTATTTCCATCGGTCAACTCCATAAGCAGTGATAAAGATACAGTAAGTGTTGTGGAAAAGTGCTAAAAACCCTGCTTATTTTCTTGGTTTATGTCCAAAACGCTAACAACTGGATGCCCACTTCTACGCTACCTGCCAAAAAGCCCAGTCATGTATACAGCAGGTTATAGGACAGAGTGTATAGAAGAGCTTAGATCTGTGGGATCTGTTATCTGAAAACCCAATATCTAGAAAGCTCCAAATTACAGAAAGGTGGTCTCCCTTAGACTCAATTTTATTCAAATAATCAAAATTTTTAAAAATATTTCCTTTATCTCTGTAATAACAAAACAGTACCTTGTACTGTTTTGGCCATTGTGTACTGAGGGGTCAAACAGCAGTGGGTGTTCATGTAATTTTCATATAAGAACTGCTGGTATCATGAAATTAAAAATTAAAAAATAAATAAAATAAATCTAAATTGCAAAAGTGCTCAGAAGACCATGCTGATCAATTTTACACTTTATGCTGTATAACACCTTTGGCATGCTGAAGGAAGATTTGACCTAATACTTTTCTTAAACATTTTAAAATATTTTCTTATTGTAACTAGAATTAAAATTTTTTCTTCAGCCCTGACTTGTTCATAAGGGGAAGGGCATTTTAGTAGCTTCAGGCACAAAACTTCTCCATGACCTTAATATATTGAAAATGGTTTGAGTACAGAGGACCTCTTGTCCATGTCTCATGAAATTTGTGGTCACAGCTCATTGTACTCTAGCCTATGGGTTTAAAGGACGTCACCCCCCATAAAGATGTAATCAGTGAACAACCTCTCTGAAATCATTAAATAAATTCCACTCTGGTTTTTAAAAGCTTAACCATAAGGCTGAAACATCCCCTCAATCACTTAGAATTCCTTCTCCTCCTCTAACCCACTCTGCCCCCTCTCTCAGGAATTTTCTTTGGCTGTTGACTCCTTAGCATGATCAGTTATTTTCAGCTCAGATTACTAAACACACTTTCCAGTCTAACAGCCAATGAAGAGATAGCATTGCTGATTCCCATAGAAACTAACTGTCAAATACTATTTTTTTCTCCTAACCACCTCTCCTGAGCTCAGGTTAACCATTACAGTGCCCAACCCCAGCAGAACATTTTTATCAAAGTATGTTATGCCTGTATAAACCTGCATTCTGCATTGCATAAACTGTCATGTTTGGGTTGGAAAGATATGCCCAACTTGTATACATGGTAGGAAAATGTAGGCCTTACAAGTCCTTTAAAATTTAGTGGTGAGCAAAACTTTTTTTGTTATAATTTATACAGGAGCAGTGGCCAGATCCATATTGAAACTCCCACCATTTCTAGCTACAATAAAAGGGTAACCATTTGGGAAGTGTAACCTTAAAAGCACACAAGTTGCAGGTAGAACTTAATTCCTGTATAAAATGTAAATTTAAGCAGAAGAAGCTTAATGAATCAGATGAAAGTTGAATGTAAGACTGGCCAGACCAGGAATGAGTCTGACTTTGATGTTGTTGGCCAGTTTGTATATATTGCAATATATGGACACATAATCCCTGTTCTATTTAAAGGGGAGGACAATTTTATGTATCTTAATGCACAAAATGCACAAAATGTTCTTAATGTCCTTACTATATTGATGACGGATTGATTGCAGAGGATCTGTTGAATTTGTCTATATGAATTTTGTGGTCACAGTCTCATTTCACTCCCACCTAATGGTTTAAAATTTAGTACTGAGCAAAACTTGTTTTTGACTTCTTAATACAGTATCATGTATGCAGCCTCTCAATGAAAACGTTGTGCAGTAAAATTCAGTTCTTCTGATATGTGTTCAAATTCAATATGCTGCTCTGAACTCTAACACCCTACAAATCTAGAGAGTTACCAAGAAAGATCGAGCATTGCATTCAATTTAACATTCGTGATCTTCTAAGGCCACTTTTGTAAAAAAAAAATTTCTGATTCATAGTAACATGGGAATTTTTTTGTAAATATGAACCTCTCACTCTTTGTTTAACATGCTGTAACTGTCATTACTGCTCACAAAGAGAAACAAGGGTAAATCAGCCCTTAAATATTTTTAGTTTGTCCCAGTGACACAATAACAAGCACATGTAATAAAACTTCTTACTAAGAAAATGCTTCTGTTCCAAAAGGTCTTAAACAGATTAATGCTAAATTAAATATTGTAATCTAGTAACTGCCAGACAAGCAGTGGTGCTCAGCCAATGAAGGAAGCTGAGGAACCCACCTCCGGCAGGTTCCTGGGTGCCACCAGCTAGGTCTCCAGCGGTGGCAAAAAGCAGCTCCTGGTGCCTTTAAACCGCAAATTCGGCTTTACTAGTGCGAGAGAGCACTATTGCGCTCTTCACATTAGCGTTGCTGCCTCTCACCAGAAAAGTCATTGGACTGGGGGGGGCACCATTACTGGAGCCGTCACAGGCAGGAACGTCTCAAGAAACGGCGCTGCAGACAAGCAATATTTCTTTGCAAAATTTTATACCAATTGCAACTTTTTTTATCTTACCATTTTCATTGTGCTTAAGACCATTGACGTTTACAGGAACTGTTTTACCCAACAGAAACAGTGGCAATTAATATTGACTTTAAAGGGGAACATCCCCTCCCCTTGGATAATTAACTGGTAATTGCACAGATTTGAGTATTTCACCGTGAAATGATTTTAACATTTTTTTATCATTATAAGACTGGGAGGTCACTATGTGAAAAATGTTGACATGGAGACATTGTAGATTCTATCTGAAAATCTAGATCACTTAGTTAATAAACTGATTTGTAAGAGATAAATGTGCTTGGAAATGAAATAAAGAACTTTTCCAGGTTTCTAAGGAAACAGTGAACAAGCTTATGGCAGCATTTATGTGAAGGGGATGTGAAAACCTGGAGTCTTCTGGCATTAATAGAAGAGATACCAAGTTGAAAAAGTTGTAAATTAAGATATTATTGGCTAATTAAGGAGTACACTACTACAATTACATTGTATTTATTTAAATATATAACAGAAGGCACTGCCTCTGGACTCAACTGAATTGAGATTTCACCAGTCAAGTCAAGCAGACTAAGGGGTGATGAAGTAAAACGTACTATGTTTGCCCAGGAGCAGTAACCCATAGCAACTAATTGGCAGGTAGAATTTACTGGTCAACTATTTAAAAGCAAACATCCTATGATTGCTATGGGTTGCTGCTACTGGGCAAACTTAGTGTCTTTTATTACACATGGGGGAAGGTTTATTGTGCATATGACTCTCTCTAGGACTCCCTATTCCTCAAGACTCAAGTGTCAGAGTGTAGGTCACTTGAGATTAAAAAAATCATTAGTGTAGAACAACAAAAACAGACATTTTAAACTTTTAAGTCTTTATTAAGAAATAACTTCCAAAACTCCGCTTGCACTACTATTCAGAAATTGTGACGCATCCACGATCCATCATGTTGCGCTCAATTGCTCCTACCTGGTTATCTCCTGTAAAGAAAGCAGGGAGGAGAAAGTTATTGCCGCACAATGGATCTGATTGTGAAGAGGAGCGCAAGTGGAGTTTTGGTAAGTTATTTCTTAATAAATACTTAAAGTTTAATATGTCTCTGTTTTTTTTTTTGTTCTACACTAAGACATTTTTTAATTAAAAAATTATGTTACTGGTCCTTTAAGTAGCCAAAAATCTAATTTCCATGCACATGGAACTAGCAAAGACAGAATTGAATGAAGCATTCACAAAATTGAAGATCCTGAATAGACACCCTGTGTACAATGAAGCAGTTAGAGGACCAGATGTGGCCACCTTAATTCACGAAGATTCCTTTAGGCTGCAGTTATAGATGGCTGCCCTATTTGTTCAAGGTCACCTTTAATCTTTGTTACTAGGAGGCCATGTGCACCTGGAGATTAAATAGTTAACAGCAACATTAGTATCAGAGACCAAGGAGGTCATGGTTAGTTGATCCTTCTGTAGAGTGATGTGAGCCTGTACTCAAAAAGGGTAATTTATAAAACAGAGTAAGGATACAAACACAACAAGTGCATGTCCTGCAGGTGAATGCCTACCGATGCAGCTCTTTAAAATCCAAAATGTAGAGCAAGGACCTACACCCCACCCCCATAAAATAAATTATTTAATCTGCATTTGGTAGCACTGTCTTCATTAGGGATGAACTGGGAGGCCCACAGGCATCCCCTATCCTGCCCTACCCCCCAACTAGCATGTCATTCACATGACCAAGTGAGTGTCGTTGGGTGCAGACTGAAAAGGAACAATAATAAATCAGCTTCTAGATCCTAGTAGGCTGCTGCTTGTAGAGATGTTGGAATCTAACTGAATGCTGGCGTCACCTCAGGTAAAGCCTTCCCAAGCAAGATTTCAGGTAGCTCCTCTCCAGTTAGGCCATATACAAGCTATATGGCTTTATCATTGTGGAGGGCATACAAAGGGTAAAGCAAAGGTAAATAAAACAGAAGCATCGTAACTACGCAAATTCACTAAGATGACCATTTTACTGAACGTTACCACTTACGCTAGACGTTACTTCGCCAGGTCAGACCTGGTGAAGTTCAATACAATAGATAGGAGTTTGAATTTTTTTTTAATTTTTTCTAAGTCCCACTGACGTGTTTTACCATTTCTAGGGAGATAGTCTGAAAATTTTTTTGGGGGGTTACCCTCCTTCCCCCCTACATTATATATGGCAACACAACTATACAGCGGGCACATGTTTAGGGCAATAGGACAACATTATTTTTTTTATTAAAGGTTTCCTGGGCTTGTGTAGTGGAATGTAGTGGCTGTAACATATACTTCTATTATACTTTGAAATTCCCGCCGTATGCAAATTAGGCATCGTTAGCGTAAATGTGCTTTGCCTGGCGAAGTAACACTAGCACATCTACGCTACCGTTCGCTGACCAGAGCGTAACTTTACACTTTTGTGAATTTGCGTAGAGCTGGCAAAAATTCACCTGTCGAAATGCTGCGAACGTTAGAGAAGGCAACGCTAGCGCATTTTCGCCGCTTAGTGAATTTGCCCCTTTGCCTCTATTGCACTATTTAATATATATGTACTGTATATATTCATTGTTAAAAACAGCTAGTGTGAAGATGATAATCTTAAAATCCTCCTTTTTTTTCAATTCCACACATTACTATGGCAACAATTAATAGTACAGTCATTGCAGTATAGATATTAGAGAAGCCCTGAGGTACCAGGTAAGATTGTCTATGTACAGCGGGACTCATTTACTAATACTTTACTAGTGCAGTAAACCATGGCAACCAATCAACTTTTTGTTTTGATTCTTCTTCCCACAGTTTCCCTAAACAAAGTTAAGTACTGATTAGGTGCTATGGTTTCTGCCCAGGAGCTCATATGCCTAGTTTTTCTTAATTAGTCTGGGTAACTGGTACCATTTTAATGGTGCTGGACACTTTACTTCTAGAAAGTTGATGTGGCCTCCGTTGGTCCTCTGCTACTCTTTGCATACCTATCTAGCCATCGTACTGGGTTTTTTTTGCATTTATAACTGTATAAAGATTTTTTGATGAAAATACGTAGTCCTTACATATGAATCAACGCAATTATTCGAAATTATTCGAAGTATTTTTACTTAATCTGTTTGAAATTTAGTTTTGTTGCCAAAAGTATGTGACTAACTAGTAATGGGCTAATGTATTCACTAGGCATGGGTTTGCAGCGAATTTCTGAATTTTGCCACCTGCGAATTGTTTCACGAAACTGCCGCCGAAATTCTCTGCAACATAAAAGTCATGCATGTAAAAATTGCCACGAGTCAAATTATATTGACGACCATTGACTTTAATGCATTTGGACATAAAATTTGTGCATGTAAAATTTGTTTCACATCAAAATAATTTTGACGTCCCATTGACTTCAGTGCATTTCGCAAAATTTTCCCTGTTTTTTTTTTAGTTACACAAAATTTTTCAGTGAAGCAAAACACGACAGATTCGCCCATCAATATAACTAACCCTTATAATTAGTGAAATGTAGCTACTTAAGACACAACCATCGTTGTTGGTACAATTTCCACAAGATCTTTCAGCACAATATTTCCCCAAATGAACAAAAAGAAGTTTGTACAGAATGGGTTTGCAAGAGAGGAGTGGAAGAACGTGACTGTACCCCACACAGCCCTCAACCCAACCCAGAACCTGTGGGCTGAATTGGAATGCCAACTGTGAGCCAGGCCTGATCCACTAACATCAGAGCCCAGGGTCAGATTGGGTCAGCGGGACACTGGTAAAACACCTGGTGGTCCCTGGCTTTCATGGGCTCTGCCAACCCAGGCCCGCTTCTCTGCCTGACCGAGACTCACTACTGTGCTCAGACCATCCTCTGTCCCAAATGGACCACCCCCTCTCCTTGCCCGGGCCATCACCTCTCCCTGACCATAGGAAGAAATGGAAGTAAAAAAGCATGGGGCACACATGAGGGGTGGGGTAGTGGTGGATGCTGAGCCTTTGAAGTCAGCCCTGGTGGGCCCCAGTGCCCACACATTTACTCACAAATGAAAGTGAATGAAAAACCAACAACATTGCAACATCTAATGGAAGCCTTTGCAGAAGTAGAGGGCAAGGCTTAATACTCATGGTTTGGAAATACAATTTCTAAAAGGCACATACCCTGTATTATGGACATATAGGGGCCTAGATATCATGCTGTGCAAAACCTGGATGTTACCATTAACAGTGATGTTGCCCAGAGTAACCAATCAGCAATTACATTTCAACAGAAAAGATCTGCTGATTTGTTGCTATCAGCAACATCACTGGTAGTGTTTAACTCCACTTTTTACATGATAAATAGACCCCATGGTGCATCTTACCAGTATATTTATAAAGGCATGTTATTAATTTTATTCCAGACCAATACTGGATATTATGCTGTTATTGTACACTACATCACACCTGGCCGAGCCTATTAAAGTCTATAGGGTAGATGCAGGCAGAAAGAAAAACTGAGTGTGAAAAGTAGCGTTAACTGTTTTGTAAAAAAGGGTAACATTCAACACCTCTTTTTATAGCAAAATTGTGCACTTAGCTACACATTCACATAAAAGTATATCCCTTAATAAAGAAATGTGAAGATATACATTGTTTTTTAACATTATTTTTTACACACCTTTTTGAAATACACACCGTTAGATATTGTTTGATGTGTTTAGAATTGCTAGTGTTTCCCCAATGTTCTTGACTGTTGTTGCCAAAGCTCCTTTAATAACTTATAAGCAAAAGGCAGAACTAATCAGAACAAATCCATTCATGAACGGTAAATAACCCACCCACAGCCCTAAAACACTCAACTTAAAACTGTATTGAAGAAAGTAAAGTTTTAAAGAGAAATAAAAATTGAGCTGAAAACTACTAATTAATAAACTTTTGTCACTTTAAAGCCTTTAGCAGTAAATCTTTTCTTAATAAAGAGTAATTTAAGGAAATTTCCATTTAATGTTGAGGCCTAAGCCTCGGAATCTACACATTAAATTTAAATGGATGATTTTGCTTCAAGTCTGTTCTTTGCCTGTCAGATGTAATTGTCATCAAGCGATATTTCTTTCTGCCGCTGGATCACTAGGATGTTCTATGTGTCAGTGGAACTTGAGAAACAGGTAGAGAGCGAAATAATAGCATTTTTAAAGACTTTTTAAAGACTATTGTGAGTATTTTAACATTATTAGGCAATTGCCTAATTTTTTGTGCAGGAATTTCAACAGATCATATGGAAATGTTTTTGTAGACATTGGCTTGTTTTTTAATTATGGTATGTAGCACTTATTATGAGTGGTGCTCACCTATAGTGATGGGCGAATCTATCCCGTTTAGCTTCAGCGAAAAATTAGCGAATTTCCAGCATACGATAGCGTGTATGCTATAGTTTGCATTCAGTTTCTGGTGTGGGGGTCCCAAACCTTTATGCCCATGAGCCACATTCAAATGTAAAAAGAGTTGGGGAGCAACACAAGCATAAGTGCCAAATAAGTGATATGATTGGCTATTGTGATGTCCTAGCAGCCTATAGTTATTGGCAGTAATTATTAGTAGTATTAGGCAGAGCACCTGGTTTTTAAACAGCCAAAACTTGCCTCCAAGCCAGGAATTCAAAAATAAGCTCCTGCTCTAAGGCAACTGGAGAGCAACATGTTGCTCCTGAGTCACTGGTTTGCGATCACTGCTGTGGTGCATTTAGTTAGAGGGGAATGCTTTGCCATTTTAAAGAGCATCCTTTAGCCACCAGAATCCTTTGAACATGGCATTGCAAATTAACTTGATGGAAATAAATACCCATTTTAATTTGTTTAAAGTAAAATACCAATTAGATGACTTCTTGTTAGCCAGCTGAGAAAAATTACATTGAACTCTCTCTGATTTTTATAGCTGACCACTGCCTGCCAAAACCCTGAGAAGCTTCAGCAACTCCATTCAACCAACAGCTGAGATCACACATCAGCCAATCAACACCCGGCGCCTGTCCAATTCTGCATATTAACCCCTGTAATCCCTATTCTTTTCTGCCTAATTTACATTCGTTCACAGTACCAAGAGTTTTGTTGGACAGAATCTGTTGGTGTGCAATTAGATAAAAAGCAATGCATTATATTCATAAGGTCAACGTTTTATCTGCTGTTGAGTGCCTCCAAAAATGTTGGTTTTTTTGCAGTATATGTTTAGTTTTTCAGTAAATTCCCAAAGAAATTACTAGTAACTATATTTGTTCAACATCAGTTTTGAAATATTTACAGCCTTGGCAAAACATGAATTCATTTATTGACACACTGGCAGGGTACAGAAGTAAATATAGATGCTTGGGCAAAACATAATGCTCATAAATTAATGCTTTGAGACATCCTGGTTTCTTGTATTCAAATGGAACAAAAATGGCCAGTACTAAAATGATAAGATCCTTGTTTCACAATGTAGAATAATATGTAGCCCATTTACTGGAATTAGCCTTTTCCTTTCTGCTGCTGGATCACTAGGATGTTCAATAAATGTTGTACAATTTACACTTCAACATACAAACAAAGGGGAAAATGCTAAGTAGAGTCTGCTGTTCCAGGGTTGGTTGGCTACATTAACCTAAGACTAACCAACTGTAATCCAAATATCCGCTCTGTCACGTTTGGAGATAGAGAATAATATAAAATGATGAAGTTACATTGTTGTATATACAGAGTTCTGTGACATCATGGGCCACTTCTGGCTTGGGGGATTCAGATGGATGGAGTTATACATTGAACCCCCTCCATACACATTCCATCACTCATAGCTTAGAGATAGAGAAGGCAATTAAACTATAGAATATTATCACTATATCTCTGTATACAAGTATGGGACTTATTCAGAATGCTTGGGACCTGGGGTTTTCTGAAATCTGGATTTCTATACCTTAAGTCTGTGTAAACATTAAAAAAAACTCAATAGGATTGTTTTGGCTTCAAAAAGGGTTCCTTATACTTAGCTGGAATCAAGAACTATGTACTGTTTTATTACAGTGAAAAATGAAATACTTTTTAAAAATGGGAATTAAATGGGCATTATTTGATTAAAATTGAGTCTATGGGAAATGGGCTTGGGAAATGAGTTTCTAGATAACGTATTCTAAACCTGTATTTATAACAAAAAGCCATATATTAGTTTATACCCTTTCCATGTTTAGCTTGTTGATTAATTGCAAACATTTTATGAAGCTGCATCAAAAATTTGCCACAAAGCTCGCTTCGCTTTGCACAACAACAAAAAAAGAATCATGACAACACGTTCATCATTTTATCCTTCCCCTCTACTTCCACATCTACCAAAGCGATCTAAGCATTCCCATTGTCTACTGTATATAATGACAAATAGGGATGGCGCGAACTGTTCGCCGGCGAACTTGTTCGCGCGAACATCGGCTGTTCGCGCTCGCCGGAAGTTCGCGAATGTCGCGCGACGTTCGCCAATTTGGGTTCGCCTTAGTTGGCGCTTTTTTTTTGCCATTTGTCCCCCAGACCAGCAGATACATGGCAGCCAATCAGTAAGCTCTCCCTCCTGGACCACCCCCACACCCCCTGGACCACTCCCCTTCCCTATAAAAACCGAAGCCCTGCAGTGTTTTTTCATTCTGCCTGTGTGTGCTTGGAAGAGATAGTGTAGGGAGAGAGCTGTTAGTGATTTCAGGGACAGTGGATAGTAAGTTTGCTGGCTAGTAATCTACTGTTCTTCAAACAACTGCCATCTAGCTGTGTGAGCTTGTTCACATTCTGTCTAAATATCCATAATATTACCCTCTCCAGAAAAAGCACCTGAGTGACTTTTTTCAAGCAGCCATAATATATTTTACGTAATCCGTATCCACCGATGTAGTAGTGTATACGTTGACCTTGTAGCCATTATTTGCCCTGTAGGCATTTTTTTACCCAGTGTGTTCGTCAAACAACTGCCATCTAGCTGTGTGAGCTTGTTCACATTCTGTCTAAATATCAATAATATTACAGTGTCCACAACCACCACCTGAGTGACTTTTTTCCCTTTACAGCACAAAACGCAGCGCTGTGTCAACAATGGATTTTTCAGATACATTTTTGCCCTTGATCCCCCTCTGGCATGCCACTGTCCAGGTCGTTGCACCCTTTAAACAACTTTAAAATCATTTTTCTGGCCAGAAATGTCTTTTTTAGCTGTTAAAGTTCGCCTTCCCATTGAAGTCTATGGGGTTCGCGAACCGTTCGCGAACCGTTTGCAATTTTCCGGAAGTTCGCGAACATGTTCGCGAACTTTTTTTCCACGGTTCGTGCCATCCCTAATGACAAATACATAAATATATGGTTTGATAATTTTAATGTGGGATACAAGGAACCCAGATGTTGGCCTCGATTCAGTTCAACGCGTTATTGTACATTTTGAGCGATAAGCGACTTTCCGAGTGTCTGCTATGTAATTCAATTTGTTAAATACAAATTTGAATTATTAACCAATCTATCTTTCCATAACCTATGTTTTCGCTACCTAACAGGCCATTGAAAGTAGCAGGAACATATACTTTTGGAATCCAATTCAACCCAAAACCGCTTCCAGTTTCCCTTGCTCCACTTTGAACTAGCGGAAATTCTTTATCTCTGGTGATGGGCAAATCTGGGTCGTTTCACTTTCACAAAATGCCGATGCATTTCATTTTAAATGCGGGCGTCCATTTTTGGATGCCGGCGCACATTGCCGACGTTGAAAAAGTAGATGCCAGCGTCCAAACGAGACACCGGCGAATTTTCTCCAGGCCAAATTTTTCTGGCCTTTTGTGAATTTATTTGCCTGTGGTGATCAGCGGTAATTCGCCGCAAATTCGCCCATCACTATTTATCTCCTATCTCTAAAGCCTTTTCTCCTCTTTCCATTTTCTATTCTCAAATATGCACCTAATCGCACAAGTGTTTTTAAAGGCACTTACAGCTACACTTATGTGTATTTAATTAACAAAAGTACTTTCAAATGTTCCATGGTTTTTTAAAAAATAAATTGATACAAAACACAGTATATGACCTATTTGTCTTATTTTTATTTATAACATTTTCATTCATGTCTTTTTTTTTTAAATAGGTGTGTTTATAACACATGACTAATTCTACATCACTATTTGTTTTGGACCCTAGCAATGATCTAGTGTTTGAAGAGCCAGACTGCAGTTGACTAAAGGGCCTGACATAAACTACAATTTATATTCTGCAGCAAATGACACTATAATGGTCAACATCACCCTCAATATATTTTGTGTTCTGGATTAATCACATTCTAAAGCAATCAAAACAAACATATCTGTAGAAATAAGTCAATGCAACAGGACTTGCTGTGCATGGTTGCTAGGTGTAATTTGGACCCTAGCAATCAGATGGTTGAAATTGCAACCAGAGATGGCTGAATAAAATGCTAAATAAATAAAAAAATGACCATAAAAAAAATAGCAATTTGTCAAAGTTAATTCAAAGGTGAAGACATTTCACCAGTCATCCAACTGGCTTTCTCAATTCTGAATAACGTCTAAATCAAATCTTTCTGGAATAAATACCCTGGATGTCATACAGTTAGGTGTTGATTGTATTAGCAAGATTGGAGCTTTGAAGTGTAATTAAACCTTCCAGGGAGATGTGACAATAGGCATCGCATCCCCACCTCCATTCAAACTTGCTTTTTAAGTTTTTACATATATGGCTTCTTTGACACTTCTTTTGAACCAGTCATTCTCCTGGTCTAGAATCTGGTCAATCTTCAAATGTCTGTCCTTTTTCTTTAGGATGTAAAGATGAACTCACTAGTGATGGGCAAATCTCACCCGTTTCGCAGTTCCGACGCGCGTCGCGTCATTTTCATTTTTTGACGCGCGACTTGTTGTTTTTGGCGAATTTTCGCTGGTGAATTTTTGCTGGCGTTTCGCGAATTTATTTGCCAGCGGCGAATCGCGGGAATTCGCCGCGAATTCGCCCATCACTAGATCTCACTTGTATTTGTTAAATGTTGTTCTCAATGGTTAACGCTATAATTAGATGGGGTTCTGTGATGCAATTTTCTGTGTTAAATTGGATAAGAGGTTTAAATGTGTTCATATGTTAATACATGAACCAAAGTGGCTTGATCTGTAGGTGCACGGCTGAGTCCTGACCAGAGGAGCTGTGCCATACACTTTTGTGACTGTTTTTGGGATTCTCCCACATAACAATCAGAACACTCCTCACTGCACTGCATACACAATGTTACTCTTCTTGTACTTTGGGGTTGGGTTTTTTGGGTGAACCAGTTGCTGCCTCAGCGTGTTGTTGGATTTAAAGCAGGATGTGGTGTTAATTAAAAATCCTTCTAAGATTTGCAACAAGATGGGGGTACAGGCACAGAGGAACCTACTGCAACATTGAGTCGAAAGACGTGTCTTTGGATGCAATTACCTTTAATGAATGGTGTCCATTGGCACAATGATTGTTGCTATTTTAATGTGATTGCACCAGAAGTTGTGTGACATAAAGGAACCTGATTACCTTATTTGTGTCAAATGTAACATTGAGAGTGTCTTGAGTCCATTCAAATTGGATTCTATAACATTTAAAGTCACATCTAAAACAATAATTGAAGGTCACACAGAATCAGATTGTGCATGAGATTAAAAGGCAACTAAATACCAGTCTGACATTTGGCCAAATGTATATCTGATTACATAGAGCAATCTACTTTATATTCCCTATGCAAGTATAGTTAAATTGTAAGTGTGCTTCCCCTTGTCATCTGCCTTCTTTGCACATCCACAACTAAAAACTCATACATGCATTAAAGAAAATGAATTTAATTGTGCACAAGTACAGGGGTGCCAACACAAAGCACAAATGGAATGTTAAGTGGGGGGAGGATGGCCAACAAAGTGAAGCTACTGGTTGGTAAATTGTACAAGTAGCCTATGTAATCAGACAGGCTATGTCTTAGTGGTAGAAAAAAAAACAAAGAAACAAGCTGTAATCTTAAGTATGATCTATCATGGATGGTACAATGCCTCCTCTGTGCTTTTTGTAGACCAATTTCTCGCTCTGGTGAAATTGTTACATGCAACTTGTAATAAACATAACATGCATTGCCTGCTGATGTTTCTTTTCATTCTGTCATATCTGAGATATTCTGTTCATTGCTTTGTTATTTCCAGTTCTCAGTACATTACTCCAGTTAAAATTCCATCACCTTGCCAATCTCATCTCTAGTCTTTGTCATTGTCTTATGTTTGTTTGTTTGTTCACTGTTTTTGCATATTTGAAAAAATAATCGCCCATAATTGCAGCAATTCTAATCCTCTTGTACATTTTTTAATTAGGAAAATGCATAATTTTCCTTTTTACCCATGCCAATTTAATTCCATTTTCCCTCAATGTCAAAGCCATAGCTGGTGATTTTTTTTTCTGCTTAGCTCATCATACTGGTAGAACAGAATGCTATACATGAAATATGAACAGAATAATTAAACTTTGTCTTCTTATGTCAATTACAATTTGGTAACAAAAAGTGGTATTCATGGTTGACTCTATAGGCTCAATCTACATTTGTTTTATTTCTAATACAGGTATGGGATCTGTTATCCAGAATGCTTGGGACCTGGAATTTTCCATATCTGGAACTTCATACCTTACCTTTACTAAAAAAACCCTTACATACCTTTACTAAAAACCCTTCAAACATTAAATAAGCACAAATAGGCTTGTTTTACCTTCAATACGGAGTAATTATATCTTAGGTTGCATGAAATACACAGTACTGTTTTATTATTACAAGAAAAAGAAAATCATATTTAAAAATGTGTATTAATTAGGTAAAATGGAGTCTATTGGAGACTGCCTTCCCATATTTCAGAGCTTTCTGGATAATGGGTTTCTGTATAATGGATTTTAGCTGAATGTATCATTCAATTGATCTGAAGCTTAGGCAGTAGCAGTAAGTGCAGATATTTGAATATTATTATGTTGGAGGAACATATGGGTAAGAACCTTACCTTAATAAGTCATAGTAGAGGTGTTTAGCCCAAATCCACTGGTAATGTATATGCTTTTTGGGACTGATTACTGCCCTTATGATATATAGAACTTAGTGATAGTCCTGATAATACATACAAGGCAGTGGAGTGAATCTACTCTCTTATGTAATCTCCCAAGAGCAAGAAATGTGTATACTGTAGGTCATAGGAAGATGAACTTCATGATAGGGCCCTTGTGAGTGAGGAATAATGAAAGATAGTCTACAGCATAGCAATAGGATTAGTAAACTAAGAAGCCCTCTTGAGTAAAGATGTGTGGTTTTCAGGGGTCGCTCACTCAGTCTCTCACCTACCTTGCACACAGGTTAGACTAGCAGAACAGCACCCCAAACAACAACCAACACCCACAAAACACACACAAACTTGCTACCACCACTCTCAACTTCACACTAATGTTGAGAGAAACCAGGTACTCTTGTAGTGAAAGGGTTAATGCAATTCAAACACACACTTCCTACCAGCACTCAAATGGTTAACTAGCATGCAGACAGACTAGCGTTTCCATTCAGCATGTAGAGGGTTAAGGCTCCCAGTTACACTCTTTCAGGCTAGGTTCTTTTAGCGCACCAAAGACAAACTTATTAAGTAATATATATTTAATATTATAAAAAGATATACCAGTGCAATTAACAAGATGATATTACAAAAAGAGACATACATTCAATAATACAAGTTACAAACAGTTTATAAAATAAAAAGTGATTGGAAACCTATACTTAACTCCAAAGGTATAGAATTCCTGGTCCTGGAGGCAAGGGGAAAAGAATGGGATAACTTTCAATCGCAATTGGTCCTAAATTAAATCCAAATCTTAGTCAGAAGAGCTGACTATTTATCAGTGATTTCATGGCATCAGGTAACTGCGCACTCCCCCCTCCCTCAGGAATAATGGGGGGCATGGCCTAGCAGGACAGAGTTTTTTATTGCCTCCTGTGAGAAGGGAATGGATCAAGAATATAATGATATAATGAATATAATATAACTCCCTACAGGAACATAGGAGAGATATGATATTATTCTCATTGGTTATTAATTCTCTCATGGATTCCATAGATACTAAACATCAATACTGTGTGACCTGCCCCTGCCCAGATATTTACATTTGATATACAGAGTACCAAACCTAGTCATGTTTGGACTCATCTGAAAGCTGATATTACCTTGAACCCATCTTATACTGTTGGTACAACAGGTATGGGTTCTGTGAGGATGAATATGTTTTAGTACAGTATATGTTATGTCTGACCTTCACTTCACCTATGAGGGGCCTTGCTCAGAACTTTAAACTCTCCCCTCCTTGGGCTTTCCCCCCTCCAAATGGAATGGCTCTTATCAGCCAGAGCTTGGAGAAGGGCATGTTGTGACCCTGTTACAAATGGATGACTCCAGACCTTAGTGAAGAGAGGACTGTTATGTGTCTGATTTAAGACATGTTTTTCATGATACCTTGACCTGTTTTATTAACTATTAGAGGCATTTATCATGACAAGTACTTAAAGAGCTTAGTTCAGTTTTAGTCAGGTCTTTTTTATCAGGCTCAGTTGGTATGGTACCTTTGGATTGGAGGAAAGATGATGTAAATCTAATATTGAAAAACCTGTCAATTATAGGCCAATAAGTTTGTAAAGGGATGGTAAGTAACATGCAGTTACATGTTTGTGCATGTGAGGCGATTAGGTGGCAGTAGTGTATATGTGTTAGACACTGGGTGTAATGTATGCCTTGGCCACTAGAGGGAGATAGAGCCAGAAAAATAAATAAAAGGGAACCACACCCGAGTTATGTCAGTCATTTGACTCCCCAAAAAATGTAATATTTTTTTTATTCGAAATTCGAGCAATAGTAAATCTGCCCCATGTGTTATCTTTGATTATTATGTCTTATTTGTCAAAACTATATCTAAATGACAGTAAAACAATGTATTGCAAGATATGTTATGAACTAGAATGGGTCAAGTCAAACTGTTGAAAGGTTTGGGAGCTTGCATTCATAAGTCTGAAAACCATTGCACTAGATATTTTGTGCTCAAGTCTTAAAGGGTCGTAAGGTTTGTGCTAAAGCTTTCTGCTTATTATTTTAATTAGTAGATATATATAGTTTTGTTATTTCTTGCTCAAACCAGGGCAAAATTTGAAAATTAAACTAAAGTTACATTCTACTTCCTTGTCCAAATGAGCAAAGTCAAGCAAACCAGCAGACGACTGAGAAGCCTCTGTATAATACAGTCCTGCACAATATGTTGGCGCTTTAAAAAATATTATTATTATTATTAATAATAATAATAATAATAACAATAATAATAATATGATGAGCTGCTCTTTACTGAAAAAAAGCAGTAGTGTTCTGTGGGTCGACAAAAATTCAACCCACACCCGATCCTAGCCTGCATGCTACCAACCCTCACCAGACCGGAACCTAGTCAGCACCTCTGTTTATAAATAGTGATGGGCAAATTTATTAATTTATTTATTCGCTGCAGGCAAATACATTTCTGAAATGGCAGTAGAATGTGCACCAGCATCCAAAAACAGATGCCTGCATCCAATAATGGATGCCCACGTCCAAAAATGGACGCCTGTGTCCACAACAAGACGCAGTGGCGTTTGGAAATTTCTAGAGAAAAATTTGGAGAAGCACTGCAGATTAGCACATCACTATTTATAAACCCACATGCTCATCTCTGACATTATGAAAAGGGCAGGGGTGCACCTATAAATGGAGGCTGCCTGAGCTTAAAGCCAAAACCAGGCGAACCCGCAGGTCTCACACTGGTGTCAGGCTGACCTTACACAAAGCAGGGATTTCTTTATACAGGAAGCCTTTCAGTTGGTTACTGATTTGTTTGTCTTAGAGACTTTCGTTTAATTTTCAAAAACATTCAAATTCGAATTTTTGAATGTTTTTGAAGACCACTTCGACCAGTGAATTTTGTAAATTCGATATAATCGAATGATTCAAATAAAATGTCATTTGAATATACAACCATTCGCCTGTCAAAGTACTTCCCCTTTAAATTTTTAATTCGACCACCTAGTTCTCCAGATCAAAGCTACCGAATTGGGCTTCCTTATTTTTGATCAAATAAAAAAAAATGTAATCAATCTAAAAAATCGTTTGAATTGATCAATTGGAATGATTTATTGTATTCGAATTGCGGTAAAATCCTTTGAATTCGATATTCGAATTCGAAGGATTTTACTTCCCTTCCTATTCACATGGTCGAATTTCAAATTTTTTTCAATTTGAAATTCCACCAATGATAAATTTGCCCCTTGGTATTTACAGATTAAAAGAATTGGCTGGAAGTATGTCTAGCTAGCTCTATTCATTGTATCAATGTCGAAAAGTGATGTTGTACTATCACTTTAAGAAAAGTGGTCCATGAGAATAAAATAAGGCCACATTTTATGCTAGCACAGAGCAGATTGGCTCATAGTGGTAAAACAATACTGTATGTGTTATACAAATACATTTTTGACTGATATAGATTTTCAGGTAATTCATATATTCACAAGTAGTGAAAGTTTTCAACTTCAGTGAGAGAAAAGTATTTTCCAATAAGTGCAGTGAATATGATTTAGTAGGTATAGCATAGGACTGATCTAACACACTATACCAGGGGTGTCCAACCTTTTGGCTTCCTTTGGCCACATTGGAAAAAGAAACATTGTCTGGGGGCCATACATGAAATACACAAACACTTTTCATTTGTAAAAGTAAAGAGAATACACAAAAAAGCACTACAATACCAGTTGGATAACCAGATGGAGCTAGACACTGAAATAAGGGACACCCGGATATTAAATAGACTTATTATTATATTATATTATTATTACTAACTGGACAATGGGCAGAGTCCCCACGGATCCTAAATCCTTTGCAACATGATGTTTCCTCGGGAACCAAGTATGTCAAGCTGGCCCGACTTTTTATCCATCCTGCGCCGCCAGGTTGGCCATCCCTGCACTATCCCTAGTAAAGGATCCAACTTAATACCTTTAGAATAATTTGTGGCCAGATGTGCTTAAGGTGTGCATTTTATTTTATTACCCAGGAAAATAGCACAATAGTTGCTAGAAATCACACACTAAGGGAACCTTTTACATCTGCAAAGAACCTGCCATGTCTAAGACAGTATTCCACCTTGCACCTCTTAAATCATGAAGCTCTACATACTCCATTAATATATACACCCATTCAGATAATGTGGAGGTGAATCTTTCATGTCAGCAAATCACAATCTCAGCAACTGTCAAATTTCTGACGGTTGATGAGTCTGTTAGTAGCAATTAATCATTTCCTGCAGAATGATTCCACTATGAAGAACAAATCAATAGGAAAGACAATTGAAAAGTCTGTGAAATACCCACATTTGTTTTAATTACTGGTATATTTTCAGTAGATTATACTCTTTATGGAATAATTTCTGCTATATGGGAACTATGGATTTGCTGTATAAACATTTTTATTGCATACATTTTCATGCAGGTACTTCATTGTAATGTAAAGTGCATAATTAAGTGGAGATAGCAAAATCCATGTTAGGTTTGATTCATTTTGGTGCTCCACCACTTCGGTTAGTTAAAATGAAATAGTTTCTGTTAACTAGTCTATTCACAAAAAATACGGAAGGAAAAGATTTTAAGTAGTGTAATTGGCTGTTAATAATTAGGAAAAAATATTAGGTTTTACTTCTTGAAAGCAGACTAATATTTATTTGCACTCATTTTCAAGAAAGTTATAGGCTGTTCAGATCAGTAATAAGATAATTTTCTCAAGCTTCAACTTCAACTTCTCATCGTACAACTGATTTTTCTAAGGACAACAGAATTTTTCTAAGAATTCAGTGCATATATCACTGATGCTTAAGTAACATACATCAAAATAGACTGAACAATGGCAAAGGTGAGACATAAGCCCAGAATATACAAGGTAGGAAATTTGCCATTGGCCAACCCTGGGGGCATTTCTTGACACGTGGCATGCAAACATCTAACGTTACAAATCAAAATCAGCACAGGGAAAGCAACATCTGGTCTTGGTTAAGTTAGTTCCACTTGGTGTTGTTGAAGACTATCATTTACACTCATTGAATTGTTGTACAGCTGTATACACTTTGCGGATGTGAGTTTACCGAAGTTCATGTTATTTTGGTAGCTAGAGAAAGAGTGCATCATATATTGTCAAACCTCCGGAAAAGTATTATCTTGTTCAAGAAAATCTTTTGGGGGGTCTTCACTGGAAGTTACTTCATGCCCTACTCACATTGTTAGGTTATGTTACTGTTTCTATATTTTAATGTCTTGGCAACTCTAATTATAAAGATATTTAAGTGACTATGAAAGCTCCAAAGTATACAGCATGTATCATTCTCCAGCAGAACAAGGCTACACTTTGCTACCTGGAGTAATTTCTCCTTTGTTGTGCAAAAGTGAATAATGGCCATGATGTATTGGTTGATCTCAACAGGAAGATTTTTACACCTGTGAATTCTGTGCTTGTGATCAATCATAAGCTTGGATGGAGAACTGGTGGTGATCACAGCAGATAACCCATGCATACATTACTCTTTTTTATTATTGATTTCCTCAAGGTTTAATAGTGTTGTGATCTTCAAGATCAGCTACTTTAAACCTCAGTCCTTATGTCCTATGTAAGATTAGCCTGATTATCATGTTCTACCTACATTTGCCTTCAGGTCCCATATTTGTTTAGGCACTTAGCATCTGCTTAAAAATATTGAGAGCCATTGGGTGACTTTCCCACACCTCATGAAGCACCTTAAAACACTATTAGAGGTAATAAAAACACAAAAGTAATCAGATGTGAGCTTTTTCAAACATCTGCCCAGCAAATACTAACTGCTGATTGGTTGCTATGGGTTGCTAAACAGGTAGCAAACTTAAGATCTTTCATTACATTTCCTCCTCCATGATTTAACCATTTGACTTTAGTTACTATGTCTTGTTAAAAATGTGTGTCTTGTGAGATCATTTTCATAGATGAATAGAAATCGCATAGATTTTAAACCAATAAGAAATAACGTGCAAACATAGATGAATCTGCTACCAACGCGAGGAACAAAAGTATAAATCTCAACAACAGATATTTGGGGTTGTGATAAAGCTGTAGGTTTGGCATATTGCATATATATTTGACATATAATGAATTGGCTGGGAATTTGTAAAAGTTCTTTATTTTTGTTTGTTACATTAAATTATTTCTCATAGTATTTTGTGTTGGCATATTAATCAGAGTTTAAAAAAAATATATATTTTCTTTTTCTGCTAATTACTATGAATTGCTCTTGTACTGTTATTTAAGGCCTACAGTTATCTCTTCTAGACACATGGGATGTAATGCTTAATTAGTTATATTTATGCATGTGCAAATTCAATTACCAATTTAACATTTTATATCCAGCAAAACTGCTTCTCCTTGAATGAAGCATATTTAATTAATAGTAATCTTAACTACTTAAGACAAAATAAAAACTGTTCCATAAGGCTTCCATGGTTACCAAAACTTTGATATGAAAGATGTACCCAAGTAAGCAAAAAGTCATAGACACATATACCAAGAGTTTTACTAGTTTCAACAAACATTTACCATTGAGAAAAAAAGACTTACTTAACTAAGGGGAGGGGGACTATGGAATCTGACACCTATCTCTTATCTTGACCACCTATCTCCCCTCTGGAGCTGCCTACAGCAGGGGCCTTCCCAACAGCAACCCTGCCTACAGCTCCAGAGGGGCCTTCCCAGCCACTGCCCACAGCTCTGGAGGGGTTTTCCCAGCAGCATGCATGGCCCACAGCTCCAGAGGGGTATTCCCTGCAGCATGCACTGCCCACAGTTCCAGAGGAGTCTTCTCCACAGTGTCCACTGCTTACTGTTCCAGTGCCTGTTCCCCAGCAGCCTCAGCTGCCCAAGTCTCCAGCTAGGCTTCCCCCCATCGACTGGCTCCCCTCTGGATGCCTCCTATACCCATACTGGCTCCCCAGAAGCTGCCTAATGTACCCGTGTCGGCTACCCAGCTGGGTCTGTGACCTCTGAGTCCTGTGCCCCCAGGAGTGGAGTTTCTGCCTTGTGTTAAAATACTGCCTAGTCCCAGGGTACACACCAGGATGGCTCTGCATATTCCCAGGGCACCAGCCAGGGGGGCTCTGCATAGTTCCAGGGCACCAACCAGGGTGGCTCTGCATAGCTCCAGGGCACCCACCAGGGTGGCTCTGCATAGGTCCTGGACACCCACCAGGGGGGCTCTGCATAGTCCCAGGGCACCCGCCAGGGAGGCTCTGCTGAAATCCAGGAGGAACTGCAGGGGTTCAAATGAAACTCTAGGAAGATCAATTGCTTTAAATTGTTGGATGTAGACATTTCAGCATTTGATTAAAGGAACAGTAACAGTTTTTTAAATTCTTTCTTTATAACGAAAAAAAAAAACGGCAACAAAGTTTAAACTTTAAATTCGCTAAGTATGTATTAAGAAATTACTTACCAATTCTCTGCATGCTCTCCTCCTCAGAAAATGGTAATATGACGAAGATCCATTGTGTGGCGCTTGATTTCTCCTCCCTGCCTTCTATAGGATATAGGCAGGGTGGAGAAATCGAGTGCCGCACAACGGATCGTTGTTAGACTTCTTAAATCTTTTTATTTATCTATAGGGAATACATTTTTCCATTCATAACTATAATCTCTTCAAATAAACTGCTAGCAGCTACAGAGATATGGGGACACATTACTAGTGTCTAATCAAGTGGAAAGGCTGTTTTTTGTCAGTAACCTGAGCAATTAGATCAGTCTGAAATTGCTCCTGTTCCCTGGTATCTAGAAATGAAGACTCTTTGTTCGAGCTGTCAGTTTGAACATGAAATCAGTATGTGCAAAAGTCAGAAACACAGCAGAAGGGACTTTTGCAGTAAATTGTAGGTCACCAGGCTGTATGAGAAGCACATAATTAAAGAATTTGCATCAGATCAGTGCCTGTGAAGAGCATATGCTGATAGCTGTGCTGCCCTTTAATCAACTGTTTAAATGTACTTGAGATGCACCTTAATTGTACCACTAATGTGAAACTAAATAGTTTTTATGACTAAATTTGATGTTTTCAGTATCATGTCTACAGTTATTATATTTAACATTTTCTATAAAGATACTTTATGACCTGAGGGATAGTGATGGGCGAATTTATTCGCCAGGGGTGAATTCGCGGCGAATTCCCGCGATTCGCCGCTGGCGAATAAATTCGCGAAACTGGCAAAAAAATTTGCAAAAAAAAATTCGCCGCGCAAAAACGAGTCGCGCGACTCGTTTCGCGAATCGGCGAAAAATTCGCGAATTTCTCTGGAAATTCGCAAATTTTTCGGCGAAGCGAAACGCGGCCGTTTCGCCCATCACTACTGAGGGATTATTTCTGAGTTGGCCAGATGGAACCACCAACACCTTTTTTTCAGATTTTACATCCAGGGGATTTTTGCACTTCATTTGCATTAAACGCTAGCAAAATGTGGAACAACCTGCGCTCTTCTAGATTATTTTAGAGGTATTTCCATTTTGTTTTTAGGACAACCTAAGCTTTCTATATTGGCCCACATTTTTGTGTAATTTCACATCTATTACAATATACAGTATATATATATATATATGATCCAACAAGGTAGAGGAACTGTGTCAGAAGAATTCCCAGTATCTTTCATTTAGCAAAGGGGAGTCAGGCACTGTATTGGTAGGAAACAGTCTTTTTATTAATGGTGATCATTCTAAAACACAAAAGGTGTGAAAATAGGGTTACAAACGTACAGGCCTATGTGTGCCATAGGTCTAAGTAACTCAGACCAGCCAAAAATCCAACAACTTAAATGAATATAGCTAAACACATAATTGCATTAATCAAATGTGTGCACCACAGTATTAAAGCACCGTGACATAAGCTTTAAGCCAACATTACGATCATTAATAGCTCTGTGCTTTGTTGCCAGTTGATTTACTGTACTGTGTGTGTGTTTGATTTTTCGGTCCCAGTGGAACCCGGTAAAACTTGACACAAATCAATTGGGTTTGAAATGTTGCTGGTTGATAAAGGAGTTAGCTTTAATAAAGTGTCCTTTCAACAGGACTGAGTTCTAGAGGCATATGGGGCTTGCTTTTCCCCCAGGGGGGCTTTTGTGTTGGTGGCACATCTGTACATAACCTCATTTGAAGTAAGTTTACATTATTGTAATACTCTGTGAAAATCTAATACTCTAGACTTAATTATAATAATATATTCCTAAATCAAATAATGTATGCCCAAATTAGTCTAAAAGGAAATTATTGTAGGGAACTCAAGTCTCACGAAATCTCAGTTTCTGTCACCTACAGTTTAACCTGTGGGATCAAGGTTTTCCCTTTGGCCCAGGGATCTAGTGACTATTGCCACCCTCAGTCTGTATAATAGGAGGATCACATGGCTCTATCAATCTCACTGTACTTTATTCCAGCAGGAGGTGGGTATGCCAGAAATCCTAAGGTTGAGGTAAGCTTCAGTGATGAAGTCCAGTTTAACCCATGGTAACCCAAGCCTTAGATAAGTTGGTATGCCCAAAGTAGTCTACAAGGATATAGGATATATTGTAGTGGACCCAAGGGATTAATTCCCCTACTGGCTCACAAAGTTTTGTTTTCCTGTCACCTACAGTATAACCTGTGGGGTCATGGTTTTCCTAATTGTCCCAGGGATCTAGTGACTATTGCCACCCTCAGTCTGTATAATGGGAGGATCACATGACTCTATCAATCTCACTGTACTCTATTCCAACAGGAGGTGGATCTGTCAAAAATCTTAAGGTCGAGGTAGGCTTCAGTAAAGGAGTTCAGTTTAGCCTAAGGTAACCCAAAGCTTAGCTAAGCTAGGGAAAGGGACCCCATGAACAAAGTTTGGAGAGTAGATAGAGTTCCATCTTAGCTCTGAGTTGTGACTGAGATAGCAAGAGCAGCACTCAACCAAGAACAAATAATGTAGGGTGGTTCTCCCAGGTGATACTTGGCCTAGAGTGAAGCGACATTCAGTTGGAAATGATACAGGATAGTTTTACTTCTACTGGAGGGTCTCAGAAGCATTAAAAATCACATATTTACTGGTGACCTTAAGGTACCCTTTAAAAATCATGTTTACTACAGGTAATGAAGATTGATCTCAGGGTCAAACTGGGCCACTGGGGCATCAGGAGAAAATCCAGCGGGCACCGACCCTCATGGGACTGCACATCTGGGACTGTTGCCTTCCGAAGCTCCGTGGGACCCAACCTAATCATTTTAGAGTGAACCAAAGGTACGGCTTTGGGGTGGACCCTGTAGGAGGTATGAAGTGGGTTGAGTTACAACTGGGGAGGGAGTTTGCACCAGTGGGGGAGTTCACCATTGAGGTTTTGGTGGTGGGGGAGTTCATGACTAGGGTGGTGTTTGTGGTCCCTAGTGGTGGAGAGCTGGGGGGGGGTCCTGGATCTCCTAGGACTACACTGATGAACCCTCTGTACTTGTTTCTGTAACTACATAGTAACATACAAAATAACATAGCAAATTAGGCTGAAAAAGACACATGCCCATCAAGTTCAACCTTTTAACTTTTTTTTTAAACTGCCTAACTGCTAGTTGATCCAGAGGAAGGCAAAAAACCCCATCTGAAGCCTCTCCAATTTGCCTCAGAGGGGGAAAAAATTCCTTCCTGAATCCAAAATGGCAATAAGACTAGTCCCTGGATCAACTTGTTCTATGAGCTATCTTCCATAACCCTGTATTCCTTCACTGGCTAAAAAGCCATCCAACCCCTTCTTAAAGCTAGCTAATGTATCAGCCTGTACAACCGATTCAGGGAGAGAATTCCACCTATTCACTGCTCTCACTGTAAAAAAAACCCTTCCGAATATTTAGGCGGAACCTCTTTTCTTCTAAACTTTACACCTAGTTTTTTAAAATCGTTCTTGAGGACTTCACCACCTCCTCTAACTTTGTCATTGGTACCTACGTGTAGTGATGGGCGAATTTGCGGCGAATTCCTGCGATTCGCCGCTGGCGAATAAATTCGCGAATCGCCAGCGAAATTTCACTTTGCGAAAAATCGCCAGAAAAACGAGTCGCGCGTCATTTTTGATGCGACGTGCCGAAAACGACGCGCCGAAAACGACGTGACGCGCGCCGGAAACGACGCACGCCGAAAATGACGCAACATGTGTCGGAAAGTTGACGCGCGTCAAAAGCATTCCGCGACTCGTTTCGCGAATTTTTCGGCGAAGCGAATCTCAGGAGATTCACCCATCACTACCTATGTGTACCAAGACTGCTGGGTCTTCCCTCCCAGTAATTTGTCCACTCTCTCCTCCACATGCCGAACCCTAGCACCAGGCAGGCAGTCGACTGTTCGGCATGTAGGGGCCTTACGGCAGATTACCCTATCCACCTTTCTAATAACTGAATCCCCTATAACTAGAACCTGCCTTTCCTTCCTTGCACTCCCCCCACCACCCATATTAGAACCACTGGCTCCCAGGGTGCTCTGAGAGTCAGCCTGCTCCATACTAGCCAGTTCAAAACTTTCTTCCCCAGCATCTTCAGCCAAAATGGCAAATTTACTGTTTTGGACAAGCTGTGGAACAGCCCCCTACCCTTCTGTCCCCTACTTCCCATCCTGACTATCACAAACCTTTCTCATTAGCCTCCTCTGCCCCTTCTCCTCCCCCCTCTCCACTAGCCCCTGCCAGTGGTTGCTCTTTGAGCCTCCTTTCCTCCCCCTCGTTTGCTGCTGCTCTCAGTACTGCAAGTTCACCCCAGGTCTGCAGCTCAGATTCAAAGATGAAAACCCACTGACATCTCTCACATGTAGATACTGCATGGAACTGCTGCTCCAACACCACATCAGAATTTACTTGATTAACTCACCCCCCTAAATTAACACACAGACAGAAAGAGAACAAAATACTGTTTGCTACCAGCAGTAAAAAAAATCTCTTAACTTTTTTTTTTTTTTTTAAATGTTCCCCTTAGAAACTCTCAGGTTAAAACACAAAAAGAAAAAATAATCGCTCTAAATGTCTCTATTAGTTTACACCAAACAGAGAAAAGAAAAAACTGTTTGTCAGAAACTCTCAGAACATACAGCAGTCAGTTATTTGCACTTACTCCCTCTTTGCACCCAGCACTCCCAGCATGCAAAGCAAACACTAACACCTTAAGGTTTTTTAAAACTGCTTAACACTGAATTCACATGCAACACATATCACATGCAACCAATCGTATATCCCTTATTGCCTCACAATTTGCTTTACTTAAGGGAGCACCAGAACTGTTATTGAAGGTTATAAATTAGTTGTGCCTCTCCATTTGTTGCATTTGTATGTTAAGAGTTGCCTTTCAGTTTCCAACACCATCGCTAGGGCCCAGCAGAGAGAGAGGGTCACAGTACAACTCTGGTTTACTGGTCAGCAGTTGAAGGATTTCATCTTACCCTCCCCTTCTATAATTTTGGGCTCACATACTGACACAGGGCAGATCTCCACCTTTTCAGGAACTAACAGTTTTATTAGTTTTTATTAATTTGTAAATTAGAAACATGCACAGCTTCATACTTAAAAACATTTATTTGTGCATTGTAACCACAACAGAATTTCATATTAATGCATTCCCTGTCTGACTACCTTGTGCTAGCCACAGCCTCCTGACACATTTCACGCTATTGGGCGCTTCATCAGAGAAGGTGTGGCTGATACTGGTTATGTCCCTCAAATACCTGTAGACTTATTTTATACAGATTCAGGGGCTACCCATATTTTCATCAGCCCTCACAAATTAACTTATAATGCACTCCATTACAATACAAGCCAATAGCTTCCCTAGTTCCCCATAACTGATTCTGGAAAAATTTAAAACTTAAAAAATTCTTTTCAATCCTTGAAATAGGGAACATGACCCTAGGATATTTCCATTATACCAAAAATTTAACAAATCTAGTAAGTGCCAAAAATTACATAAATAACTTCCATATAAAATAGCCATAGACTATAAATCCGTAAGGAATTTTTTTCTTCCAATTTTTTGTTCCAAATTTTATAAGACACAATATTATTAAAACAATATTATTAAATCCATAGTGATGGAGGAAAGGTTTTAATTCAAAATGACTATTCATTCCCTCAGGTATAATTGTCCCCGATTAAAAAATCCAAATTTGATTCCAGTCTTATTTTAGTCATTAAATTACTCTCACTGTTTTCATTCATACTATCAATGCCAAACGTTATAAATTTTTGAGTTACCCCTCCTTGCACCACTTTGAAATGTCTAAAAATTTGGGTATAAATATCTTTACCTCTCAAATGATCCCCCAATCTGACCCGTAATTGCCTTATCGTGCGACCAACATATAAAGTGCCACATTGGCATTGCACTACATACACCACATATTTTGTGAGACAAGTTATCGTTTTCCCTATTTTAAACATTGGATCTTTACTATATCACGGAACTCTGTTACTTTTTTACTGGTATTTTTACAAACCACACCGTTTTTACAGGGAAAGAAACCTTTTAGATCTAACCATATTTTTTTGTTTTTTAAGTTTCTATTTAACCGATTTGGGGCAACCTGGCTAGCTATAAGCTTTTTATTAATTTCACTGTTCTTTCTGCAGTAGCCTGATCAAAACTATTTAAAATTTGACTGCTATAGTTGTAAGTTCTGGTGTAGGTTCGCCCTGGTGGTGCCATTGTGTTGCACCTGAATCTGGACATAAGTGCCATTGACCCACACCATCACCACTAGTGATGGGCGAAACGGCCGCGTTTCGCCGACAAAATCGCGAATTTCCAGAGAAATTTGCAAATTTTTCACCATTTTTCGCTTTTGACGCGCGTCGCGTCGTTTTTGACGCGCGTCGCGTTGATTCCGACGCATCGCGTCATTTCCGACGCGTCGCGTCGTTTTCGGCGCGTCGCGTCAAAAACGACGCGCGACTCGTTTTGACGCGGCGAATTTTTGGCGGCGAATTTTTTGGGTCGTTTTGCGAATTTATTCGCCAGCGGCGAATCGCGGGAATTCGCCGCGAATAAATTTGCCCATCACTAATCACCACTACATCAGGTATCTGGGATGATGTCACCACTAGGTAATGCTGAATTCAAATAAAAATGGCGTGGTGGCTATTTGGCCTCTTCAATAGACCACCTCTTTGTTAGGCAGCAGATACATGGCAGCCAATCAGGAAGCTCTCCCTCCTGGACCACCCCCCACCCCCTGGACTACTCCCCTTCCATATATAAACTGAAGCCCTGCAACATTTTTTCATTCTGTCTGTGTGTGCTGCTTGGAAGAGTTAGTGTAGGGAGAGAGCTGTTAGTGATTTCAGGGACAGTTGAAAGTTTGCTGGCTAGTAATCTACTTGATACTGCTCTGTATTGGAGGGACAGAAGTCTGCAGGGATTTGAGGGACATTTTAGGTTAGGTAGCTTTGCTGGCTAGTAATCTACTGTTCTTCAAACAACTGCCATACATTGACCTGTATTTTTTCTGTGCTTCAGTGGCTGCGACTATTTTCAGTATTTATATGGCATATTTTTTCTGTGTTTCAGTGGCTGCGACTATTTTCAGCATTTATATGGCATATTTGTTCTGTTCTTCAGTGGCTGCGACTATTTTCAGCATTTATATGGCATATTTTTTCTGTGCTTCAGTGGCTGCGACTATTTTCAGAATTTATATGGCATATTTTTTCTGTGCTTCAGTGGCTGCGACTATTGGATTTTTCACATACATTTTTGCCCTTGATCCCCCTCTGGCATGCCACTGTCCAGGTCGTTGCACCCTTTAAACAACTTTAAAATCATTTTTCTGGCCAGAAATGTCTTTTTTAGCTTTTAAAGTTCGCCTTCCCATTGAAGTCTATTGGGTTCGCGACGTTCGCGCGTTTTGTCGCAAGTTCGCGAATATGTTCGCGAACATTTTTTCCGCGGTTCGCGCCATCCCTACTAGTCACCAATTTAAATTATATAATAACTGCTGAAATGTAGAGCGTTATATGAATAATCCTATCCACCGGCTCTGAACAATTCAGCAGATGCACAAAATGAATGTTGAACTTGTCGTGTCTGCAATTATATAGATAATTAACCAAGTATCAAAATGTGTTTTGTTACTGTAGGGCAATGACCATCTTACACCGTTCTCAAGCATCAACTCCCCCCATTCATTTTTACCAGTATGCCACGGAGTGCAACTGTTAGCTGCATGGTCATGAATTTAAAATGATTCCTGACAAACAATTTATATCCCAGTGCTCCTATCTCTTGAAAATGAGGCTTAAGTAACCTGAATAGAATATACAGTAATTGAATGCCTAAAATTTTAATGTTTTAAGGTTTTATGTTCTAATTAGCACCATTGTAGATGCTGCTGCTTTTATTCTGCGTGGCTTTGGTAAAGAGGAGCGAGGGATTTCTGTTGATGGAGACATAAAGGGAAGTAGATTCATTTGTGAGACAATTATTGATGAAGACTGCTGTAGTGCAATGAAGACGTACAGTACCTACTTGAAATTCACAGGTGCTATAGAACAACTTAGGTATTATCTGTTAAGGTCACTCTTTCCGTATCTGATCTTTGTGGCACATTACATCTCAATTATTTATACATAAATTATATTATATAACAACTCCAATGCACTATGGTCGTAGAAGAGTCCTTATAAATTCATAATTGTGTGGGGAAATGAGAGTTTAGACAAATCTGAATATTTATTGGCTTCAAGAAAACACCATAGACAAACCAACAGATCTTTAGTCAATGGGGTGAAAATTGGGAAGTCTGTTTGGAGCCCCATAGTGGGACCATAAATTGTAGTCATGAGGAGAATATAAGTAGATTTGTTAGTGTACAATGTTAACTATAGTTCAAGAGGGACAACAATAACTCAAGAATTTGATTTACACTCTATAACAGAATTGCACAACAATTTAAACCAACAACGGGACCCATCACACCAGACATCAACAGAATAAACATACCATGTATTTGGTTTCATTTCACTTTAAGGCCCACTAGATTCCTAAGCCTACCCAGCTGAACTGTTTTTATAAAATATCTATGCTGGTTGTTCTGTAGTAAGTCTATGTTGATACAAGGCAGGACTGTTTCTCCAGATTGTGTCTGTGGGAGGTGATAAGAAAGGCTGTGTGGTCAGATAAACTAAAATCAATGGCACCTCAATTAAATAACATTTTAAAACAGTCTAATTCAGGGAATCATTGCATGACCTCATGTCTTCTAGATTTGGCACAAAACCTGGGAAATGGAAAAAACAGTATAGTGACAAAAGATCATCTTCTCATCTCTTTAGATAAGTGTTCCCTGGTCATTGGCGCTCAAGCAACATGTTGTTCACCAACCACTTGGATGTTGCTGCTAGTGGCGATAAACACATACCCAATAACAGCCCTTATTTGGGCCCCCAATAACTTTTTCCTGTATTTTTACATTTAAATGTGGCTCATGGGTAAAAAAAAAAAAGGTTGGGGACCCTTGATTTAGAGAACGAGAGCAAGTTCCATACAAGACATCAAATTACAGAAACATTTAAGTAATAGTGGCAGAACTACTGGTGGGGTCTGGAGAAGTGACAGCACCAGGGCCCACCCCCAGCCCTGATTGGAGCTCCTCAGGGGGCCCTTGACATTGTGTTACTGCTATGACAGGAAATGAGTCGCTATCTTGATGGGGGCAATGCTCAGGGGAAATTTTTGCAGCTGGGACTATAAGCCATTGGTTTTGTAGCTTTTTAATGGATCCTATGTTGAAACAACAGAACCCGCTATTGATCTGAAAATAATATTTTCATGTCTTTGGAACACTAGAACATTATCTGGCACAGTCTTGCAATTTCTTTGCACTTTTTTTCCATAACTTGAGTGGCGTTACTTTCACTTGGTGGTCTGCTAGCTGGGGAGATTGCTACCATTAAAGCATTTCCAGCATTAAAAGTACTTCTAGCTGAAATTGTTGTTGATCTGTATAGAGATTTGTATGGAGATTTCTCTTATTGGTTGGCTTTTTACATTTGGCCTAAATGTAATTTCTAAGATGAAAAGCAAGATCTACCCTCACCACAAGGCAAAGTGTAAATAAATAAATTGAGCAGTAGGAAGGATTGGAAACTGATATCACATTCCCCCTTTCTGGGTATTTTCAGCCATAGTCATAGCCATTTTCTTTCCTTGCTATTTCTGCAAGTATCTGTGTAATTAGCCTAGTACCCATACAAAGGGCATATTAGAAAGGAAAGTCACATTTTTTAAACGCACAATAAAATAGCATGAACTGTAAGCTATCTACAGGGGTAAGCCCTCTGTATATGGGACTCCCGAAATTAGGTTACGGGGTTCAGTGATTATATGTGTCTGTTCATCACTGATAATGAACCTATTTCTTCACTTTATATGGTCACAGTAAATTAATTTTGAGAGGATGGAGCATTTCTATGCAAATTACTGAGCAACCACAGAGCAGCACCGTTGATGCCCCACATCTTTAACGTTGGCTTCTGTGAAGTGCAATCTCTCTGCAATGTACAGTTGAGCTATATTGCTTCTTTACTTGTACATTTCTAAGCAGATAACAGCTGTAGGCTTTAGTCTGCAAATTAAATCATTAAATGTGGCCAGATGAGAAGAATTTGTTAAGGAGCATTACCTCCACTATAGAAAACAGAAATTGAATCGTATAAGAACGTTTGCAAATATTTATGCAGCAAGTGGCGGGTTAAAGAATCAAGAAGGAAACGTTATTAACACAAAAAGGTTCAGGAAAACAGTGTAGGTTAGGCTTAATCCATTAAAAAGATCCCTCAGGTTTTGTTTGGTCTTTTGCCTTCAGTTCTGCAGAATAGCAATATTGTTTATTGTGTAGCTGTTCTTTTGGAGAAAATCCATTTCATTTTGCAAAACCTTATAGATGCAAAGGATTAGCCTGATCATCTGGCAGGCATTTCAGTTTAAGGAAGCCTATAGCAAACAAAATGAGGCTTTTATTTATATTTAGGATGCTTTGGTCACTTCATTTCACTTTTTTTTTGGATAGTACTAGTTTTTCTTTTTTAAACAGAGTCTAATTGGGACATAAACATTCCCTAACCTCCACCTGGATAAAAAGGTACATGGAGAAATTTAAGCTACTCCATGTTTGGCATTTGCAAGGTAGAAAATTAGATTACCAGAATTCAATCCCTTTGCCCTTTGCTGCAAATGTTTTGTTAACAGGAGTCCATTATACAGGGTGATTATCTGTGCAATGGTAATCTTATTTTTACCCTCACAGGGACCAGACATGGAGCAGTCCCAATTTCCACATATGCTCTGTTAAGATCAAGAAATAACAAAAACCACAGATTAAAAAATATGCTTTATGTACCCTTTAAGCATCCAACATTTATGATGGATGAACAAAAAAATGCCACCTGCTGATTGATTGCTATTAGTTATTAAACCTAATGCAATTTTTTTACTACAGGTATGGGCTCTAGCATCCAGAATGTCTGAGACTTGAGTTTATTTACATATACAGATTTTCATTTTCTTCCATTATGCATAAACAGTTTTTGAGTGGAGGACTTCTTTAAAGTAAAGGCCATTTTTTAAAATTCACTCAAGCCAATACATTCTTTACATACACAAAACAGAAAACGTTTTCATTTTTATAATGTATGACATCCCTGTAAATGTTTTCATACTTTCAACATGATAAGTTAGTTAGAACTTTGAATTTGGAAGCTTTGCAGAAATAATTATTCAATGCCTGCTCCTAAAAGATTGCATATAAATAGGGTGAAAGGCATGAATGGAGGTGGTTCAAAAGAAAAAAAAAGTATTTGAAACCACATAAATTGCCAGGAACAGATGATACAGCAGTGGCCAGAAAATGTTTCATAAGAAGATTATTTGAAGCTTTGGAGCTCTATAATCATATTGGTTCTTTGCATGTGGTGGTACCATAATTCAAAAATTGCTTTGTTAGGAAACTGTGGATATAAAAGTAAAGTATAGTGAAGGTTATATACTAAAATCAGAATTTATCTAATTTAAATAGAAAAAACACAAGCAACCTGTAATACCCGATTTGACCTTATTTTTTTATTTAAAAAGCTTGATTTAATCGATTTGGGTAAAAACTCAATAAAATAGAGCGCGAAACCCAAACAGTTTTTTCAGATTTGTTTTCCCAAATTGCTTGATTTTTGGGGATTTTTCCCGAAAAAGTTGGCTTGTTGGACTAATTCAAGCATAGACCACAGAGACTTCAACATAGGATAGGGACATTGATGAATACACAACCTCGGCAGGTCTGAGATGCTGGATTTCCGAATTTGGGATTTTTGCTGCATCAGGCATTAATAAATCTATAAAAAATTGAGCATCAAAATCCCTAAAAATTTTAGTTTTCCCCCAAAAAGTCAGACCGGCGTTTAGTAAATAAACCCCCTATAGTACGGAAACTTTTAGAATGGCCATTCTGTTTTGGATATACGTAAGTATGTGCATTTGGGATATATTGGAGGATAAATGATAAAATTGTTGTACTCGAATAGTTTATATTATGCAGAATGTTCCAAAATATGGCAAGGCCATCTCCCATACAGTCAATTTAAAGCATATAATTGTTATTGCTTTTATTTAATTCCTTCTTTGTACTAATAATTTGTAATCAATGGTAAGTTGCATAAATACATATTGGAGACAAAACAAGCCTACTCCTTTTTTTGATGTTTTTTAGAAGACAAGACATTGTGATCAAAGATGGATCCCAGGCATTCCAGACAGTAACACATGACTGAATTTGTACAAAAAAATCACATTCCTGTACTCTGAGTTTGCTAAGGCAGATTTAAATTTGGAATTTATTTAAGCAGTACTGTAAAAATAGATCCTAAAAGCTCCTACTGAGCTTTAAAAGCTGCCTATGTGCCTTACTCATAGTTGTTTGGAGAACTGTTTCTGTAAAATAAAAAACATTCCTGTTCTTTCTCTTCTTCAGTACAGGTATGGGATACGTTATCCAGAAAACTCTGAATTATGAGAAGGCCAAAATCAATTACTGTAATGTTTTAAAATGATTTCCTTTTTCTCAGTGATAAAACAGTAGCTTGCCCTTGATCCAAACTAACATATAATTAATCATTATTGGAGGCAAAACAATCCTATTGGGTTTATTTCATGTTTAATTGACTTATTAGTAGACTTAACATATGGAGATCCAAATTATGGAATGAGCCCTTATTCAGAAACCCCAGGTCCTGAACATTATGGATAATAGATGTCATATCTGTATCATGATTACCATTGATCTCATAATGAAAAATACCCATGCAATCCAATGTATTGTGAAATACATTGATAAAGGTTGCACAAAAAGCCAAGAATTTTTTACTGTTTCACAAATTATTTAAAATTTGAAATGGGGCAGATTCACCCAACACTAGTTTAGATAGGATACAACAAAGCAAAGTCAGGTTTATCAGCAAGACATGCTGACTCGTTAGGGGTTACATACGGCTAACAACTGCAAGCTCAGTTGTGGTACCGCAAATGTCTCCAAAGTCAGTTGTGTGTAAAATCGTATTCAGTCGAGGTAAAGCTCTTCCATATAATTGCACTTGGTTCCACTGCCTTTCTCCTGCTTCCTATTCTGAATTGAATTGATGCACCTATTGATGTAGGCCACTGCAAGAACACTAGAGCTATTGACACCTCCTAACCAGCCTGTAGCTCCACAGTGGCCTATGTTGGTTACCACAGTACAGTTTCACCAAAAAAAGCAAACACTCTCATGCAGAACAATGTTCATGCTCCAATGTGGCTGATGCTTTAAAATGAATGCAGTTGCTCCTCATTGTAGTAATTTTGTGTGTTCTGAATTAGAGTGTAATTCCTGTCATCTCCTCTGGTGACCACAATTACTCTGGGCCCTTATTGTATTGGTAGATTGCTTGGCTTTTTACTAGTAATACACTTTGAGGTATCTGACGATTGCTCACAAGTTACAGTTCATAAATGCTAGTCAATCCACAAAGGCACTTATTGATGTTGGAGTCAGGACCAAGGAGGAAGTTACTATTCAGACAGCAGGAAGAGTCCAATTTGTTGTGCCCAAGGGGTTAAGAATCTCAAAGATGAAATCCAGGCTAAAGGTCAAGAGCCAGCAGCAATCAGCAAAGTCAAATGAGAAACAGAAGTGTCAGGAACCAGAAGTCAGCCAAAGTTTGGCACCAAAGCGGCCATTGAGCACAGACCTACGGGAAAATATAAACAGAATCTGAATTTTCTTAAAAATGACTCCCATGTTATTTGCAATTCAGGAAGCATGAATCTATTTAATTTGTATTCAGCAGGATGCTGCCGTGATACACCTTTCACTCATTCTCACAGATAAAACATTATCTTTTATTCACTGCCTGAGTGACTCACAATAAATGCATTTATGTTACTATGACTGAAATAAAATATGTGCATTTTTTTCTCACAAATGGTTTTATTTACAGGTACTCCATTTTTATAAATGTGATGATTATTTAAGTAATCTAAATTCTTTGGCCCACAATGCATAGCTCAATGAACTGTTAAAAGTCTTCTAACTACATAGCAATAAAGGGAACAATCTGTTGTAAAGTTATTTCATATTTGTTCAGTTATATTTTTTCTAGCCATAACAATAAATAAAAAGTTCTAGAAAGAAACAGATGCATAAGAACGTATTTTTTAAATCCCACATCTTGGGATTTATTTAAAAATTTTGAACTTTGAGAAAATTCATGTGAAAAAAAAATATGGTCTTTAATTATTTTTCTAATTTGAGTTTTCCAAACTTGAAGTTACAAGATTTATCAACAGAAAACAAATCTTGCAATTGACAACCAAAACATATCATGTCATGTTTTAGTTACAAATTAAAAACATACAAACTCCAATACATTTAGCAAAATTATTTAGCACATTTTCTGTGGTTTTGCACATTTTTTGTTGAAGCGAAATGGGGCAGTTAAGCTGATTGTTAGATATGATCATACAACTGGCAAGCCATCGGTTTTTGAAAATATGTGCAATTACACAGAAAAGAAATATCTTTCCTAAAGATATCTTTCCTAAAAAAGAAATGGAACCCCGGCCATAAAAGTGCTGCCCCATGATGTAAGTGCTGCCCCATGATGTAAGTGCTGCCCCGTGATATAAGCACTGCGTTTAAAATGCAACAGGAAATGCCTGGGGAGCTGACGTACTCTCTTTGAGCAAGGAAATAATAATATGAGCAGAAAAGGACATTGAAGGAAGAGGCAGCAGTTCTGGATAACTGAGTCGGTATGAGATTCCCCCCCCCCCCATAGTCAGGTCATAGGGGGAGGGGGGGAGTCTGCCGGACACAAAAGACCAGATCAGAGTGAAAGTTGAGGCTACTGACAGATTCTTCTGCCTGCCCTCCCTCCAAGAGGTTCTGCAGCAAAGTAATTTTACAGTCAAGCAGAAATGTGATTTACAGCTCCATTCCTCCAAACAGCATCTCCCAGACGCAATAGGACTTCAACTCCCTAACATAACAGCTGCTGATGGGATACTGGGAGTTGCACTGCCCCCACTCCCTGGGAGCCAGTGAGCAATTCACTCCCAGCCTATATATGGGTGATGCCTACTTGGAGTCACATGCCCAGACTTGGTTTGCCCCTCACCCACTGGATAGGGCAGATGGAGCACACAGCCCCACAGAATAGACTCAACTTATTGTAAATTCCTTCATACAGGCAAATTCCGATAAGCAAAGACTACAATATGGGAACAGGAGCCAAACACCCACAATAGGCACAGTGCCAACCCAACATATTCAACAGCACTACTATCCTCATGATCTATTCTATAGCACTACTATCATCATGATTTATTCTATAGCACTACTATCCTCATGATCTATTCTATAACCCTACTATCCTCATGATCTATTCTATAGCACTACTGTCCTCATGATCTATTCTATAGCAGTACTATCCTCATGATCTATTCTATAGCACATAAAAAAGACTGAAGGTTCCTACATGTGTCCTTTGAGCCCAGCATTTGTACAGATCCAGCAAGAGGCCAAGGGGCAACCAAAATAAAGACAGGGGATGCAGGTTCCCTTCTCCTGATCCGGCACAAGGGGGAGACTGCAGAGGCCCCAACAATCCAGTCATGGTGCCGAGGGAGCTGAAGAGGTGCAGGGAAGCAGAGCAGGAGAAAGCTGGGGCCGGTGACGATATCAGAGCTGTCACAATGAAACGGAGCCGGGGAGGGTGACTAGGCAGAGGTGTGTCAGGGGCATAAGCCAGGCACTTTTGGAATACTCTTTTTTTATGAAACCTGCAAAGTTTCTTTAGTCAATGGGAAGTGTTGTGTGTATTTTCACAATGTAAGCTAGTATATTTGAGTTTTTTAAACAGATAATTTAAAAAAGGAATTAATGGAGAACGTAACATGTTTTTGGAATTGAGTTTGTAAGGGGTAGAAATAGTTTTATTTTGTATACATATAGGATAATGTAATGTCCTTTGTTAGCGCAAAAACATTTGCAAATGTTAGAGACCATTTTTGCTAATTTTGACTGACTAAAGATCTCAATGACTTCCTCTCAAAGTTTGTGATCAAATTGCCTTTGTGAACATTGTCAGTGTATGTAATAAAATTTTGAAATCGCAAATGTTTTTTGTGGCAAAATATTTAACGAAACTCCAGAGCTCCAGTGTGCAATGTGCAATTAAGATTAGTAAAATCCTAATGAAGAATATTACAATGTGACAGGCACATTTTTATTCGCAAAGTTTTGCTCTCTGTAGATTTTATTTCATTTCCCCCCATAGTGTTACTTTGGTTCCATTCACTTGTGGTAGGCTAGACCTGTACATGGTGCATGATAGTGGTAGGACAGCTTGTTGAGCAGCTGATACTGATGAAGGGCCAGTGGCCCAGCAGTACCTTGCCACACAGACACCCAGTAAAAAGGGAGACTAATATTAGATAGGCTTTAGTACCCTGAATGCAATGCTGATACCTTTATTTGGAGTACTGTACAGAGCCCTTGGGCTGAGGATTGTGAACAACAGGGTAGACATGAGCCATGCCCAGTGGCTTGAGAACCCATGTTCAATTTGTTGATATTCGCTTGGGGATTAGTGTAACTGTAATTATTGGAGAAGCGGTATCAGTGACTGTGAATTACGTGATCCTGTCTTCATCTGTTAAATTGGCCAGTGATTGCTAAAAATGAGTCGCCATTATGTTACAAGAGGAAAAAAACTTGATCAAAAAACTATAAATCTAAAACTATTAAATTGGATCAAAAAGTTCAAAGTCTAAAACAAATCTGGGTATACTACAGTTCGTTGAAGATTTATCATGTGGCGCAGAAAACGGCAGAATAATTCCAGCCAGGCTTGTAAAATCTGTGTAATGTATTAGCATGATTTTTCTTTAAGCTGGAACTATGATGGCCTGAAGCAGTGTAAAATAACGGCTGCAAATCTGGCATAAAATAAAACACATCTTGATAAATGTACCATTCATTTTACACAGTTTCTGCATGTTTTTTTCAGTGAATATCATTTTACTATGCATAATAAATAGGCCCCAAAGTCACCTGTCTTCCCCATCCCTAGCAGCTAAGTCTGCTGGAAAGCATTGAAAAAACAAAAACTGCTCCTACAGCCAAACAGGTGGCACTTCCTCAAGGCCAGGGTACTAATGACCAAGGCTAGCTTGAGAACAGAATCCATCCCAGTCAGGGGGGGGGGGCCTCCCGGGCAATCTGCATACACAGAATTTCAGTATCTCTCACATACATACTAGTGCAATGTTATAGTCCATGTTGTATTAGGACAATGTACAATTTAATATGATCTATAATGTGCTGATCATGCGGAAATAGTTTTATCACATTAATTATTATTATTATTATAAATAATAACATTTATTTCACAATGTTCTCAGTTTGGCATCAGTGTGTATTCATTTTAAACGCATTGTTTTGCAAAAGGCAAAATGCAATAAGTCAAAGCTGATTCATTTGCCTTGCCCAGATTTTGAACTGCCGAGGTACTCCCAGGCACAATGCTGTCAATCCTGCCTATGTTGTAAAATATCTGTCATGGGGGCATTTGTAGGTAATAGTCATGCATAAAATAAAAAAATCCACAGTAAACACAACTTTAAAGTAATTCAACTATAATTAATTAGAATTAAACATCGATAAAACAATGTAATATTTATTTGCGATCTGTACATGATAGATCTCTTATCTGCCCATAAATATGTTTGCTCATTACTGTATATTTATTGTAAGTCAAAATACAGAGTTGGGACGGTTTAGTGATACCGTGCACATAATACATAAAAAAGCATATTCAGTAGTAATTACCATTTCTTCATTCATTCTAGTCATGATGGATTCCTCCCCAAGGAATCAGGAAAGTATCTACATTCTATAATGCACAGAGCTGCTAAAAACAACAACATGTAAACATTAAAGGGAAAATAATAGGATTGTTTTCCCAGTGATGTGAATCTATGCTAGCCAAGGCACAATCAAGCACAAGTAGTGTCTTATCATTACAGAGAAAAAGCAACTCAGTCGAGAATTATATTTATAAATAAGGCACTATGGGAAATGGCATTGCAATATTTTGGGATAATTAATTTCTGGATAACAGTAAGGACCTTTTTATCCTGAAACCTCCGAAATACCCATATTTGCAGAGACAGACTGAGCTTATCCAGAGCTACTTCCTTCTTGTCTCATTGATAGTTTGGGGACCATTTGTATCATAACGTGGCATTATCTTCGCACATATTGTACATCACAGGGCAGTCACTCGGATTCCTAAATAGGGTATCTGACCCACCAAAGCCAATCCCTGAACCTGCAGGACTGTTCAAAAATGGATATTTGCCCAGGGCCCTCAAAGACAAGGGGTCCACCATCAATCCTTTTACCTGCTATACCTTTTTCATTATTTTAATCCACATGGACAGCATACCATTGCTAAATTATTAAAAAGATTGATATTTTTCACTTTTTATTTTGTCTTACAAGTTTGTGATTATGGTTTAAACACCTGCATGACTGTAGTCCAGGGAGGGGCCCCTGTACCCCACTTCAACTTTTCTATTATAGTTTGCCTGCTTTAGGGTTGTACTATGGCATATTTATTGGGGTGATCAGAGAGGATCAACTAATGTTTGCGCTGGGCTCGCTGACACCTTTATTGGACACTGTGAACACACATGGCATCACCTCGGCCAGGGAGAACCAGAGTCAAGCTGGAAGATCAAACAGTACTTCCAGAAGACCACTGTGAGCTGAGGTCCTAAACCCCAAGGCCATTAAAATAAAATAGTATAGAATAAAGTCCATGGCAAAGAGCATACTCTCCGTGGTTTTCTACGGAAATGCAGTCATGTAGAAAAGCTAATGAGGTAACAAAATAACAGTGGCTCCATATGTGTAGAACCAAGTTAGAACCAAGATTTTTTCAGAGGTATCAAGGAATTAGCCAGATCAGATACTCAACGCAAACAACCTTTACAGAATCAAGTGTTTGTAGCACTTCAAGATATATACAGGTTTGCATACAGTCCCACAGAACTGAAATAAAGCAGTTTCAACTAGTGATGGGCGAATTTATTCGCGGCGAATTCCCACGATTTGCGAAATGCCAGCAAAAATTCGCCAGCGAAAATTCGGCAAAAAAAAAAACTTGTGCGTCTTTTTTCACCGAAAACGTGTGTATTCGGAAGCGACGCGATTGACGCGACGCGCGTCAAAAACTTTCAAAGCAGAGAGTTTTGCAAAACCCTTTTCCTACATTTTACGGGGCAGATTTATCAATTATCAAGTTTCAGGAAAAAATATGTGGTTACTAAAAATATTTTTTTATTTATTGTCAAGTGGTACCATGTTTAAGAAAGACAGAATAATTACAGGGGTGGTTCACCTTTAAGTTAAGTTTTAGTATGTTATAGAATGGCCAATGCTAAGCCACTTTTCAATTGGTTTTCATTATTTCTTTTTTACAGTTTTTAATTATGTCTTTCCTCTTTCAAGCTTTCAAATGGGGGACACTGACCCCGTTTAAAAAACAAATGCTCTAAGGGGGTTATTCGAGTTTTTGAAAAAATATTTTTTTTTTTAATTTTTGTGTAACACTCACTTTTTTTTTAGATTCTTTTTACCCCAACCCTGGAAAACCTTGAGTTCAAATATACACCATCTAAAACCTGTGGAGGTCATTTGGGAGTCAATGGGAGAGGTCCCTTTAACTATTTGAAGATGTTAATAACCTGCATGATGTTCTAGTTGTTTCAGAGGCTTTCACCAAAAACAAATTTCAGTCTTTGGGTTTTGCAATTTGAACTTACAGGGTCGAGTTTTTTCTTAAATAATAAACTATTTAACTATTTGAGTTGTGAGTTCATTTGAACTCATTCAAGGTATAGAAAAACTCTAACATTAGTCTCTCTGTTAGGATAATTTGGACCCTAGCAATCAGATTGCTGAAATATCAAAATGGAGAGCTGCTGAATAAAAAGCTAAACAACTCAAAAAACCACAAATAATAAACAATGAAAACCAACTGCAAATTTTCTCAGAATATTACTCTCTACATCATACTAAAAGTTTACTTAAGGTGAATAACCCCTTTAAGTTTTTTCCCATACCTGTACATAGAAACTGCTAAGGCCTCTACTGAATTGTGGACCAAAGAACTCCAAGAAACTTGCTGTATAAGCTTTAACTGCTTTATTGCAATAGAAAATACATTTTATGGCTACAGTTGTGGCCAAATGTGATGTGGCTGGATCAAAGAGCCCCAGGAAGGCAAATGGTTGATAGTTTACGAACATTTCACATGTAAGGTAGGCCTCCACCAACCCTTAAAACTTTATTCTACTGCCCCCATGCAAATACATTAACAGTTTTTTTTGTATAGGATCAATAATCCTGAAACCCATTATCCAGAAAGTTCTGAATTATTGAAAGGCTGTCTCCCATAGACTCCATTTTATCCAAATTTTTTTTGTTTTCTTTTTTCTTTGTACTTGATCCAAACTAGATATAATTAATTCTTATTGGAAGCAAAACCAGCCTGTTGGGTTTATGTAATGTTTACATGATTTGCTAGTGGACTTGAAGGCATGAAGATCCAAATTACAGAAAGATCCATTATCTAGAAAACCACAGGTCCTAAGCATTCTGGATAACAGATCTGTGGTGTTTGTGCAAGGTGCCTGTAGGTGCCACTGTGCACGAGAGTCTACTGTACATACAAAATACTTTCTATACTGCTTAGTTTGTAAGAGTTCAAGTTACTGTTGAAGTGCAATGGCTGCAGGAACCTGCTAATAAAGCACTGCTATACTCTGCTCATCAAAACAGAAGAAGATACAAAATATGTACTATTAAGTATAAAGCACCCCTGCTGCTAAGCCTTTTGTCAATCACTTTGGCGTTCTGTGACCCTTGAATTGCAATGTCCTTATAGAAATATCTTTTATTAAATAAGAATTTCAAACATCTGCTACACTTTTATTTTATTCCTTTCAGGTAGTCTCAAGAAAAACTGAGAAAATTGTCCTGCTAAGGAAAAATCAGATTCCTAAATTAAACACACGGGATTCTGAAATACTCACCAAGGTATGCCATGGGTTTTAGTGTCTACTTGATTGAAGAGCCAAGAATGATAAAATATCTGAAAAAAAATCCTTAAATCTAAAACTGCTGTAAGTCTGTTGCCGTTTGCCCTTTTCCTTTCTCTCTTTATGCATCACCAGCAGGATTTTTACTGTCTCCGGTGGATTTTTACAAATTTGCTCTAGAGCTTTTATAGTGTCCTCAAATGCATGTGTCTATAGCAGCATCTTAATACTTCAAGTTCTTCCCTATTAGGTGCAAGATACAGAATATATTATGTGCAGTTACAACTTACAAGCTCAAGGGCAACTTTCATCCATAATACAACATTAAAGAGAATCAACAAAACTTAAACAGGAAGTTTGTAATTCCATTATTCATGGTTTATGCCAGTTCCTTAAACTTCAGTCATTTTTGAATGCTAAGCATAAATTCTGCAAACCAGGAGGAATACAATATTGAATATGGTTTATTTAAACATTCTAAAATACGGAACAGATAAAGCTCTGAATTAAATATATTTCAGACAAACCTGTCCTATATTATATTGTATTTGTTGTCTTTAACAATTTAAGACAAATAGAGGAAGGGGGTATCATAACACCCGTTGTGATGATTAAATCCCCTGTGGCTGATAAACAGAGTCGGCTGTACAACATGTAAAATCTTTTTATTCCTATTAAGAAAAAGTTAAATGAATATAAGTGAAAGAAAAGTAGTTCGTACCATGTACTTGATCCGAAATAAGGTTTAAATAATCCTTATTGGAAGCAAAACAATTCTATTGGATTTATTTAATGTTTAAATGTTTTTTTAATAGGTCCCTTATCCACAAAAACCCCCAAGTCCCGAGCATTCCGTATAACTAGTCCCATACCTGTACATTTCAGTTTATAAAAGCATAATTCAAATTCAGGACAAAATAGTAACATAGTAACATAGTAAGTTAGGCTGAAAAAAGACTCCATCAAGTTCAACTTTTTTTTTTTTAACTGCCTAACTGCTAGTTGATCCAGAGGAAAGCAAAAAACCCCATCCTAAGCCTCTCCAATTTGCCTCAGAGGGGAAAAAAAAATCCTTCCTTACTCCAAAAAGGCAATCGGACTAGTCCCTGGATCAACTTGTATAATGAGCTATCTTCCATAACCCTGTATTCCCTCACTTGCTAAAAAGCCATCCAACCCCTTCTTAAAGCTATCTAATGTATCAGTTTGTACAACAGTTTCAGGGAGAATTCAACATCTTCACAGCTCTCACTGTAAAAAACCCCTTCCGAATATTTAGGTGGAACCTCTTTTCTTCTAAACGGAATGGGTGACCTTGTGTCAGCTGGAAAGACCTACTGGTGAATAAAGCATTAGAGAGATTATTATATGATCCCCTTATATATTTATACATAGTTATCATATCACCCCTTTAGCTAAGATTTTCCATACCTTTTACCAGCTTAGTTGCCCTTCTCTGTACCCTCTCTATTACAATAATGTCCTGTTTGAGTGAGGGAGACCAAAACTGTACGGCATATTCTAAATGTGGCCTTACAAGTGCTCTATAAAGTCGAAGAATGACCCCCTCCTCCCGTGACTCTACATACATTTGAATCACTGCAAAAATAACAATTGCAGTGTTCATAAAGGAATATTAACATCAAAAAATGAAAGTGTTTTAAAGTAATTAACATATAATATACTATTGCCCTGCGCTGGTAAAAGCTACGTGTTTGCTTCAGCAAGACTTCTGTTAGCTATGGGGCAGCCATGCAAGCTGGAAAAAGGATAAAAGGCACAGGTTACATAGCACATACCAGAAAAGCCCTGCCCAATACAATGGTGTTTTATCTGATGTGCTATGTAACCTGTTCCTTTTTTCCCTTTTCCAGCTTGAATGGCTGCCCCCATGGCTACACATCATGTGTGCCTGGCGGGCAGCCACTCAGGTTTGCAGGCTATGTGGATTATGTGTCATTGATCATTCCGAAGCAGGTGGAGGTTGAGGTGGTCAGAAGTAACTTGGGGGGGGCTCTGGTTCCTCTGTCAATCAGGAAAAGTCAGAAGCTTTTTGGGCACTAGGTGGGGAACCAACTTTTCAGGTTGGAATTTTCCCAGTAGCCCCAGAGCAGGTAAAGTTCTTGGGAATACATTTTGGGAGAAATGATGCTGGTTTGGCAAAAGATCACCTTTGGAAATCTTGGAAACTGACCTATATAGAATGGGTTAATCTGATCAATATCTATACTAACAGGTCTACAGTATGTTCTTCCAGCAGTATGCTCTGGGTGAGCAGGCTGAACCCAGTAAAAAGAGGGATAACATTCCTTCAGAGGAAAGAAGGAGGTTTAGGTATGGTTTGTCCAATCACCTCCTTTGGCACCATTTTCTTAAAATCTAATTTTGGGAATCTGGGTCAAGGGACATGTTCTCTGTGGGAAAACTGTGTCAGGTCCTGGGTTTCACCTTTTATCAGAGACTGGGTGAAAGGTGATAGAGTGAAGGGGGTCTGGATTAGGGGAGGTGGGTTTCCACAGCACATCTTATTTGAGTTAATACTCCATATGAATGGAATTTAAGTATGAGAGAGATGGAAAATGTATCCAGAAAACAACTGTATGATTTGGTGCTTAGTTTCATTTTTGTCTCTCCACTGAATCTGGGAGGAGGGCACTATTGATATTACAGTTAAAAAGATTCAGGAACAAGTCTGATTGTCCAGATTTTTCCCCCTCTGAGGCAAATTGGAGAGGCTTCAAATGTTATTTTCCTTCCTCTGGATCAACTAGCAGTTAGGCAGGTTATTTATAGACTTTAATTTGATGGGTGAGTGTTTTTTTTTTTCAACCTAACTTACAAACTAATCAAAATGAATTCCATGGGACATGACCTACCCATAATTTAGAGCTTTCGCGATAATGGGGTTCTACATAACTGATCCCTTACCTCTGTATGATCTATGAATACTTGTTGTATTTAATACTCTGTGGACACACTAAGCACTGACTTTATACTTAACTGTTTATTTAAGGTACACTATATTTATAATAATAATATTACTACTAATAATAATACAAACACACCAGGTGACTTATTATTAAGGATAATACAAACACACCAAGTGAATTTGTTTAAGATCAGTGCTTACTTTCCTCTTAAATTCTACCATTAAAAGATGACCAGAATGCAATGGTAATGGTGTTTTTATTTGTAAAATGTTAATGCTATTAATGTCACTATATGAGAAAGGAACAATCTGGAATCTTTTAAATGACAAAAATGAGCTGTACAGGTAGAGCATAATGACTATGAATTGTTTAGTGCTCAAGGGATCATTTCAAGGCAGTTGGGCAAACTGGAAATGCAAAATATTCCTTTGAGACGCAATATTCTTCCAGGAACTCTTGCTTAGGTGTTATAGATACTCCCGATCATTTGCATAAGCAGCTAAACTACTTTATATCAAAAGAGCTGTGTATGTGGGACACATATTTCTTTTCCATGCACTAATATGGTATGCAGAATGATCTTCTTGAGTGACTTTTTCTAATAAAGAGCTGGCATGGGAAATATTACGGTGCAACTTGCATGGTAATCCATGTTTAATATGAATTGCACGTTACTCAGCATAATGCAATGTTTATCCATTTTTTCGTTAAATAATTTACAAAGCACATTCACATATCTATGTAAATCCGCGGATGCGGGGGCGATACCTACAGATGATCTGATTCGTGTTCTCATAGCTCTTGTCAATCCAAAATTAAATTTCAAATAAGCTAAAAATTAGAAACGTGTTCACTTTTCTTCATTTTAATCCAATACCAAAGATGCAAGATAGAGGCTATATTGATGATGATGACGGCAATGAGGAAGAAGAGAGCGGGTGACAGATAAACATTTAAGAAAATAAATATTAACATATAATAAACAAAGCAATACATTTAGAAAAGGTCTAATTTGTCTGCAGCTGAATTTATATCTGATATATTAGCAAATGATATCCAGGTATAGGACTTATCCAGAATGCTTGGGCACTGGATTTTTCTTTCCATAATTTGGATCTCCATTGGTTGAATAAAAAATTATTTGAACATTCAATAAACCCAATAGGATTGGTTTTCCTCCAAGAAGTATTTATTACATCTCAGTTGGGATCAAGTACAAGATACTGTTTTATTATTACAGATAAAACGCAAATCCTTTTTTAAAATTAGAATTATTTGCCTAAAATGCTTGATGGACATAATTCGGAGCTTTCTGGATATTAGATCCCATACATGTAAGTGTTTATCTTCTCAAAAGTGCAAGGAATATGTATATGCACAAGTAACTGTTATGAATGCCATAAATTTTGTTACCATTGTAGTGCACACCATAACTATGGTTTCATTCGTAAATGCATTTTTCTTGCGTCTGTGTTGGTTTCCATCAGGTACTGCGATTTCTTCCCACACTCCAAAACATACAGAAAGGTTTATTGGCACCAGAAAAGTCTGGCCCTAGTGTATGTGAACATGATGGGGACTTTAGATTGTAAGCTCACTGGGACAGGGACTGATCATGTATAATCGCTAAACTTTGTTGCAGAAGAATTCAGTACTATATGCATAAAGAATAATATTCATACAGGTGAAGGATCCATTATCTGGAAACGTGTTATCCAGAAAGCTCCAAATTACAGGAAGGCCATCTCCCGTGGACTCTGTTGGGTTTTAAATTACAAAATGACCCCTTAAACAGAAAACCTCAGGTCCAGAGCATTCTGGATCCCATACCTGAATTTAGCTTTCCAAAAATATTCAGACCCCTGACCAATTTACTCTTTTTTTCTCATCTCAAGTTTTTGTTTTGCGTCAATGAATAAACCAGTTATTTTCTGTGGCTAAAGCTTATTCTAAATACAACGTAAAGTTGTACAACAGAAAGCAAATAGATAGCCATGGATTTCAACTTGTTATAAGGAACCTGTGGGTGCACACAAGCTTTCTCGCCCCCGCCACTACCTCTTTGTCCTGGAAAAGGTCATTCTATAGTTTTGTCTCGGAAAAGGTCATTCTGTAATTCTCCCATAGAGCTAATTCTGGTGAGCCTGACATATCAAATAGTTTATTATTTTTCTTTGCTGCTTTGGCCAGTGTTAAACAAACCACCCGTCACTACTAACGAATGTGCAAGCGCTTTTATATTCTGGGAACATTATTTATAAGAGACCTTTGTGTAGAGCAAAGAAACTTTTACAGTATGGAAAGAGACACTGTCTCCAAAGCAGTTTTTTATATTCGCACAAAATTGTTGTAAAAAAGATGATCTTTGTCACATACAGCATAATGTACAGGAAGAGTCCATATTTCTTTTCACCCTTCATAGCTTGGTGTAATCATATAGATCCTTCACAATAAGATAGGAAAGGGCATGGTCAGCCTAGGCTGTTTATGAATTCTTGTGCTGGCACCACTTGGGGTTATATAGTCATGGTGGAGGGCCCAGACTGAATGCCAGTTTGGTTGAGGTTTAAGAAAAATTACTTCTTGCTATACAGGCATTGAATCCATTATCCAGAAACCTGTTATCCCCAATACTCTGAATTCCAGGAAGGGCTTCTCCCATAGTTATAACTAAAGCAGATAATTCTAATTTTTCATATTCTCTGTAATAATAAAACAGTAGCTTGTACTTGATTCCATCTAATATATAGTTAATCCTTATTGGAAGCAAAAACAGCCTATTGGGTTTATTTAATGTTTAAATTTTTTTTTAGCAGACTTAGGGGGTTATTCCCTAAGCCTAAATTTTTTCTCTCAGGCTTTTTGGGGCAAAAATGCAATATTTTCTTGGAAAAAAACCCTCAATTTATTGCAGTTGCAAAAAAGCCTGTATTCAGAAACCTGGAATTTCAACCTGTCGAGGTCATGTAAAACACAATAGCAGGTGTCCCTCTCTGAATTTGAAGATAATTTAATGTGCTCTGTTTAGACTGATAATTCGAAAAATTCAGGGTTCTCAGTGATAACCTGAAAAAAATCGAGCATTAAGGTTGTAAGCTCCAAACAATATGTACAATTCGCGTTTGCTCTCAATTTTATAGAGTTTGTTACAGACCCAACTTCTTTGAGTTATTTTATTAATGAATAAGTTAAAATCGTTGATGGGAGTCTGATCAAGTTTTAATAAAAAAATTAGATACATTCAGACTTTTGTAAATAACCCCCCTTAATGTATGGAGATTCAAATGATAGAAATATCCCTTATTCAGAAAACCCAAGGTCCCGAGCATTCTGGATAACAGGTCACATAATTTGGATCTACAAACTTTATATCTGCTTAAAAGATGTAAACATTAAATACATTTAATAGAATAGTTTTGCCTCCAGTAAGGATTCATTATTTCTTAGTTTGGATCAAGTACAAGGTAGAGTCCTGCAGCGGGTTAGGTACCCGCGGGTACCCGCAGGTTACCTGCAAAATCCTGCCGGTAACCTGCGGGTTACAATCAGAAGTTCCGGGTGCAGGTATAGAAGCGGGTGGTGGTTCTGTGGGTTTGAGGGTCAGTCCGAAGATCTTCTCCATAGTGATTTATGTTCCTTTTTTCAGAGATGTCTACTTCCGATGATGTCACTTCCGGTTTACGACAGCACTTCCTGTTTTACTCCTTTTTTTCTGATCACGGCAACTTCCGACGACGTCACTTCCGGTTTACACTGACAGCACTTCCTGATTCTTGATGGTCAGTGGGCTGCGGGTCCAGGTTTAGGATAAGGTATAAGCAGGTATGGGTCCCAACAAAATGGACCCGCGCAGGACTCTACTACAAGGTAAAAGTATGGGACCTGTTATCCAGAATGCTGTGGACATGGAATTTTCTGGATAATGGATATTTCTGCATTTGGATCTTCATACCTTAAGTCTACTAGAAAATAGGTAAGGGGCCCCTTATCCAGAATGCTCGGGACCTGGAGTTTTTCAGATAATGGGATTTCTGTAATTTGGACCTTCATACCTTAAGTCTACTAGAAAATCATGTAAACATTAAATAAACCCAATCACCTGGTTTTGCTTCCAATAAGGAATAATAATATCTTATCAAGTACAAGCTACTGTTTTATTATTACAGAGAAAAATTTAATAATTTTAAAAAAATTGTATTATTTGCATAAAATGGACTGTATGGGAGATGGCCATTCTGTAATTTGGAGCTTTTGGGAGAATGGGTTTCTGGATACGGATCCCATACCTGTATTTTTTTATAATTACAGAGTATAAGATATTTTTTTTTAATTTATTTATTTTAATGGAGTGTTTGGGAAATGGCCATTCAATAATTTGAAGCCCATAATTACAGAAAAAACCCTTATCAGGAAAACCCTAGGTCCCATGCCTTCTGGATAACAGGTCCCACACCTGTACTATACCAGATTCCAAATTACATTTGCATTTGAATGCTGTTGTAGTGAGTAGGAGAAGGCCACTGTTTTATCCTGGAAAAACAGGATATTTGATATTCCTTATTGCAGAACAAATTGTTTTATTCATTTGAAAATAAAAGAACATTCATTTGCTCGAGATTTTCCAAAAATCAGAATATTGGCTCCATGTAATGAATATCAGCATATTGGCTCCAACTTCATGTAATGAGTTGTATTATTTTGCTAAACCAGATATAAAAGCAAAGTGTAGCCTTTATTGAGACATATACAGCTGGAGGACATAAATATATGGGTGGGAGAAATCAAAGGGTCATGTGCACAGCATGAAGTGATCATTAGTACTCGCTAAATCCTTATCACCATGCAGAGCAATTTAAGTGCTTCTTCTTTAATCATAAGAATCAGAAGTTAAAACATGATAATTAGCCCAGAAAGACAAACATACACTAATTTTTTGAACAGATTAGAGAAGAGTATCAGGTATTATGACATTTACGTTAAGTTTAAGGAAAACTGCTACTTGTGTAGCAAGCTGGAAAATGAGGTTCGATGTTGATAAATGCAAGGTTATACACTTTGGCAAAAATACTGTAATATAAATGCAAGTTATACACTAAATGGCAGTGTGTTGGGAGTGTAAGTGAGAAGGATCTTGGGGTTTTTATAGATAACAAGTTGTCTAATTCAGGACAGTGTAGGGTTGCCACCTTTCCCTGTGGCTCAAGCCGGACAGGGGGGTGGTCCCATGACGTTACGGGGCGGTCCCGTGACGTCGGTGGGCGGTCCCGTGACATCAGTGGGTGGTCCCGTGACGTCACGGGGCGGAGCTATGACGCCGCGATCGCCGATTGCCCGATCGCGGCGTCAATCAAGCTAATCCCGCCCGGTTTTCCTTATATGGAAAACCGGGCAGGAAGCATTGAACCGGGCAGCCCTTCAAAATACCGGGCTGTCCGGTTCAAACCCGGACAGGTGGCAACCCTAGGACAGTGTCATTCTGTAGCTACTAAAGAAAATAAAGTTCTGTCCTGCATAGAAATGGGCATAAACTCAAGGGATGAAAACATAATTATACCTCTTTATAGATCCCTAGTAAGGCCTCATCTGGAGTATGCAGTGCAGTTTTGGACTCCAGTCCTTAGGAGGGATGTAAATGAGCTGGAGAGATTGCAGAGACTAAGTGCAACTAAACTGGTTAGAGGGATGGAAGACTTAAATTATGAGGGGAGACTGTCCAGGTTGGATATTATATTATAGACAAGTATCAGGGGACCTGTTTACCCATAAAGAGGATCACCAGAGGCCACCCCTTCAGACTAGAAGAAAAGGACTTTCATTTGAAGCAGCGTAGGTGGTTCTTCACAGTGAGGACAGTGAGGTTGTGGAATGCACTGCCGGGTGATGTTGTGATGCTCATTCTGTTGATGCTTTCAAAAGAGGCTCAGATGATTTTTTGGCCAGACATAATATCAAAGGCTATTTTGATACTAAACTCTACAGTTAGTATAGCTATGGGCATATATGGTTTGTTTGAAAGAGTGGAGGGTTGTGTGTGTGTGTATGTGCTGGGTTTTAATTTGGAGGGGTTGAACTTGATGGACTTTGTCTTTTTTCAACCCAATTTAACTATGTAACTATATCTAATATGAGAGAGACATTCTGGGATGACATTATCAGTACTGAAGGGGTGGTTCACCTTTAGGCTAAGGGCAGACGGGGAGATTCGGGGGAGATCTGTCACCTGGCGAATTCTCGCCACGACTTCTCACCCCCGAATCTCCCCGAATAGCTAATCAGCGCTGCGCACCCGCTAGGCGTAAAATCGCCTGCGCTTGTTCACACACAGCAGCATGATTTTAAAAGTCGCTCTAAACATTTGGATGATTTGTAGTCTATGGAGACAACCGTTCCATAATTCAGAGCTTTCTGGATAATAGGTTTTCGGTAGTGATGGACAAATAAATTTGGCAGACTTGGAATTGTGGTAAATTTCTATGTTTCGCTGCCTGTGAATAAACTGTGGCGAAAATTTGCCCGTGAAATAAATGCTGCAACGAAAAAAAGTGCTTGGCAAATTTTTCACAGTTTCACAATTTTTTCAGTAAATTAGAGGATTTGATATTTTCTGGATAACAGATGCCACACCTGTACAAATAACTGTAAAGTATATGAAAACTTTTATCCCCCAAAGGCAACCACAGATGACTAGAATTTACATATAACTGAGACTTTGTTCGGAAGCTATTAATAACTGAAGATTCACATGAGTAATACCCGTGGGAGTGCTGTACTATATTTATATATATATTTACAGGGTGGCTGCACATGGCTGCATAAGTAACTTGCTATATGAGTGTTCCCCATAGCCTGACTGAGCATGTGAGCAGCGTAGAGAAAGGGCAAATGTCTCCATTTAGAAGGGGTCATTAGAAAATGCAGTGGAAATTACAGCAACAGAGAGAAGGACACTTTGCAGAAGAGGGATGAATAGCTTTATATAGTTCATGATTATACAGCTGAAACCTCAGTAATGATGATGAATTGCATTTCCTATGGATGCTCTCGGGCAAAGATAGCTGTTTGGACATTTGTGTCAGACATCAGTCCCCTGTAAATTGTAGATCTTATAAGGTAGTAATTACTAAATATTATGAAGAGTCGGGTCAGTAGATTGGGTGTCTTTTTTTCCCGTCTCTCTTTAGTGACTCTAACACCAACTTGAGTCTCATTCTGAGTGGGGACTGATAAATAGATACTGTAGTTTGATAGAATATAGATACATATAGATAGATGGATAGATAATAGATAGATATAGATGGATAGATCTATAGATAGATAATAGATAGATTGATCGATAGATAGGTAATAGATTGATGATAGATATAGATTGATCACTCAATAGATAGATAATAGATAAATAAATAAATAAAAGGTACATTGATTGATAGATAGATGATATATATATATAGCGGTAGATAGATTGATTAATCGATAATAGATAGATGATAGATTGATAGATGATAGACAGTTAAAAAGATAGATTGGTAGATCGATAGGTATTAGATTGATGATAGATATAGAGTGAACGATCAATAGATAATAGATAAATAGATGAAAGGTACATTGATCGAAAGATAGATGATATATAGATAGATGATATATCGATAGATAATTGATAGATATATCGATAGATATTTCTTAGTGACTCTAACACCAACTTGAGTCTCATGCTGAGTGGGGACTGATATATATATATATATAGTTCCATATATATAGATGGATAGATAGATAGATATGGATGGATAGATCTATAGATAGATAATAGATAAATAGATAGATAAATAGATAGATAGATAATAGATTGATGATAGATATAGATTAATATCAATCAATAAACAGATACTAGATAAATGGATGAAAGGTAAATTGATCAATAGATGATATATAGATAGATGATAGATAGATATATCGATAGATAGATTGATTAATAGATAATAGATATATGATAGACAGATATATCAATAGATACATCGATTAATAGATAATAGATAGATGATAGATTGATAGATGATAGATAAATAGATTGATAGATCAATAGGTATTCGATCAATAGATATAGATTGATCAATCAATAGATAGATATATAATAGATAAATAGATGAAAGGTACATTGATCAATAAATAGATGAAATATAGATAGATAGATATATCGATAGATAGATCGATTAATAGATAATATATAGATGATAGGTTTCAAAGTCATTGTGGTACATTTCTCTCAATTTTTTTCTGCATGGATAAGTTGTAGGGCAACATTTTTAGCAAATCTGTTTTAATGTTAAAAAGATTAATAAAACCCCTATTTATATTAGTCTGTGTCAGGGTTTTCATACTATTCACTGCCTAAGGGGCTACATGCTGAGTGCTCTGTTCTCTGTTTACAGTACCAGACAGTGATTCTGCCACTCTTTTTGGCTTACCAGCAGTCTCCTACTTTGCATTATATTAGTAATACCATGATGTCTGCGCTTTGTACTGAGTGTCTTCATCTTTTTTAATATTTCCAGCACCTGGAAAGTGCTCCTGCTGTATCTGCTCATGGATAGGGCATACTATTAACCCTTAGTATTCCAGAAAGCATGCAATCTAGGGCACAATCGTGCCAGAGTTATCGATTCTACAACTTACATACCTATGTTTGATTTTGATCTCCACCACATTTGTAACACGCACCTTTCTTTATCAAGTTATGAACACAACAATGGTTTATTTATAAAGGGGTCGGTGAGGGAGGTTTGCAGGCATCTCCCTTTCCACACCCCTAACTTGCATAACTAACTGCCTATGGGTGGATGTACTTCGTGCATGAGTGCTAAAGGTTGAATTACAATTTATTAAATTAAAAAAAAAAAAATTTTTACTTTCCCTTTTTAAAACTCCTATCTCATGGCGGCATGAAGATAACAGAACAATATTCATGTTGTCACTTTTCAGATCGTCAGAACACACAAAAATAAATCGTAAATTGCAGCGAAACAATTACCTGTCAGCTAAATTTATTTCTACCTGCTTAAATCTGTTTTATCATGAACAAATACAAAAAGCAGATTTTCTACACCAATTACAAATGTGTCAGTTAATATTTCTTATTAGCAAAGCTGTGCCGCTCTTCCCGCCGTGAATAATGGGATGTGGCATTAAGGCAACCTTAGAAGATAAACATTCAAATGTAATCAGGGAAATCACGTATTTCTGCCTTTCACTGAAGATGTATTGAGGTTGTTCATGAAAAAAAAAATATAAAAAAAATATGGATATAAAAACATATGCTGGAACCCTCATTTTCAAAGACATACCTGCCTGTAACACAACTGACAGGAATCTTCAAGGATAATATTAATAATTATCTTGGCAGAGATAACATAAGGACAACCTGCATATATAAATATTATACTCAAGGGCCATGAATAGCCTGTAAATGATTTCCTTATAAACAGTGCTTAGTGATGTAATTTCTGTCATTATTCACCGAAGATTGCGTATTATAATAAATAAAGAACCCCCTGTTGCAAAATATGAGGATATTAGAAGATACCTCGGACTGCCATGACCTGTATAAAAGCATTTGGCCTTCAGCCTCATGCTTTTATATGGTCATGGAATTCCTGTGTAACTTATAATAACTTTATATTTTGCAATGGGGGGTACTTTATTCACTATATAATCAGTGCAAGGGGATTGATGCTCAGCCCAACCCAAGTTTTTTTTAGTGGCTTCGACACATTAAGTTTGGCTCGTTTCATGACTTTGGTCCTGTTGTGGCTTCAGGACTTCAATTTCTTCTCCTTTTGTGACTTTGGTTCTTTTCACAGCTTCAACTTCAGCTCTTTGGCTGTTCAGGATTTCTGTACTTCAGTAATTTGGCACTATGGCAAATATGACTCGACAATCAAGGTGGGGCCCGGCTATTTCAAAAGGTGGCGCACACCTTTAGGCCTGGGCCTGGTACAGTAGTAAACCTTGTGCCCCCTGATGGCGGCCCCGGGTATACATACAACAGGTTAATTATTTTCCTAAGAGACTGGAATATGAGTAGGAGAGAGCCTGAACAGAAAGGCAAGTAATAAAAATTAGCCATAGCAATCCTTGACCCCTGTTTCAAAGCTGAAAAAAAGAAGAACCAGTTAAAAAAATTGCTTAGAACTAGCCATTCTATAACATGCTAAAGTTAACTTTAAGTTCAACCACCCCTTTAATTACCCCCTGCTGTATAAAAGCACTTGTGATCATTTGCCTACCAGGTAGGATTGAAGGTCAATAGAAAGAAAACTGAAATTATGGCATTAGTGAAGTTTAATGGTGAAGAACTACCATTAATAGATACATTTCCTTACAGTGGCAGTACTAAATGAATAGGTGAAGACCCTGAAGAGGCTCAGCACAGCTACAAACATCTAAGTGTTTGGAAGTCCAAGTAATGCATTATGACTCAGCGAATTGGCCCCTGAAAAAAGTTAGTTGTCATCCTTCTATACCACAAGTCGGAGAAGCACATCTGCTGACCACAAAAGATCTGAAACTATGACCTTCTTAATCAAAGCCATCTAGAGTGGATTGGACATATACCAAAGTGTAATACAGACTCAATCACTCAATCACTAACATTGCCCTTCCACTAGATGGGAAGCAGAGGAGAGGTTAGCCTAGAGTGAAGTTGGTGATGTACAGTTGAGGCAGAACTTAAGAACTTGCTGTAAACATGGGGCAGAGTCATAAAATTGGCCAACGACAGACAGAGGTGGAAATATTTTATAGCTGCCTTACATGAGAGGGGGCATAATAAGCAATGATGATACTTTATTTATATACTGTATAAATCCTGCAGGAATGCTTTGTGTCAATATTACATTATACACCCAAGAAGTAATCTGTCTTGGTCAAGCAAAAATCCACATTGATTTAAATTGTTTTTCCTTCTGGGTGGGTGAAATGACTGGGGTCTTGTAAGCTCCACTGGGGCAGGGATCAATGTGTATGATTCCCATACTTCATCTACACTTGTATCACAATTGGGTCTTGGAGGCGGAGCACCCAGGGAACCATCACAAAAGAAGTAAAGTATGAGCACAGACCGGTGGAAAAATTTTCCTATATACAAGCTTCCTAAATGTGTATATATAACAGATAATAAAAAGTCACAAAATATATGAAAAATATAATGCAACAAGAATTGTATATGTTATTTTAATGTATTGGGCCAAATGAACAGCAATTAAAAGAATGAATTTGTTTACTATTTTGACACGAGGCCATTGTTAAGAAACATGTTATTCAGTCCTCAGCTTAAGATTTCAGTGATATATTTGGCTCAGTGTTGCATTTGGTTGGCAATAAGCACTGTAGCAATTCATCATTGTACCTTAATTCTCCCATGTCAGTTGTAATTTTATAATGTAAAAAAAAACATTATCCTTTTTTGATATGTGCTTCTCTTCCTTCAGATATTGGTTTTATATGAAATTGGATGACTTCGAGATCAGCGTGGCACAGTTCCAGAGAAGTGATGTGTGAAAACAATCTTGCTTTGAAAAGAGAACTAAATAAAACAGGCTTTAGAGATGTTTTGTCCATCTTTTTCGTTCTGCTTAAGCTATTGATAAACTCAACTTGAATTGCCAGACGTCAAAGAAGAAATCATTATGTTACTCAATGCTGGAAGTGCATGATCTGACACAAGGCAAAAGCACAGTACCTTATGTTTGTTTTATGCACTTGAGCAGGATGTTTCTCCTTGGCACTCAACCCACCTGCACAAACATACTGTTCATTTGCAATATATTTGCTGTTAATGTGATTTACATGGAGCGAGCTCCCTGTTCAATAGGATTTATGTCAAGCAAATCAAAATCCTACTCCTTAGCTATCAATGTAATCCCAATGCCCATATTTCAGGTTAGTGTCTCCACCTCCGATAGATCCTGCAAGAACGGAGAAATAACTAGAAAATGAATAACTTTTATATGTTTAGTAATAATATTGAGGGCACAATATAAATACTCCATGAAAGTACACAATAATGGTCATTTATCACCATGGAACTGTTCTGCAAAAGTTACCGGCTGTGATTTTGCACCATTTGCATTTTGGCACCCATTTGATATTTCCAGAAGCCAAGCTTCCAGTAGACTTAGTTCCACAGTAGCTGACATAGTGCTCCCTCTAGTGATGCACATCTCTTTTATGGTGTTAAAACATACTCAAAAGCCTTTTAATGTACCACAATGAAAAATTGTACAGTATGTACAGTAGCAGAATACATTTAAAAATTGGTCTAAGTGGGATTTTACTTTTAAGTAAATTATTTAGCAAAACTTAATCAAATAAAAAAAAACACCCAAAAGTTTGTTGGTTGCATAAGTATTCACCCTCCTGAGTTAATACTTAATATTTCTATCTTTGTCTACAAGCCTTGTAGGGTAAGTCTCAATCAGCTTTGCAGATATTGTAGACTTTGCTCATTCTTCTTGGCAAGGTTGCTGAAGGTCCGACATCTTGATTGAGGATTTTTTTTAAAGTCTTCCTACAGATTCTTAGTTGGATTGAGGTCTGAGCTTTTCTAATATATTCAGGCTTTTGGATATATACAATGCAACTCCAGTGTATCGCTGTGTGTTTAATCTTATTGTCCTGCATGGGAGTTGAATGTTCTTCAGTTTCAATATTTATATGATTTCTTCTCATCACTCTTCCATAGAGCCCAGTTTTGTAGAAGTGCATGTATTAGAGTTTGTTGCATCTAATCTGTAGCTCCTTAACCGGATACTGTCATGGGAAACAAGTTTTTGCAAAATGTATCAAATAATAGTGCTGGTCCAGCAGACTTCTGCACTGAAATCCATTGCTTAAAAGAGTAACCAGATGTTTTTATATTTAATTTTGAAATCTGAAATGGAGCTAGACATACTGGGGGTCATTTATAAAGTTCGCGCAGCGCATAATTGTTCGCAAATGGTACTGTAGTTTTGCCCATGCTTTTTTTCTGAAAGCTACAATATTGCACTACTGTGCACGTCTTTCCGTTTTTTGCGAATTCGAATTGTGAATGAATTTTCGCAAACAACTCACAAACAAGACGGGTCTTTGCGTGAGTACACCCCTCCCCTTCCCCTCCAGAAGCCACACAACAGAACAATGGGAATGGGATAGCAGCTCTCTAACACAAGATAACAACTTCCTGGTAGATCTAAGAACATCAAGTAATAGTACAAATCCAGGTCCCATTGTGACACATTCAGTTACATTGAGTAAAAGAAACAACACCCTGCCAGAAAGCAGTTTCATTCTAAAGTGCTTGCTCTTTCTGAAATCACATGACCAGGCACAATTATCTGAGATGGCTGCCTGCACACCAATATTATACTTAAAAAGTACACTTGTTGATTCAGGAATTACATTTTAATTTGTAGGGTGACATTTTGAAATACAGACTACACCATAAAATTCATGACAGAATCCCTTTAAGAGCTAACATTGACTTCTTGTTGCTTCTCTGTCTAATGCTAAGCTGCACTGCATTAAACTTATTTTGACTTCTGAAAGCAATTGGTTGTCCCAGAGCTTATAAAGGGGATTTGCAGCAAGGGGGGGGGGGGGGGGGGGGGGGGGGTAAATATTCATGGAATCAAAACGTTTCAGTTTTCTATTTGCAAATAATTTAGAAAGCTATGTGGCATTTATATTTTTTTCACATTATGGATTTTTTTGTATAAATCAGTATCATGAAATCCTAATTTAATCCATATTAACCTGTGATCCATCTTCAAAAGAAGATCCTTGATGAGATACCTTCTATTGTAACAGTATTAGGGTAATAACTTCCAAAATGTACAAGAGACAACATAGAAGCATATATAATGTCAAATACAGCAATTCTTTTCAGCACGGAACAGTTCTCTCTCTCTTCTAACCCCCCAAATTAATGATTGGCTTCTTACCCAGGGTGCTGCTTACAAACTGCTCCATTAACTTGGATGAATAAGTGTCAGTTACCTAGAGTGCTTATGTCAGTCAATACTTAAACTTGATTAGTTCCCTGGATTTCTACTTCCAGCCAATCCTCATAACGGAATGAATCATAGTTGGATTTTTTAGCTGCAGTACTGATAACAGCAACCATAAAACTGAATGATTAATAAGCAACCTGCAGTGCTGCTCCCATCTAATCCACAGAGCTGAATTCATAATAGTTGTCTGTCCTACCTAGGGTCCTGCTTCCAGCCAATACATCCAATTGACTAAATAATATGCCACCTGGTGTACTTTTTCCACATAGCTGAATAAATAGCTAGCCAGAGTCCCGCTTCAAGCACATCTATATGATTGGATCAATAAGAGTTAGTCTTAAATATTGTAAATACAGTTCTTGACTGACTTGAAGGAGGCACTCTTCACAAATTTTCAACACCTGTAATTTATAATAGTAGAAAAGCATATCTGTATTGGACATTTTAGGCGCTCACCTTTAATATGATGTCTATGGAGCACGTTTACCAAAGTGTGAATTTTTCACCCAGACACAAAAAAAATTGCCCATCAATGGTAAAAAGACAAAGTCCATCAATCCATCAAGTCAGACTGTTCCAAACCTTCTTCTCATTCAGTATTTCTAAAGAGGCTAGCAACTTCTATAACTTTTTACTGCACTAAATATGCATAACATTAACTTTCTCACCTGTGTTATAGATAATCTGCCCCCCCATTTTTATATGCACATTCAGGTTTAAGTTCAAATTCTTCAAAATTTCTAGCAAAAGATCTGGAATCCAGGACTGTGAATTATTAATTCAAATCTTGCACTTTATATTTCTGTCATTATGTTAAATAAAATGGTTCTGTGTGCCAGAAATTTTTATTTCATAAAGTTACCTATTTATTTGCAAATCTACCAAAAAAAAGAACACTAATGCACACACACTTACCAAGAAAATGAAGAATTTAATTACAGAGCAGCTTTTCTGAGTTGTGTTTGAAAGCATGGATGGTTCAGTTCTGCATGATACTTCTTAATAGAAACATTTTATTGCAATATGCTATTTGCTAAAGCATATGACTTACGATTGAAAGGGAATGAGAATGCTTATAAAGTGCACATTTCAGTGATTTATGTTCCAAATCAAATGCAAATCTGGTAGAGACACAGTAGAAATGAGAAAATTGTCTTTCCGAGGCATACAGTTGCACAGTTTTCTAAGGAAAGCTGAAGCACATCCCAAAGATGGGAGACTCGTTAAGAAGAACATCTTTGTTATCATTATGGCAAAGTACATTTACCTTTAATGAGTAGTTTAATTCTGAAGGATAAAAAAGACACCTCATTAAAATTACTGAGAGACTACTTCCCAGGATAAGGAATGTACACCAAAGGTAGCAGATGGTGTTTAGCAAAGGAGATAGAGAACACACCATTTGGGGATCCCCACAAAGTCTCTGAGCAGAAAGTAACATAAAAGTCTTACATCCCTCTCTATTCTTTATTGCAACCAATATAGTATAATGATATGTTTCTGGGCTAAGACTATAAAGTGCTTAATGCTAAGTCAGCATCAAATTTTGCACTCTGAAATTACTTCTACTCATACTCCACCATCTTTGGTTTTAGTATGGGAGGCTAAAATAAATGAACAATATCAATTGAATGTGCAGCTATCTGGCCCTAGGAACTTGGGTTATCCCAAGCATTGTGAAATATCTAAACATCAACACTAACTGGAGGTCAGCAAGAACTGCTTCATTTTAAACATTTTAATACACAACTGCCCTTTTCTTAAGGCCTCTGGCACACTAAGCAATTTGACCATTGAGGGGCTTTCAGCAAGATCTTACATGGGCAGAATGTTTCCAATTATTTTAAAAAACATGCAAAGTTAGGTGAGGTAGGTCAATTTGGCTGCTGTGGCTCTCTCTGTCATAGGCCTAATGGATAAAACTTTAAAGGAACAATTTCTTTCAACCTCGGGCAGAAGAACAAGAGGACTAAGGTCCACAGTGCAATGCCTTTTGCTACTTCCAAACTTGCTGGGCAGCCAAGTTAAGGCATTGGTAGGGGAAAGCCTGAGTGTCCCCCCCCCATCCAGCCCCTCATAAAAACATTAGTGCAGGATGCAATCCATGTGTTCTACTATAAATAAAAAAGGTGCTTACAATACCCTTTGAATTGTGACATTTGCTGTCCTTATCATTTCTCCCAAGATAGTCTACAGTACTGGGAAGTAGCTTGTCTCCAAAATTGGACATACATAAATAGCCATTGAAGAAGTGTATCTTTTCCAGATTTGACAATCTACACAGTGGCCCTGATTGGACTGATCCTTTGGCCCCTGTGACAATGAAGATCATGATATGTGACTATTGAAAATTACAATGAATTGGAAAGATGTTTACATTGTACCTTAGGAACTGTGACACTTGCTGGTCTTAACATTACTCCTAAGATAAACTTAAGCAGCACGTCTCTAGAAACTGGGCATTTATAAATAATGGTCATCAAAGAAATAGATCTTTGTCTGATTTGACCATCTATTTGGTGGGCCAAATCAGACTGATCCAATCAATTGGCCCCGGGTCAAGTTAAGTTTATGATAGGTGCCTGTTAAGACCTGCCAGGAAAGGACTGAATCAATTGATCAATGCTGTCCTGATATTTATCTGTTTAAAACATTTCTAAGATTTCCCATAGCCTTGATAAGGATGAATAACAAGTCATATCTAAGCAACAAAGGAACTTCAACTATATATTACTAAATGTAACCTAGGTATGGCTATGGATTCTGGTATGGCGATAGATTATGGTTTCCACAATGCTAACAAGAAGTATTTCCTTCTCTCCTGTACAATATTTTCCACATTGTTCTGGGTTAACCAATTAATTGGACGTCTAACATGTTGTGTTATGTTATCCATTAGATCCTGACAGGGGCATGTCATTTACCACCTTACTGGAAAAGATCAATACCTTTGTACGAAGTTGGTATTCACGTCAAGAAAAAAAAACATGTTCAGCGTCTGCAGAAAATGTACATCTTTTAATGTATACAGAAATCTGCAACTCTATGTAAACAACCTTATAGATGTTTTTTTAAAATGGCAATTTATTACCCAATGGCACATGCTACTAAAAAAGTATATTATTATGAAAATGGTTTATTTACATGAAGCAGAGTTTTAAATATGACTTGTTTTATGCAATATATTTTTATAGAGACCTACATTGTTTGGGGGGATATAGTTTTCCTTTAATGATTGATGTCAATAGGATACATTGCCTTCCATGTAAACCAGGAGTGTCTAACCTGCAGCCTGAGCTTGAAATACTTGCTTCTGAGGAAACGTTATGTTGCAAAGGCTATAGGAGTAGTCAGGAGGGGGATTCTGCCCATTATCCAGTTAGTAGTAATAATAATAAATCTATTTAATATCCAGGAGTCCCATATTCCAGTGTATAGCTCTATCTGGTTGTCCAACTAGTATTGCAATTCTTTTCTGTGCATTTTCTTTACTTTTACAAATCAAAAGTGTTTGTGTATTTCATGTGTAGCCACAGACAATTTTTCTTTTTCCAATGTGGGCCAGGGAAGCCAAAAGGTTGAACACCCCTGATGTAAACTAATGTTAACTTAACAGTGCAACAATACTACTTCCTGTACATCTATGTAGATGTGTATATTTCTGAAAAAATACTTAATAAAACTTACCAAAAAAAATATTATTGTCTTATAATTCCATAATTTTCCTTGGCGAATGGAGGACATTTTGCAGATGAAGAAAACTAACCAGAGTAATCATGGCTGCTCCCAAACGGAATTAACAAACAGAACTATGTAGATAAAAACATATCACTCTACAGAATACCCTTTGGCAATATGGCCTAAAGTTAAAAGGAAAAGTGACTAAGAACTATAGATAGAAAAAATAATACCTTTAACCCCTTCCCCGTCATTAACATAGAATCTGTGTTTCTGGCAATGAACCTGCAGAGTCCTAGTAAAATAGATTCTACATTTGAGCTTATATTCAAATAATTGAGGAAAATCATATTGCTATGCCCTGGAGCATTCACTATAGCAGGTGGGTAAAGAGCTAAATTACATTATTTTATAATAATCTATGTGGTCTCAAAAACTGCCTTATCCTACTTATATCATTCAGTTTAAATGAGCAGTGAAGCTTAACAAAAGCAGTAAGCTTGAAATGTTGTACATTATGTTCCGGGCTTCTGTACCAGCTCAAGTCAACACAGCCCTTTAGCAGTGAAGATATGTGTCTCCAGAGATGCCCCATTGGCTCCCCATCTTCTTTTCTGCTGATTCACTGCACATGCTCTTTGCTGTAGTCAGTTTGTATCTGTCACATTATAATACTGATGAATGATTAACCCAGATTATTACTACATGTCAGCTCAGAACCCAGTGCAATTAGCATCAGAATTTAAAAATAAGCCCTGTGAATGAGTGAAATTCGGGTTCCCCACAGTAAAACTCCTCCACTTTGTTTTCTATGCTAAGGGATTTTTAGAAGTGCATTTAACCATGGGTTAAAGTTAGAGGAGCTCACTATTTGATACATATGCCTCATACAATTCCATAAGAATGAACATAGAGCAGATTAGTGTATCACTAGTGAGCTCTAATTTCACACTTAAATAAGTCCACCACAAAGTTTAAAGTTGAGGACGCACACTGATAAACCATTTATCTATCAAAGATTTCCCCTAGCCTTGATGAAGATGAATAACAAGTCATATATTAGCAACAAAGGAATTTCAACAATATATTCCTAAATGTAACCTAGATATGGCTATGGATTCTGGTATTTCCTTCTCTCCTGTACAATTTTTTTCACATTGTTCTGGGTAAACCAATTAAATGGACGTCTAACATGTTATAGCATGTTTTGTTATCCATAATATACAAAAAGTAATAAAACCTATTTGTAGAAGTATTTAATAATGAATTCCAATATTAACATTAACATCCCTTTAAGGTCTGGCTACAAACACATTTAATATAGAAATCTATTGGAGAAACAAGAAGAAATTACACTCTCATGGCAAAAGTTTAATATGAATGAGACAAAATCAAAGCTGTGACTAAAACATGATTAGTGCAAACATGTTTAATGATGTAAGGGACTAAATATACAGCAACAGATGAACAATCTATAACTCTCAAGGATTAATGGAAAATGCCATAAATATTACTGAAGCATGTGAAAGATTGGCAGAAACATTTCAGCATAGGAAATGTAAATTTTAAGTAAAACCATTAAACACCACAATAATAAAATACACTTGTCTTGTAAAGTGAAAATAATGGAGGGAGCTCTTAACAATGCCATTAATCTTGGAGCACAGTGCATTATAGAGTGGAAGGCAACATCAACTATTGCTGTGTTGTTTGTTTTGTTCATAGGCAGCCAAGGGAAATTATCTAAAAACTTGCACATAATTTGCTGGCACTAAACCACATACCCTCAGGATATCTGATTTGTTGATATTTCATTAACTTCCTACAATATTGTTGTATTAAAAAAAAAAAAAATTTGTTTTATTCTATTTTCTCAATTTTTCATAACATTATGCCTACAGGCAGATTTATTAAAAAATAGTAAATTCAGATTTTTTTATTTTATTTTTTGGTGTCAAAATTTAAGCATTCAAATTTTAATCTCCCAGTTTGAATGTGAATTTTATCACACTGGAAACAGTTCTAATTAGAATATTCGCCACCTAAAACTTGCCGTTTACGTCAATGGCCTGTTAAAACCATTGAATATATTAATTGCCTTCCTGAAATTTTATGGAGGATAAACTCAATTCAAATTCAATTCAAATTTTTGGGTTGGGACTGTTTGATTGAATATTAATTGTTCAATTTTTTTCTTAAATTATGTCCCATTCAAGTTGTGAGTATATTTGAATTTATTAGAGTAATAAAAATCAAAAATCTGGCCTCGAATAAATCTGTATGTTTGCATGCCTGTGGATGCGTGTGTCTACATGAAAAAATAGGAACAGAAAGATTGGAAGGAGGGGGAAGGATTGGATTGTTTTAAATTGAATCAATATCAGCATTTACTATAAGTAAACACAATTTGTACTGCATTCTGCTTAGCATAAATTGAATATTTTGGCTCTCTTGTCTAGGGCTCAATTATAATCAGAAATCCACAGGTTCTCTAAATAACCTATTCTTGTATTTAAACCAACCACCACTCCACATGGCCCTCTGTTCAACAATTTGCAATCCTTCCAAATAAAGTTAATTCAATGTGTTAGGTATGATACTGATGAGATATATTATATGGAATGCGTTGGTTCTAGAGTTTTGCAGATAAATCTACTAAGATCAACTATCACCAAAGCTTGGCTAATAATATATCCCCCCTGTAAGTCTTAAGCAATTTGTTTATAATTTCAAATAACCTCCCCCTCAAAAAAAAGTGTTATAATTTGTTTATTAAGTCCAGACATCATTGGGATGGGGGGTGGGGGGTAAACGTCAATATAAATGGCCATGAATTGACCTTTCCATAGCTGGGAAACTTTCCACTTATGCTTTAAAGAGATTATAATATTTTCCACATGGCTTTTGTGAACTTGTAGAATTTTCTCTGGTATAGTATATATTAAACATCATTAACATATTGAAAACTTCAAAACTAAAGATTTTTCCTGTGATGTTTGTTATGTACCGGGTTTTTGTGTTATGATGGTTCTGTGAAAGATGTGATATAACAAGGCTACAACATTCTCAATTTTTAAGTTTGCAGCAAATTTTAACACAGTGAACTTTTGTAGCTGGCAAATAAATTCACCCATCACAAGATATCCCCTATTAGTAAAGCTTCACAATGACTTCAGTGAGGTCAGAGGGAAGTGAAACACTTGCATAAGGATTAATAGCATTGTCACCAAGGGATTTAAATGCTTTCATCTCAGTGGCAATACTGCAGCTCACCCAGGATTATTGATATGTGTTAAAATATAAATGAGCTCTTCACCTTCCCATGGGAAATAATGGGCTTTGACCAAGTTTTGTCCTTAATGAAAATAATGTACAAAGAGCCTTACCAGCAGATTCCTTCTCTGCATTTGGTTTTATTGTGTTGATATACAGTACACAACTTGTTTCTGGGTTTCCCCATGTATCGAGAGTAACAGAGCATGCATTTCTAGAGCATTCAATATTTAAATCATCAACCGACCATTTCATAATTGAAATTATTTCCTTGGTTATGTCCTGAATTGAAGACTAGAATTCCTATAGTCCATAGTGACCATTGGTCATGTTGGCCTTGCAATCCTCATTTCTTTTGTTTACTTACATTGGAGATAAATATATCTGGAGATCTGGAGAACTCTGGCAATGTTGCCTATGTCAACAAATCTGATTTTTTGTTTTGTTTTTTAACTTGTAGATAACTGTTTAAATCTTATTACTGATTGGTTGCCATGGGCAACAACTTCAGAGATCTCTGGAGATATTTATCTCCAATTTTCATAAACGTGCACCATGGTCATTACTGTCCAACATATTCTTGGAAAATGCTAGAAACTGGACAGGTACAGTACTCCTGTATCATTAGCCTTGCATATTTAATAGAATAAAAAAACTGTAAAATTAAAGTATATTATATTATATACATGGAGGAAACCTTACTTGACACAAATATCCCAAATGTGTTGATTTATTTCTGATGGCATTGTTTGGAAATGGTGCTGTGTCAAAAATATTTTCCCTTTGGGGATGACTTCTACTGGCAGAAAAAAGCACATTTTTGGCTGTCGCCCATCATGTGCCAAAATATCTAGAACGGAGATGTTTGTAAAACCATATACACAACGTATTGAATAGTACATTCCACCTCAGTTGTATTGTTTGCAATTCAGCCATTAAAGGGAATAATCTGATACATCTTTGGTTTGGTAAGATGATTCTTATGAACCCCCTATGCAACATGTGATACATGTTTTGTGATATACATCTGTTAAAATGGCCATGTGACAAGGAGTTCATAAAAGAAACTACACATCCAGTAAATAAAAGAATAAGAAAATGCAGAAATTACATTACAAATGTTAACAGAGGAAATATCAAATAGGAAACATCAGTATAAAGGTATTTTAAGGTGAACAAGTACACAGTATCACAGCTGATCGATTAAAAAATTAGATATTATGTAAGCTTGAATATAAAACCCTTTCTGGGATAACTGATTTATGGTTTTTTTTTCAGAGAGTTTAGAATACTTTTTGAAACAAAACCTCTGTCATAAGTTGCTTTTTATTTTACTATGTAAGATTAATATTGAATAGGAACATTAAGTAGACGGATGCCTTAACATGTTTTGGAACCCTTTGGATAGTCCCAATTATGAGCAGTTTCCCAGGCAGTTCCCACTAGTGATGGGCAAATAAATTCGGCAGGTGCAAATTCATGGTTAATTTCCGCGTTTCACCGGCAGCAAATACATTCACAAAACTGTGGCAAAAATTTGCCAGGGAAAAATCTGCTGTGACTTAAATGCATTTGGACAAAATAGTTGCATATATAAAAATTGAGTCTCGTGTCAGAATTATTTTGATGCCCACTTACTTCAATGCGTATCGCAAATTTTTCGCCGTTTTGCGACTTTTGTATCCCAGATTTGCCCATTACAGTTCTCACCTCCTGACCTTTACCCCTAGCCCTGCTCATCAATCCACCTGCCCCAAAGTCAGAGGCAATAACTTTATTTTCATGAACTCTTTCCTTGCCTGCTTCCCACTAAGGCAATCCAATTTTACCCTTCTATCTGCTTGCCCCACTTCCAAGGCCAGTCAAGGCTCCCTCCCCTATGTTAGGCCCATCCTCCCAGTTGAAGTCCCATTGCTATAATACAGGCAATTCCAGTTCTGCTTTTAAAGTAAGGAGACTAGCTCTTTGTACATATTTTTTATGTGATTTTCACATATGATGGCGGTTTTGACAGTAATTTTTTTGCATACTAAAAAGTTTTTGTCCCAAAGGTTTTCAACTTTAAGAGATCTATTTAAACCACGAATAAACTCACAATTTTCAAAACTGAAGTATGTCATGAGATTTATTAGACAATCTGAATGAAAAAGTAGGAATGGAAAATGATGGAACATTCAAGTTTTTGGACAATCTGTAGTGAAGAAAAACAAAACCAATAAAAGTCAAATTGATTTAGAAAGGTCCAGTAGGATTAGAGCAGCTCCCATTGCCTTCTATACAACCTCAACAACTTTTACCTGCCAGTTTTTGTATTAAAGATTTTCAGGAATCTAGAATTTTCAGAGCTTTAAAAATTTTTTACTCAGTACTGTACTGTACTGTAAAACTTTTTTCATCAACCTCATGGAAAACAAACTGAGACATTGAACAATAATATTTAGAATTTTAAAATATACATATATATATATATATATATATATATTTATTTATTTATATATAAATATATATGAATCACAACTTGCCCTTAAATGGAAAGTGCAAAGGTAATTAATGGGATCCAGTGGTTTACATTTGCTGCACTGCTTGGGACTCAGTGCCCAAGTGCTATGTTATATTCTGTCTGGTGAACTACAGTCACGTGTGTACTGTATATACCAGTGAACTGGAAGTTTTGCTCAGAATGAGCAATGGTATATGGTAAACAAATACACAAGAAAAATAAAAGAGCCCTCCTTGATTAGTCTCTTATTGACCAGCTAATTGGGCTCTTATGCACCAGCTAATGGCTAATGGAAAAAGCTCTAATAGGCAACCCAGTGTCACTATACAAAGTTAATAACATATATACACAATAACTTTGAGAGATGGGTTTCAGGCAGCACTTGTTCTTCAAAAAAGCCATAATCATTTCATAGCATATTATTCACCCACTTGTCGCCCCCACATACTCTATGGGGAAGGCTTATCAGAGTTTTTTCACAATTTGAGAAAACACAGAAACACTAGAGAATATACTAGAGAATATTTTTTGAAAGCTCAAACTTATATTTAAAAAATGGCAAAAATTTGCCATACTTATTAAAAATAAAAGAAACAATGTGATTTTTATTTGTGTGTGTCTTTTTCTCTGACAAGATGAAAACAGGACTATGAGTTTTTTCTTATGAGAATAAAAAAAACAGCTGTCCCTGAAAAAATATTCACAAGTTCATAAACACTGAAGAAATCTGCCCCATTGTATATCACTTATAAGAATACCGACTATATCAACTTATGAATTGATGTGCTGCTCTCCTCTTTAGCCTAATAAATGGTCAGATCATTCAACCAGGATTGCACTCAGATGCCATCTGACCCCTACTGATAACCATAGAGATTTTTTTGGAATGTATTTAAACTGTCTGTCTAACCTGTCTGGATTTCAAATTTAGCAAATCCAGACAGGACTGTGAAGTAAACAATGTGATGACCAGTCAGTAACTGATTGACAGCAATGACCTACCCCGAAACATCACTGCCCCACAACCTGATGCCACTGCCCTTGAAATGTCACCAATCTTAGTTGGGTGGCTGGCAGAAACAAAGTCCTGGCAAGAACTGAAGGCTAGTGATGCGTGAATCTGCCTCGTTTCACTTCACCGGAAAATTTGTGAAAACTCTGGAAAAATGTGCAAATGGTGAAAAATTTGCAAAATGCATTGAAGTGAAAGAAAGAGTATATATGCACCATATTTATTGTACATGAGGACCATCAGCGCATTGTTATAGATCATCAGTAAAGTGCTCTGCAGATTATAATTAGGAAATAATTAGAGGGCAAACATTAATTAGAGTTAGCGAGACATAACTTAGTTTGGAAAAAGACAGGAGGTTATTGATAAGCTTTGGGAAGCCCTTTAATTGATTCCTTTCTAAGTTTAATGAATTACTTCCCAATTCTAATTGACTTTTTATGGCACACAAGACAGTATGATATAATTAAAACATTATTCATAGTAGTGCTCCACATCAGGACTACAAATAAAAATGTTACGTATTTATGTAAAGCCCAAAACAAACAGCCTGAGAAGAATTTTCTTGTATTACTGCAATGAGTGATAAATCCCATCTTATGAACACAGTGTGTATTTGTTTTACTGATAATCAAAAGAAAATCCACAGGCCTTTTAGACAAAAGTAATCTTAGCAGAAATAAAGTGTTTATCTAATGCTCTGTGCTGAAAATCAAGATTTCTCTAAAAATTAAAAAAGCTCAAAAATAAAATGGTAGATAAATTCTTTGTATTGCTCCTTTAGTGTAAACCTTGTGGCTGATAATGTGCCATGCCAAAATAATTGTGAACCTACTTTGTTACTTATCCAAGCTTCCAGTGTGACTTCCACTAGGTCTCAGATACCCCATCTTTCAGCCTTTAAACTGTTGTGGTTAGGTAACCAGGGCTGTGTCACATTATGAACTATGATTTGTTGGGGAGGTGTTAACTGGAACAGAAAATCTAATTTAATGCTATTCTCTTTACTACAATTTAAGAATAGAAATCATGAAATAGTTCCTCAACTTTAATATAAGCCATAATTTAGAATATCACCTAAATTATTGTAATAATGCAAAATATGGGCAGAACACAGAGCTTATTTAGTGGGTTCATTTTGAACACAAGTGCTTGTTACTCCTTTATTTTATGTCAGTAAATATAAAAAATGTCCTTGCTTGTGTTTTGCTTTGTTTTTTCCCATTGCTAGTGCAGTGTTTGCTGATCTTCTTCTATTGCTTTGTTGGCCTCTTGTCAACTGTCGTAGACAATACTCTACAGGTACAAGTCTTGCTAGGTAGTGAACTAGTTGCCTATTATAACTTCCCTATAGGCCCTTTGGACTGAATGGCTGGCATGATAAGTAGCCCAAAAAGACAGGCTTTGGTAGTGTTTGTAGCAAACATTTCTGGGGGGGGGGGGGGTTTGGCATTGTATCCTCAAATTATTTGGTTTAAGAAACTATTATGGGTTTAGATGTTGATATTGATATTGTAAAATTGATACCAACTGTTAAAAATGTGGCCTTCATTAATCACTAAAACCCTCTCCCTCTCTGATTTGCTATGTAGTGGCTTAAATTAAAGTAAAGGAAGTTCTGGAAAGTATGTGAGATGATAGGGTTATGCCTACTTGACAATGCCTTAGTCATACAGTGTTGGTGAGAAAATGAATGTAAATATAATTAAATAACAAAAACCTGTCACTCAAGACGTGGAGGCCTATTTATCAACGGTCTCATTTTATTGGTTTTTGAAACCACAACTAAACTCACTGGGGCTCATTTAAAGTGATGGGCAAATCTGGGGGCGTCTCGTTTTGGACATTCGCCCTGGCATCCAAAAAAAACTGGCGCCAGCATTGAAAACTGCACAGGTGAATTTTCCCAGGTGTTTTCCAAATTTATTCAATTGCAAAAAATCAAGGAAATTAGCCGTAAATTCGACCCAGGCGCATAAATTCGCCCATCACTACACATATATAAATTTTGTGCAGCACAGAACAGTCCTCACAATGAAAATATTTGCCCTGTGCATGGTTATATTTATAAACCTGGATAAGAGTGGTGTATTTAATGTGCAAACAGAACTGCTAATTTTTATTTTAACTGTGACTGTCCATAAGGGCTTTTTAAATATGCTATAATCACAAATTGAAAATATTTATGTACACACTCTGTGTTTGAGTTACTTTGGTGGTGGAGAAAATATTCACAAACCAGTTTTTAAAATGGCAAATTTAAATTACTGTTGCACAGTCGCACAGTCTAAAACACCCATCTCTTTTGCTCATATTTTTGTTCAATGCAAATGAGCAAAAAACAGATATTTCAGCGTTCAGGAAAAAACACCGGCAATACAACCATTTGCAAATGAATATGCTCTACATACAATTTATAAATGTTCCCCGCTTTCTGTCTTGCTGCACAATAAATATAACTTTTCTGCATTCAAAACAGCCGAAAGCTTATAAAACCACTAATTAATGAAAGATCTTCATTTACCATTGACGTCTACATGATTTTGACAAGTTTTAGCTAAAGTATTTTTGAATTTGGAATTGCTGCAGTTTTGTCCCACAATGAATCCTAGAAAAGTCAAGCTTTTTTTCTGCAACTTTTCCTGATTTTTGACATAAAAACAGCCTAACCTGAAATAATTGCATTTTAATAAATTGGCCCTTTAGAGTGAATGAAATTTTCATCTTTAACTTAAATAATAAATCATCCCTCAAGATTTCTTCTAACATTATGCAGGTCGGATATACATGCTGAGAAGGAAGTTTATTACAAGTATCAAGAAAATCTGGAAATCACCCTGCAGCACATTGACCTCTATATGATAAGTAACATACAGTAGTAACATAGTAACATAGTAAGTTAGGCTGAAAAAAGACACAAGTCCATCAAGTTTTGTTTTTTGTTTTTTTTTTAAATCTGCCTAACTGCTAGTTGATCCAGAGGAAGGCAAAAAAAACCCCATCCGAAGCCTCTCCAATTTGCCTCAGAGGGAAAAAAAAATTCCGTCCTGACTCCAAAAAGCCCCTGCATCAAATTATACTATGAGCTATCTTCCATAACCTTGTATTCCCTCACTTGCTAAAAAGCCATCCAA
>CM044443.1:17304831-17333382 GCA_024363595.1 Xenopus borealis | reverse complement strand
TGAGAAAATCAGAAATAGGGGATGGTCTAAAACTGAACTAAGCTCTCTTAGAATCCATGGGTGTATACCATCAGGCCCTGGCACCTTGTTTACATTAATTTTTATAAAATCTTTATGAATCATATCATGAGTCAGCCACTGACTAGATTGAGCTGAGTCAGTGCCCTATCCACCTTTCTAATAACTGAATCCCCTATAACTAGAATCTGCCTTTCTTTCCTTGCACTCCCCCACCACCCATATTAGAACCACTGGCTCCCAGGGTGCTCAGAGAGTCAGCCTGCTCCATACTAGCCAGTTCAAAACCTTCCTCCCCAGCATCTTCAGCTAAAATGGCAAATTTACTGTTTTGGACAAGCTGTGGAACAGCCCCCTACCATTCTGTCCCCTACTTCCCCTCCTGACTGTCACAAACCTTCCTCATTAGCCTCCTCTGCCCCTTCTCCTCCCCCCACTCCACTAGCCCATGCCAGTGGTTGCTCTTTGAGCCTCCTTTCCTCCCCCCCACGTTTGCCGCTCAGTGCTGCAAGTTTACCTCTTAGAGTCTGCAGTTCAGATTCCCAGATGAAAACTCACTGACATCTTTCGCATGTAAATACTGCATGGAACTGCTGCTCCAACACCACATACATGTGACAAGACACACACTGAGCGATCCCAGCAAACCCACTTGCACTCACATTTACACTGGGTACTTACAGTCTCCCAAATGCAATTCCTCACAAACGCTTTTTTGGTTTTAAACGTCTTAAGGTTTTTAACGCTGCTTAACACTTAATTCACATGCAACACTTAGATCACATGCAACACTCGCTTAGCAGCTCCCACACTCACTTTGCTGTAACAAAGATAAAAAATTAATTGCCCTGCTCCATCCTTTCCTACTTTCTCTCTCTTCTCTCTAACAAATGTCTAGTGCTTGTTTAAAGCAAAATAAAAACCATTAAAAACAAAACGTCCCAGGGGCAATTTAGGTATAGCCTATTTTGGGAAAAGTGTCCTTGGTGATTTCTAAAATGGACAGGCCACTCACTAAAGTTCTTTTCACCTTACAAAGTTGCATACGCATTGAGTTTAAAAAGAGAAGACAATCTGTCACACTCAAATCTCTCCTTACATAATTCCCAGCTAAATATTCGCTCAGTGCTGCAAGTTTACCTCTTAGAGTCTGCAGTTCAGATTCCCAGATGAAAACCCACCGACATCTTTCGCATGTAAATACTGCATGGAACTGCTGCTCCCACACCACATACATGTGACAAGACACACACTGAGCGATCCCAGCAAACCCACTTGCACTCACATTTACACTGGGTACTTACAGTCTCCCAAATGCAATTCCTCACAAACGCTTTTTTGGTTTTAAACGCCTTTAGGTTTTTAACGCTGCTTAACACTTAATTCACATGCAACACTTAGATCACATGCAACACTCGCTTAGCAGCTCCCACACTCACTTTGCTGTAACAAAGATAAAAAATTAATTGCCCTGCTCCATCCTTTCCTACTTTCTCTCTCTTCTCTCTAACAAATGTTTAGTGCTTTTTTAAAGCAAAATAAAAACCATTAAAAACAAAACGTCCCAGGGGCAATTTAGGTATAGCCTATTTTGGGAAAAGTGTCCTTGGTGATTTCTAAAATGGACAGGCCACTCACTAAAGTTTATTTCACCTTACAAAGTTGCATACGCATTGAGTTTAAAAAGAGAAAACAATCTGTCACACTCAAATCTCTCCTTACATAATTCCCAGCTAAATATTCACATTTAGTAAAGTTAATACTGTTGTACTGTAGCTCAGAACCAGGCTAAACTAAATTCCATTTGAACACTGTAAAATGTTTCCACTATCCCAAACCAACTAGGGCCTGGACTTTTTATTGCCCTGGGAATGTACTCATGAGCATGGCATAGAACACCATAGAGCTGGTGTATCAAATTGTATGTTCCATAGCTCATCTGGGTCCAATCACCAGGGAATTTTTTTCTTAATAAAGACAAATGACACACTGCAAATAATTGAACTCTGTTGTCATGAACAGTTCTTATGATTATTGCCTGGCTAGTATATACCTTGTACTTGTAAGTACCTATTTAAATTCAGAGGTCAATATACCTTGTACAATCTGGTGAATAATGTTGTGGAAAAATTAGAACAAAGAAAACAAACAGAAAGCAAACTTAAGATTGGTTCCGATTAGAGTGGAGAGTCAGAACAAGTCATAGGGTTTACAGAAAAAGCAACCCACAGGATTTCATTAGTGATGTACTTGGTGAAAGGGAATATACTTTCAGTGCTTATTCTAGATAAATTCAAGTTTTAGTAAATAACACCCCTATATGTTTTGCACAAGTCTGTTAACTAGGAACCATGGAATTACTGCCACTGTCATGGTGAGCACAGCTCCAGCATCATGATGATACTATGATCCTCAGCATCAGTATGCAGTTTGAAGAGTGCAGCCATTCCCAAACTCATACTCCACCCAAAAACCCGATACCTTCCTTGTCAATAAAACTCAATTACAAAATAGTTGGAAAGAGAAGGTTATTTATTAACTATAACATTTAATCAACTTTCTAGCTCACCTCTTAGAAAATAGACTCTGAGCCAAAATGTAATACCTGGTTCCTGCCTCATTTTTCCTAGCCTGAACCTTAGGCTAACTACCTTTCCTCAGGACCCTAGGCCTACAGAGCTACTCATTCTCTTTGTTGAATAAACCCTTTAAATTGCCCCAAGGCACTCCACCTCCCCTACAATGAAGAAAATCACAACACACTACACAGGGAGGAGAGTGTAAGTCCTCATGATGCCTGGAGTCAATGGAAGGTTTAGGATTGTATCAGCCTGTGTAACCCCTTAGTCAGGGAAATGCAATCCCTACAATCACCAACCCCTAGGCATAGAAAGAACAGAAGAAGGAATGAAGAAAGGAAGAGGGGTGGGAGGCCTCCGAACACTGTTATGTTCTGAATCCCTACCCTGAGTTCTGTGTCATTGGGCCCCAGGAAGGATTCAAGGATGCTTAACAAAACTATAGAGAAGTATAAGATGATCAAAATGTTTGAATCCAAGTACCTTCAATGAATGGTACAGCATGTGCTGCATTTGCATAAATTTTACTGCAAACTCACTTGTGACTGCATCAGAAATAGGTTGTCATAGTCTTTCCAACCAAACCTGTCTCTTCTCCTCTGTTTATGATAGCCAATGATAACATTAATCCTGTTGATTCAGCTTGTTTTCAACTTAGTTCTATTAATCATCAATTGAGTGATAGAACTGAGCAGTACCTTCATTTTCTGACTGACCACAATAGAAGGAAGCACTGCTGTTTCAAATTCATTATATTAGCACCATAAAAAACTGAGCATTTTCCATGGCACTGTTACTGACTGTAAAGTTCCCCTTTACAGTGTGAGGATTATATCATTTTACTAAACACTTTTTGCTTTTGTATTTTTAAAGACATTTTCCTGACATAAAACAATGTTACATTCAAAGGATATATTTATGTTGCTTTGAAATGGAAATATCACAGGATTTTCTTTTTGTATTCAGAAAATGAGTGAATTGTTCAAGGCTCTGGACTCCTTTTGCAAGGCACTGTATATGCGATGGGATGAAGCTTCCTATCTGCAGCTAAGCTTTTAAAGCAACTAGTCTAGGGACGCTTCTGTTTGTTTTGAAAATCCCCTTATCGTTTCTAAAGCTCAAATTCTGAATAAATTATTTTAAAGTGAATGCCAAAGAACGGCAAACTGGGAAAGGGGTGTGTGCCTGCTTGACTATATCTTATTCCTTGATTCTTTTGGCTGAACGTGTTTTTTGAACCAGAACATTAAAAAAAATTGCAAGCCAGGAAAGACTAGAGAAGATTTATCTTGGTGATCATAGCACGTAGCTTTTCCTATGACCCACAGATGTGTTTTCTAAAAGGTCCCTGAGGCATTACATGGAGAGGTAGAACAACACTGACATTCAATCTCCATACAAATGCTACCCAAAGGAAAATAAAAACTCCCATAGGTGATGGAGTCACCACTCATAAAAATCCATCAGGGAAATTTTTGGGAAATTACACTAGTAATGAGCACATTTTTTTGGCAGCTATGGATTCCAGTCAACATTCCATGCTTCGCCAGATGTCAATTTTTTTGTGAAACTAAAGGAAACATTTTTTGTTGTAATTAAAAAAACACCCATTCACTTCAATTCATCTGGAGAGAGAAAAACAACTAGAAAAAAACTAGAGTAAAATGCCTGTTAACTCTAATGCCCATTGACTTTAATACACTTGGGGGCAGATAAAGGTAAAGTAATGATAATGGGGGATTGTAGTTACCCAGATATTGACTGCAAATGTTGTAAATCAGCAATCCTGAAGGCAAAGAAAGCAAATGAAGAGTTAATTGCAGTGAAGGCAAAAACTAATCCTAAAAAGTTTTTAAAATATATTAATAGTAAAAAGATGCAGGTTGAGTGTTTCTCCATTAAATAATGATATCAGTTTGGTTGTAACAGACACAGAAAATGCAAATGTGCTAAATCAGTTTTTTTCTTCAGTGTATACAATAGAGGAGTCTGAGTTCCCAGGATCACTTCATAACTGCACTGATGGCTCATCTCAATCTTGTCAGTGGCTGACTCAGGATATGATTAAAAAAGCTTTAATAAAAATTAATGTAAACAAGACTCCAGGGTTCTAAGAGAGCTTGGTTCAGTTTTAGACCAGCCCCTATTTCTGATTTTCTCAGATTCTCTTTCATCTGGTATGGTGCCTATGGACTGGAGAAAAGATGATGTCATTCCAATATTTAAAAAGGGATTACAGCCTCAGCCTGGCAATTATAGGCCAATAAGTTTCACATCTGTGGTGGGCAAATTATTTGAAGGCTTTTTAAAGGATCATATTCAAAATTTTGTCCTAGAGAATGGCATTATGAGCAGCAATTAGAATGGTATTATGAAGGATAGGTCATGTCAGACAAATCTGATTGATTTTTATGATGAGGTAAGTAAGATACTGGACTGTAGGGGGGCAGTAGATGTGATCTATTTGGATTTTGCCAAATCGCTTGATACCGTGTGCCACAAATTACTGCCTTCTAAACTAAGGTCTGTTGGGCTTAATGTAGTGATGGTTGAATCTGCGGCATTTCGCTTCGGCTAATTTTTTGCGAATTTCTAGAGAAATTTGTGAAACACTGAAAAATTCACAAAACCCTGCCGCATCTCGTTTTGGACACAGGGGTCCATTGCTGGCATAAAAAAATTGGACGCCTGTGTCCAAAACAAGACGCTGGAAAAACGGAGAAAGATTTGCAAAATGCTGCCATGTCTCATTTTGGGCAAAAATTTGCGGGCGTCCGTTTTTTTCAACACAGGTAAAGGGCGCCGGCATCCAAAAAAGGGATGCCCCAGTCCAAAAACGAATACCCGCGTCCAATACAAGAAGCGCAGCAAAACGCCCCCATCACTATTGAGCTGTATTAAAAGGGGCATAGAGTCACGGGAGGAGGGGTTCATTCTTCCACTTTATAGAGCACTTGTAAGGCCCCATCTAGGATATGCCGTATGGGATATTATTGTATTAGAGAGGGTACAGAGAAGGGCAACTAAGCTGGTAAAAGGTATGGAAAATCTTTGTTAAGAGGAAAGACTGGCCAAATTGGGGATGTTCCCACTGGAGAAGAGGTGCTTAAGGGGTGACATAATTACTATGTATAAATATATAAGGGGATCATATAATAATCTCACTAATGCTTCATTTACTAGTAGGTCTTTCCAGCTGATGCGAGGTCACCAATTCCGATAAGAAGAAAAGAGCTTCCACCTAAATATTTCATAGAACTGAAAAAATTACTACAATCAAGCACTTTTTATAAATAGACTGAGATAGATAGTGGTAGTACTATACTCACAAGTCTTAAATGTGGAACAAATATTTACACTTATTGACATTTCATCTGACACTTGATAAAGGTTATGGGTTTCAGACAAGGTTTTGAGGGAGGAAATAAATATAAATATTTATCACAAATGTAAACCTGTAAGTTCAGTACTTTGTGTTACATATATGGACACATACACACATATATTTGACCCCACAGATAACAAAACAGTGGAAATTACCTCATTTCCAATGCTTTCTGGTAAAATGACATTTGCGTGTGGGAACACTGGAATTAAATCTTGTTTATGGCGACAAAATCTCCAGGGTTCCTTTGCATCTGTAATCATACTAGCACCATTACATGTGATTCAGCAGAAAAGGAGAGATGGACGCTATGATCATTCACTTCATAAAATTGGCAAACCTCCATAAGGTGGTCAAACCATTCACCTTCAGTCATATTTTTTTTGTAAACTGGCAACTTCATGCTTGGTCAAGTTCTTGAGAGAAAGGTCTTCTTACCAAGACATTGGTCTAAGTCATAGGCTTGATCCTCCCCTGCTGATTTTATAGTTTTTAAGGCATAAGACCACCATTAAAGGGGTTGTTCACCTTTGAGTTAACTTTTAGTATAATGTAGAGAGTGATATTCTGTGACAATTTGCAATTGGTTTTCATTTTTTATTATTTGTGTTTTTTTAGTTATTTAGCTTTTTATTCAGCAGCTCTCTAGTTTGCAGTGTCAGCAATTTGGCTTCTAGGGTACAAATTACCCTAGCAACCCTGCATTGATTTGAATAAGAGACTGGAATATGAACAGAATATGGACTGAATAGAATGATAAGTAATACAAAGTGGCAATAACAATATATTTGTAGCCTTACAGAGCATATGTTTTTAGATGGTGTCAGTGACCCCTTTTGAAAGCTGCAAAGAAACAGAAGAAAATTGCAAATCATTAAAAAACTATGAAAAATAAATAATGAAGACCAAATGAAAAGTTTCTTAGGATTGGCCCTTCTACAATATACTAAAAGTTAACTTGAAGGTGAACCACCCTTTTAATGTGATATAGGTATAGGGGTGCTGCAACCACATACAAGTTTGGTTATTCTTACAACAGGATACCTTTGCTTAAATGGGAGAACGTCAAGGCTAAGTAATACATAAAAAACTGAATTTACATACTTGCTTCTTTTTTTTCACCCCACCTTGTAATGACATTAATTTTGCTCTGCTGTAAGGTAGGTGCCTATAAATCTTTTTGCATAATTGTAATTTTCAAAAAGAAATGTGTAGCAGGGAATGAGCAGGAAGATTACATCTGTTATTACAATGACTAATATACTATCTGGGCTGCAGAACACTTTCTAAATTGGTAATCATATTCTGCCAACGTAAAGATTAATTTTCACACTAAGATAATGCGTTTATAACCGTAAGAAATCCTGTCCATGAAGGCATCTGCATCATAAATAAGAAGTTCCAGTTCTATAAAAATAAAACTCAGCCAGACAAAGCTATGATAGCTATGGAGAGCAAGATCCCAAAGAAAATTTTTATGCATTAGTTTTCATAAACTTGATATTTTAAAACCACAGTTTAGAAGTATCAGCCATGCCGATGTTACAGAATGCTCCCTGTGGTGTTAAAACTACTCCATTTGTTATTTGATTGATGATAACAATGGGAGATCAAATTTGCACTAGTATGGTTACAGCCTAACATCATTAACTGTGATGCAAACTACATGTGTTCCAGAGTGCTCAATGTGAAGACTTCTATCTCATCCTCCGCTCGTTGTCTTTAATACCATTAGTGCAGTCGTGCTGTCACAGTCTCATGTCTTTTTAGATGCCACAATGTTTTGTAGTTGACAAAATAAATAGTTGGTGGATGCAATGACTAACATTCAAAGCCTTTTACGTTATTGACTTAATGAATCTTGCACTGACTTGGTGATCTTGAGCAGCAGGTTTCCCTCTTTCTTTTTCTTTCTTTAATAACTTGCTAGACATTAATGGAATGAATAACTTTTTATGTCAGACATGGCATACTTACTTAATATTCTTACACAGATGCCGTAGCGGCCACATTACATAAAGGCATTTGATACGAGGCAATGCAACTAAGGAGAAGCATGTTTTAGATTTCAAATGAAATTCGTGTTTTCAGAAGTGGAAAATTTTTCACAAATCTGCTCTAGAATGTCATCATGCATTTTGATTCATGAGATAAATGAGAAAATGCCAACCGACTCAAATGTCAATTGACTCAAATGGTGAGAAACAAATGCAAGAATGAATGCCCTTTTATTCTAATGAATTTGGTGAAAGACAAAATGTTTGAAAAACTTCCCATTGAGTTCAATGCATTTGGCAAGATAAAAAAAAAAATCTATGACTTCAATGCATTTGGTGCATGAATTTGTAGTATAACAAATAATCTACCCCTGTTGTACAGCATGAGGAGATTAGACATTGCCTTCATGTGGTCATTGAATTTGCCAGTGATAATACATAATTTGATACATAAACATATACAAAGCTGACTAGCCACTGATATTTACTGTAGCCTGGATATTATGCATTTACAAGTAGTCATCTAAACCTCTTTAAAAATGCAGTGGATAACAAACTATAGTCATTGCCCCACTTTGGGGGAGCTTGGAACAGTAGAAGGGGGCAGCCTGAATTCCACAGCTTCACTATCTGCATGTTGAAAAACCAATCTCTTCTAATGTTATATTATATGTTTCTGTAACCTCTACATAGGCGATACATTATTCCCTACATACATGAGAGCCTAAGAGACACAATATACCCTGCAGTTTGGGTTGAATATCATTCCTATGTTAACATTTGAGGAAAGGTGTGGGAAGGAGAAGAGAGGTAGTGCCCTACAGAATATATTGTATGAGATTGGATGGTGATCATATGAACCTCAGATGGTTAGTTATAGTCGGTGCAGTTCTGGTGGGAGCCAATACAAAATAAGACCCAGTGCTGCTCAACTTTTGAGATTATTTAGCATGTGTGGTTATTATTTTGTGTTTTTAAGACAATGGAATTGTTTGTGTTACTGTATGTTTATTCAAAATTCTTGCATGCACATACATTTCCTCTGGAAAGACACAATAACAAAAAATGAATTTACTAGCGGGAAACTGTGAAATTGCTTAATGCTATCCAAATATCTGCTCATATTGATCTGAACAGTACTGAAAGGGGTTTCAATGGATTGTCAGTAGCAATATGCTTTCCTTCATTCAGCTGTAATATTTTGTGAGATGCTGTGAGCCCTCAATGTTCTGTGCAGAAACTCAATCTGATATGAGCCTTGCACCTGTGGGCTGTGTTTAACAGAGAAAAAAATCAGAAAGAATGTTTTTTGTTATAAAAAATAAATATAAACAATAATAAATACTTAGGTCTGATTCATCTGTTTCCAACTGGGGTTCATGATCTTGATGCCCTTTTAACCTTAATCGGTTGCATGGTGAGCTATGGAGAGATAAATACATAGGAGCCCCCTTAAAACACCTTCCTACCATGGGGATATGCTTTTGGGCCCCCTTCAACAACATTTTTCATGGTGGCAAAAAGGCCACTCATGGGCCAAGATTGTTCAGAAAGCAATCCCTGATTATATGTTTTTGGAGTGTGGGAAAAAAAGTGATGCCATCAGTTATAAACTGAGCTTAGTGATGTCATTTCTCTTACATGACTCACTGAAACTTGTGCAAAATATGAGGATATTAGAAGTTCGGCGTTCCATAACCTGTATAAAAACATTTGGTCTTAGGCTCCGTGGGACTAATTTATAAACTTCACGAAGGGCAGATTGGTTATATTATTTTATATTGGTTATATTTATAAAGCTGAATAAGAGTGCGCAAACAGATTTTCAAATTTGTTTTTCACACTGCAAATAGCAATAAGAATATTGAATATTTATGCGAACACTCTGCATTTGAATTACACCACAACTTCAAAACTTTGGTGGCGGAGAAAATATCCGCAAAACAGCGAATTTAAGATACTGTCAACGTTATTTTTGCACACAACAACCTAACACAGTGCCTGTACTCATGGAAAGACCTGTCTCATTTGCAAGCCATTTGTGAAAATGTATTCTCAATGTGAATTTGCAAAAACTGAAAAGACGGGCACAGCAGTGCAATATTTTAGCGTTCAGGAAAAAGCATGGGTAAAACAACCATTTGGGAATAAATATGTGCTACTCAAACTTTATAAATGACCCCCATTTTTGTATATGGTCATGGAACTCCTCAGTAACTTATAATTTCCTTATATTTTACAATACTTTATAATACTTTACTTTTACAATCCTTATATTTTTATATATACTATATACTATACTATAGAGTTAAAGGGAACCTGTAATGGGAAAACATTTTTTTTTCAAAATGCATCAGTAAATAGTAAATAGTACTGTTCCAGAAGGATTCTGCATTGAAATCCATTGAAATCCATTTCTCAAAAGAGCAAACAGATTTTTTTTATATTTCATTTCGAAATCTGACATGGGCTAGACATATTGTCAATTTCCCAGCTGCCCCAAGTCATGTGACTTGTGCTCTGATAAACTTCAATCACTCTTTACTGCTGTACTGCAGGTTGGAGTGATATCACACCCCCCCCCCTTTCCCCCCCAGCAGCCTAACAAAAGAACAATGGGAAGGTAACCAGATAACAGCTCCCTAACACAAGATAACAGCTCCCTGGTAGATCTAAGAACAGCACTCAATAGTAAAACCCATGTCCCACTGCGTACTATTCAGTTACATTGAGAAGGAAAAACAACTTAGAAATCTAAGTAGATCAATCCACTGCCATCCCAGGGTCTAGTTTTCTGCTCATGTCCTCAAAAGGCAATTAAAGTTAGCTGGCAAGATCTACTGCAAATAAAACTATGCTGGTACAAACTAAAATAAGCCTACAGTTCTCTCTCTTTTTGAGTAACAACACTACATCAACAATTTGAGTTTTTTCAATATTCAAAAATCCAAATGTTACTGCCTCCTTTAATTCAGTTCAATATATTCAAACACTCATTCAATATATATTCAAACACATTCTTGTAGTCTATCACATTGTATAACTGAAAAAAACATAGATTTATACAGTAGGGGGCACATTTGCTAAGGGTCAAAGTGAATTTTCGAATATAATTCGAATTTTTAAAATTCAAATTTCAATGTAATTTTGGGTTACTTTTACTATCAAATAACCCAAAATTCAATTCGAATTGAAAAAATTGGAATTTTGAAGTACTGTCCCTTCGAACTCACCACTTTGCTACCTTAAAGCTGGCGAATTGGCATTTTAGCCTTAGCCTCCAAGAGCATGTCCTGAAATTTTTTATCTAAGTGCTAGGAATTGGAAGGATTTCTAGGAATTGGAAGGATTTTTTCAAAAATCATTGGAATTGTTCAAATATATATATATATATATATATATATATATATATAATATAGATATAAAATCAGTTTTTTTTTACATTATTACTGTACTAAAGAAAATGTTATTATAGGAGTATAATTATTGCTGTTACTATATATATTCCAGAGCTACTAGACCAAGCATATTAATTTCAGGATTCATATGTTCATATCTGAAGTCAAATTACATGTTTTAAAATGTCTATGCAATTCACAATGAACTATTGAATTAGACATAGTAATACATGTTTTAAAAACTTAGCTAAAAGGCATTTTCTCACTGTATGTGTTTTCAAAGATTTATTAAAAGGAATATCTAGAGCTAAAACAATTCTTTGGTTGCTGACGGTCTTTATAATATTTCAGAATACTACTGGGATTTTCTGCCCTGTTCGATTTAAAGTAAAGAAATGAATTGATGGTGTTGAGCTCCTTAAAGTAAGCATTGACCCATTATTTTATCCATTACATTTATAGCTAAGTTCAGCCAAAAGCTTTTGAATGAGAGCTCTTTTCCAAATGATGACTCCCTTTGAAAAATGAAGAGGAAAACATTGAAATATGATCTGGCTCACTGTATGAGTTGGATCCATGACCTTTAATTATTCAGCAATTACAGTAGAAAAGCATTGGATGTTGTGATTATACATGTTGTATGTTTTATTCCCATATCTGGAAAACTTTAGCCATAATAGCAGTGGATCTCCTTGGTATGCCGTATCAGTCTCTTCTATTTCTATTGACTGCTGTAACTTTATACAGTATGGTTGTAACAGATACAGAAAGGCAAAGGTGTTAAATCAGTTTTTTCTTCAGTGTATACAATAGGGTAGTCAGAGCTCCCAGAATCACCTCATAGCTGCACTGTAGGCTCAGTTCAGTCTAGTCAGTAGCTGACTCAGGATATGGTAAATAAAGAGCTTAGTTTAGTTTTAGACAGGCCTCTATTTCAGATTTTCTGTTTCATCTGGTACGGTAAGTATGGATTGGAGGAATGCTAATATAATTCCTATATTTAAAAAGGGATTACGATCTTAGCCTGGCAGTTATAGGCCAGTAAATTTGTCATTCGTGGTGGACAAATTATTTGACGACTTGTTAAGAGATTACTGTAAAGATATTACCTCGGCCATTTTTGATCTGTCATAAATGGAAGCCCTAAGTAACTTTCAGAAAATTTCCCATTATAAGATCAACCACAACAAAACTCAAGCCCTACCAATACGCATTACACACGACATTATCAACTATTTAAAACAGACATGCAAATTTGAATGGTGAGAAACTTATATATCCTACTAACTGTAGGTGTCACAATTCCTAAACTTATTAAGAAAACATACAAATTAAATGTTCTCCCATTGCTCAGAGCAACACGTGCTGACTGCAACAAATGGCAGAAATTAGAACTTTCATGGCTAGGAAGAATAGCTACCACAAAACTGACCATCCTTCCATGTGTACTATATCTGTTTTGCACGCTACAAATACATATTCCCCAAAATTTTCTTAAAGAGCTCCAAAATATTCCTAAATGTTTTAGATTGGCTCTAAAAACCTTACAATATTCCATGCATCTAGGAGGGTTGGGAATACCAAATGTTTCCCTATACCACAAAGAGTCCATTCTCGAGAATGTGATAAGAATGCATAGTATTCCAGGACATAAACAATGGATCGACATAGAAACCTTTTTCTTATCAGGACATTCCCTACTAGAGGTACTATGGATCCCCCAGAAAATACGACCAAAACTCCCAGCAATACTAGACACTACCAAACTACTTCTTAAATACTGGGACATGATTTGTAAGAGATATAAGTTTAGGGGTTTTCCATCTACCCTTACCCCCATCACAGCTCTTAAAATGCTAATTCCAAAGTGGAGGAACTTCTGACAAAAGGGATCACAACATTAGGAGACCTATATTTTGCTGGCAAATGGAGGTCATATGAAGACCTACAAAGGAAATTTTAATTAACAGAAGGAAACAGATATTCTTAGCTACAAATAAGCCATCTACAACAATCACATCTACAAAAGTACAAAAAATCCAAAGCTCTACCTTAATGGAACACTTATGCAGAGAAAGTAGATACGGCAAAGACTTTCAGACTGCTATAAATTACTCTTGCAAAAAGATCCAGACCAAAAACTCCTTTATCAACTCAGATGGGAACAAAATCTACAAGTTAACTTTACACCACAACAGTGGGAATCATTGGGGAGAAAAATTGCTGGATAGGATGCAATGCTACAGGCACCCTAGTACACATGTGTTGGGAGTGCCCACAGATACAATGATTTTGGAACATAGTCTTTGGACTAGATTGAAATATCCAAGTTAAACTGGAGATTTCCCTTCTCAACGTTCCCCCACCAAACGTCAACTCCCAACAATGGAAATTATTATTCCACATATTTACAGCAGCAACCACACTAATAGCCAAATAATGGAAACTCAACACTGAGTATAAACTAAAAAATCTGTATTTACAGCTTTGGACCTATGAACAAATGGAAGGAATGGTGGCAACCAAGGAAAATAGAAAAGATAAAAATAAAAAATCTGTAGATACAGCTTTGGACCTATGAACAAATGGAAGGAATGGTGGCAACCAAGGAAAATAGAAAAGATAAACATAATATACAGTAATCTGGTCTCCATGGCACCAGCATACAAATTATCTAACAAATGAGAAAACCACATATGATCTCCCCCCCTCCCCCCTCCAAGGGAGCACCAGCCCTTACAGAGAGAGAGAGAAAAATTGAGGCACCATATTAACACTGAGATAAAATGATGAGAGTAACTATGTTCATGGTTTATTGTTAATTATGCTTTACATCACTACATTGCAGGACATTGCATTGGCACTACCACAATGCTGACATATATGATTTGTCAAAAGCATTTTTTTGTCTATATGAATGAACCAATAAAGCATACCTTTGGTTAAAAAAAAAGTGCTGATCAGGCAGAATTCTACAATGAAATCTATGTTTCAAAAGAGCAAACAGATTTTAGAATATTTAAAGGGCAAGGAAAGGCAAAGAAATAAAATCTAATTTTTACTTTCTTTGATGAAAAATAAATCTATCTCCAATATACTTTAATTAAAAAATATGTACCATTTTTATTAGAAACCTGACTGTATGCAGTGAAATTCTCCCTTCATTTACTTCAGTGGATAGGAATTGTCAGACAGTCCCTAACTTCTAGCAGGGAAACAATCATACTTATGTACAGCAGGGGGAGCCCCTACCTTACTTAGCAGCCACGCAGAACTCAAGCAGCTTTGTTTTTTGATCATTTATGATGATCCCTAAGAAGCCCAGACCACACTGAGCATGTGTAAGTAGTCTAGTCTCGCAAAGATGTATAACAAAGTTACAAGATGACAGCCCCCTGTGGCCAACTTTGAAAGCATAAATAATTTGTTTGATTAGGCTTGTGGTGCAGTAAGTTCATGTTTATGTTTAGTATACAAAATACAGCATTTCTAGCCTTATTGTATTTTAGACTTTCCTTGCCCTTTAAGTCTGGCATGGGACTAGGCATGTTTCCCAGGTGCCTTCAGCCATTTAACTTGTGCTCTGATAAGCTTTAATCACTGCTGCACTGCTATTTGGAGTGATGCTAACCCCTCCCTTTCCCCCCAGTAGCCAGCAGAACAATGGGAAGGTAGCCAGATAACATCTCCCTTATACAGTACCTGCATTGTTAAAATTGATTCCATACCCAATCAAGTGATAGATATGTGGATTACCAAGTAGTAAAAATCCACGTCCCGTGTGACTCCAGTTACAATGAGTAGACAAAACAATAGCTTATCAGAAAGCAGTTGAAAAACATTTTTTTTATTCAGGAATAAAAGTTTATATAGTAGAGTGTTTTTTTTACTCTAAACAGTTTCATTTAGCAATAAAAACACCATAAAAATAATGACAGAATCCCTTTATATAAATAGAACACAAGCCTTCACCTGTGACAATGAAATATGTATAGTGATTTATACAGTATGTAACAATAACTGAGGCATTACTTAATACATTTGGAAAAATATATATTTAGGATAACCCTCAGATTTCTTAAAAATCTTATTGGCTAACTGGTTTGAGCAACTGGTTTGAGATATACGTTTGTTTTAGTTCTAGCTGGTAATTAAAACATAACATTTATCTGCTTTTTTATTTGAGTTGTTTTAAACTCATGCCTTGTTATCAGCTCATCAATATGAGTTTTTCATCAGAAGATAACATTTTGAAATAGATTTACCAAATGAAAACCTTGAAATCATTTTATTAGGCTTGGTATCTTTAGTTTTGTGTTTTTGATACAGAACAATTCTGAACTCTAATAAAATGCTGCCGCATCCTCTACCTAATCTGCTCTTATGAAGATTATATACATGACTGGCACCATGTTTAGGACTTTGTTTTTAAGTGTCACTTTAAATCTAGCATAGCAGACACTAGAGGAAGAGCAGAAAATAACCAGTGGCAAGACTTATTTGTGTACACAGCACTTACTCTTATCTATTCTGCCCTCCGCGTGTCAAATAGAATAGAGGTCGCATTTTTGTTGGTGAAACATTAAATTTAGATAGTTCAAGTATAAAAAGGCAGCGTGTTATCATGGTAAACTGTACAAAGTAAATGTCCATTTATTTCAAGAAAGGCAGGCGGCTAAGATGAAAGAATTGTTGGAGCTTGACCCAGATACCCAGCTCTCTGTTCTGACTCATGCCATAGAAAATTATCATTCTACACTATTACTTTTGACACAGCAAGTCAATAGTAGCATGTGAACAGCATTGATGTTATCTGAATAAACCTCAAATAAATAAAAATTAGATGAAGCAAGTATTTATTCTTGTGATTGTTCATGTTTTAACCAAAATCAGGGCTTTCAATGTAACAGGGCAGCCATGTCCTTGGTCCATCAGGATGATGGAAAGTATTGTTGGAGTATAGATTACAGTTTATTACAAACTGCAATTATTAGTACAAAAGTCAGCGAGACAAAAAAAGCTGCCGTAAGAAAAAATACCCTTTGACTTAAATGCATTTGGAGTGAGAAAAAAATGTCACTCACATTGAAATTGTTGCATATAAAGAAAAATTTGACTGACATTGAATTTTGTTGCAGCATTGCAAATATTTTGCAGTTTCGCAAATTTTTCTGTGAAGATTCACTCATCACTAATTACAAACATACCTTACTAGCCTCGAAACACGAGAAATGCAAAGCAATGAGCAGGATTTGCCAGTCTCTGCCTCTCTAGTTACAGTTTTAGCTTTTTGCCTTAATCAACATAAAAATCAAATTCACATAAAAAATGTTTGAACCAGCTGTAGCTGAGCTACAAACTCCATCCCCTTCAAGCAAAATACTGCATGTTTTTCTTTGTCTTTTTTCCTGAAATAAATAAAACTTTTGTCTCTTAGTCTGCTCAAGTCTTCAATCATATTGTATTGTGTCTGGGGCGTACTTTCTTTTAAAGCACATTAAACTCTCTGGTCTCTTCAGAGTGGGGGTATGAATCTGAATTCCAATCATGTCTCAGACAGTGTATAGCTATCCAAGACATTTGTTCAGTTATTCTGACATATACTACACGCACAGAGCAAAGATATCCACAAATTCAACTTTCTTGAGTTTCTGAGTTTTTTTCTTAATTAGATAAATAGACAGATAGATAATAGAATGATAGACAGATAGATTGGATATATAGATGCATTCAGATAGTAGATGGATAGATAGATTTAGATAGATGATCATTAGATAGATTTAGAAATTTGATAGATAAATTGATACATAAAAGCTTGAATGATAGATAGATAAATAGATAGATAGATAGATAAATAGACAGATAGATAATAAAAAGATAGATAGATTGGATAGATAGATAGATAGATGTTAGATAGATATTATGATCATAGTAGATGTCATGTGAGTATAAGCTGTTGCTTTATAGCATGTACATTTTGTATTATGGAGATTTAATAGTCAACATCCATCATTTTAACAGATTTTAAATGGACACAATGCTTTCTGTTAGCCAGGGGAATCATTAAAGGGCTTTGTGTCATGTAGAGAGTAATAAGAAATCAAAGTTTAACTGACATAGTACATGCAAAGACTTTACTTATTTATCATGTATCCTGACATGTATAGATGGATAGCATGGTAATGTGCATAGAACATTGCTAATTGATGAAAAGGGATTGGAGAGACCTCAGCGAATCAAGCTGTCAAGAAAGAAGTAACATCTAAAGTAAAAGAGTTGTTTGAACAATTTATCTATATGGGAATATAAAATAGGCACAATTTGGTGGTACATGCTGTAAAACCAGAGGTTGACTTCCATCTAATACTTGAGTGATTATTGCACCCAGCCTGCCTGACTACAAGAAGATGCAGATCCATATATACCGGTATGGGACCTATTATCCAGAATGCACAGGACCTGGGGCTTAATCTATCTATATATATATATATATATATATATATATATATATATATATATATATATATGTGAAGAATGGCGGCACTCACAGGCTTTTCAGGCAAAATAAAGAAAAACTTTTTATTTAACTCGACGTTTCGATCCCTCACAGGGATCTTTCTCAAGAGTATACTCTTGAGAAAGATCCCTGTGAGGGATCGAAACGTCGAGTTAAATAAAAAGTTTTTCTTTATTTTGCCTGAAAAGCCTGTGAGTGCCGCCATTCTTCACCTATACATTTACCCTGCTGGCTTAGGCACCCAGGTACTCTATCCTGTAAATGGTGTGCACCTTTGGGACTATGTATATATATATATATATATACTGTATACACATAAATATATAATCTATAATTTGTAACACTATTTAGAGGATGGTCTACTCTGTGGTAATCAGTACACCCTTTCTTATTCAACTTGGGCATCTGCAACTACTGATAACTCCGGATAGACCCCTTGGGGCTCTTACTTTGAGGTGGACCCTTGTTGTGGGGGGGTGGAAGAAAGGTAAACCACACAGAATCACAAACGCAACCCAACTTGATCTATCAATATACTGGGTGCCAGTGATTCTTAAAACAGATAAACTCTTTACTTGCTTGATCTCACAGTCCTTTTGGTAGTACAGCTCAGGTGATCAATCACTTTACAGATACAGATTTAGAAACTTTAATCCCTTGAATGGTATTCTAAGCATGGTATTTCTAACACCCCAGAGGTAGTTCTGCGTTACAGGTGAACTTGTCCCTAGAAGAACTAGGCAAACCTCACAGTTATGTATTCCTCCAAGAATCTCCTGTTCCTGAGACCAACTGCTTGAATCTCTATACTGGTGGCATTAACATTGAAGAGTTTTAACCCTTCTGGCCTCCTCTTTGTTTCTTCCTCTTTGGTTCCTCTTCATTGATTGCTCTAATACAGGGTCCCCCAACCTTTTTTACCTGTGAGCCACATTCAAATGTAAAAGGAGTGTAAAAGCATGAACTAAGTTCCTGGGGGTGCCAAATAAAGGATACTATTGGCTATCATTATCCCTATGTGGAGCTTGTAGAAGGCTCTGTTTGACAATCAACCTAATTTTACAACCATGCAAGGAATTGGAAATTAAGCACCTGCTTTGAGGCCACTTGGAAAAATTTCCAGGAGGTTGATGAGCAACATGTTGCACTGGTTGGAGACCACTGCTCTTATAACTACCCTTACTCCTACAGAAAGCCATTATAGAAACTGTGCTCAAATTGTCTTTGCTTACTGCTGAGGTCCACCACAGGCTCTTATGGTGCCAACCACCCCCTTCAGCAAGTAGAGGTCCGCAGAAAGAGGCCAAGCACATGGTGACATCATACTAGCTAATCCTGAAAACCCCCATGCAAAATGCTCAATTGCTAGTGATATTCTTTGACCTGGAAAAAGGAAAAAACTGCCCCTCCCAAATGTAAATCAGCTCTTAGATGTCCAAACCATTATGAGAACGCCTCAAATAAAAGTGAGCAAATCTTTACCCTCCTACATATTATAGAAGTTTATTATTTAGTACCATTATTTTTTCTGTGTTTCATTTCACTTGGAAAGATTTCTGCAAAAAGGGAGCTGCTGGGTAAATAAAGTTTGACATTTGACAGCATCACAAAAGAAAGCAAACCAAAGACGTTTGTACACACATTTTTAAACATAAGCTCCCAATAAATGTGTGCAAGCACAAGTGCTTTGTTTGGCTATTAGCTTCACTATGATCTGGGATCTAGTGACCTCACTAAGGTTTAAAACTCTCACATAAGACCCAATGCCACAAAAATGAACATGATTTACAAACAGTCTGGTGATGCTGAAGGTAGGCTGCAGTTGAACTAATGACTGCTGAAGCTAAAACAGGCTTAAGGTACCAAACATGAAGATTTTCTCAACTGACTTTTGCTGTTACAAGAGCATCTCCAGGGAACTGCTATAATGGGCTGTTCTGAATCCTGAGCATTAGTGCAGAGGAGCTGGGTAGGCTCAATTGCGACTTATTTTTGTGTAATTTTTTTTTCCTCGCTCATGCTGACTGTTACTTTGGATAAAAGACATTTCTCACATGAAGTATATATGCAGCAAATATATAATTCATTACTTCTGGTTATTTTAGTTCTGAACATCATTATCTTAGGTGGAGGATACTGCAGTGAAGTGAATAATATCTACTACAACCTTTACTGGGGATAACAGGCAGTCAGCAATTTCTTCAACCACTGTACACCTTCCAGCTGCAAAATTCATGCCATTGTGTTTATTTTGTTTTTAAATATATTATATCCACATTACTTTGGAATAATTAAAGTTTTACAACATGCTATATTAGGAATACTTTTACTACAGGTTGAGGACCTGTGATTTAGAGTGCTCTGTAATGTTTTTTTTTCAGGGATCTTTCCACAATTTGGCTTGCCATACCTTGTCTACTAAAAAATCAGGTAAACTTTAAATGAACCCAATAGGCTTGTTTCACCTTTAGTAAGGATTAATTATTAACGATGGACGAATCTGTCCTGTACAATTTCACAAAACAGCGAAAAAATTTGCAAAATGTCGAAAAATTCACAAAATGGCAAACAATTTTCAAATTGCATTTAAGTCAATGGGCATCAAAACAATTTTGAGATGCATTAATTTTGATGAGAGGGACCGATTTTTATAGGCATGTCTATTTTGTCAAAATGCCTTAAAGTCAATGGGCATCTGAATAATTTTCATTCACGAAAATTTTCATGTGCCAGACAATTTTGCAGCAAACTGATTTTTCACCTACGAAAAGCAAAAATATGCTGCCAATCAATGCCTTTATTTATTTGCCCATCACTATTAATTATATTTTAGTTGGGATCAAGTACAAGGTATTGTTTTATTATTACAGTGAAATGGAAAACTGTTTTTTAAAAAACTTCAAAAATGTGATTATAATGGAGTCTATGGGAGCCATCCCATAATTTGGAGCTTTCTGGATAACAGGTTGCCAGATAACGGATTCCATACGTGTACTTGTTCTTTGGTATTATAAAGAAATGCAACACAAAAAACATCTCTGCATAGTAATTTAATTCTGAATATACAAACATACTACTGTATAATCATTCCCCTTTCCTTTTGGAGAGTACCAGGCCAAGCCAGCCAGGTGTCCTAGGCAACCTGGCTGGGCACTTTGCACCCCTGTTCCCCGTGCAGCTAAGGGGGTAAATGCTAGGGGTACGTCCCCGACACTGCACGGTCTGGCGCCTGCCCACATACTCCCCTCCGGTGCAAGTGTGTATGTGCACCGGCACCATAGAGCATTGATAAATGGACCTACCCATCTTTTAGATGTTTGGGATTGTTCTGTTCTGTTAACTTTTAGTATGTTACAGAAAGACCAATTCTAAGCAACTTTTTTTTATAGTTTTTGCTTGGGTAATTTGGATGCTAGAAACCAGATTGCATAGATAGCAACATGGAGAGCTGCTGAATAAAAACTAAGTAACTTGAAAAATCCACAAATAAATAAAAAAAAAACAATGGCAAATTCTCTCAAATTGTCACTCTCTTCATCATACATAAAGGACCAGTAACATAAAAAAATGTAATTGTTTTAACATAATAAAAACATAATGCAGTGTTGCCCTGCACTAGTAAAACTAGTGTGTTTGCTTCAGAAGCACTACTATTGTTTATACAGATAGAGTCACTTGGATTTGTAAGTTAAATGCGTCGTGACTCAGCATTAATTGAAGAAACTGTGTTATCTAAAGTTATCTTAACTCATTTAATGCATTTAACCTTTTCATTAGCATACCAAAGCCCCATTGTTTTCAATGGTGAACTCTTTAATTAGATGGGATGCTGTGACACAATATTCTGTGATAAGTGGGATAAATGAGATAAATGAGTTAAGTCGCGACGCATTTAACTCACCATCCAAAGTGATTGCATCTGTATAAATAAGCAGCTGTGTAGCAATGGGTACAACTATTCAAAGGAGAAAAGGCTCAAGTTACACAACAGATAGCAGATAAGCTCTGTAGAAATTAATGTTATCCGTTATCCACTATATTTCTCCTGTACCATATAGCCTTTTTTCAATTTCCTCATTGCTACTCAGAACTATAGTAGCATTTTTAAGCAAAATCAGATGTTTTACCATCAGGGCATCACCACAAAATATTTGTAACGATCGGCACCGTATTCCAGAACCAGTGCTAAGCACCCTGTTCTAGGCTCTTACTTCTGCTTATAACAGCCGCCTTTCACCTTGGGAGGAGCCCTCGACTAATCAGATGCCGCCAGGTCTTAAAAAGAGAGGTGCAAAGCAAAAGGTTCTGGACAAGCAGAGGGTCTCGAACGTAAAAGCATGGTCTTTGGGCAGAAGGTCGTGGTACATGTCTTCAGGCAAAAGAGTAGTCAGATCAGGCTGGGTCGGGGCAGACAGAGTACAAACGTAGTCAGGCAGGCAAGGATCAAACCAGGTGATCAATCAGAAGGGATGAAGAATAAACCGAGTTGGTTACCAGGCAAGGGTAAATTTAAAATTTTGCGCCATTGTATGCTGATGTCATTACGTCAGCGCCTGTATAAATACAGAAAATGCACACTGCAGGCACACTAAGGAAATTGGCACCGAGGAAGAAAATCAGCGTGGCGGGTGTCCCCGCCGGCCCACTAGGTTGAATACTATACACCTACTTTATCCACATATCTGTCTCTTTCGCTGCAAAAGTAATTTCCGTCTATCACCACTATTGTGACCAGTCCAACCACTTCTAATACCATCCACTGTAATTGTGAGGGTATATGGTAGTGCTCATTAAAGTGACATGATACTATAGTATCCGTTTTACATTAGCTTGTTTTCTTTAATTCCTTCTTAAAGTTCCTACCTATACCTTGCGGCAGGGGCATTATAGTAAGCTCTGTGTAGAGGAAGCAATACAGTAAGTTTATGTCAAGTGTGTCCTGTAGTTTCTATAAAGTGATGGATTTTATCACAGATGAATGCATTCACACACCCACACACAAACACTCTGTAACACATACCCATGCCCACACATAGATTTCTGCCTATACAAATATTCTAAACCCCAATGTGTAATAAGCAGCAGCAGTGATGCCTGTAATGAATTTTACTGAACTCTCAATACATTTGCAATTGCCACTGTGTAAAAAAAAAAAGAGATCAATTAGAGAGTAAACATCTAGCCTGTGTTGCTATTAATTCTGCCATTAGAATAAGAAGTCTTCTGACACTTCTAATTGCTACTTACCCATTAAGGAATGCAGCCCTAAAACCATATCAATACTTAGCTGTCAGTTTCTAGTCATTCGCCAGCAGCACTTAATATCACAAGTGGGATTGCACAGGCTAAAAATATGTGAAGTTTGTGCTTACCATTGTTGAGTATTTCTTTTAATTGAACTACATAACATAAGTAAACAAAACACCATTGCCCAGTGGACTTCCTTGAGTAATCAGAACAGACAAATTACCAAGTGACAATAAATTTTTGTTTGGAAATGCTGCATTATGGAAGCAGCACCATGATCGCTGGAGGCAACTTGGTGTTGTGTCAGTTTTGGTTTAGAAAGAAAGTAAATATCACATGGATCACAGAACACAATGTTAAGTCATTGTAAACAGACTAAGCAGTTACATATGCACTAACTATAAATGCAAACATGGAAAGTATTAACAAGGCTGGAGAGTAATGGCTTACTCACTCTCAAGGGAATGCATTCAATGCAGGTACAGCCTATGATTGAGTGCTTACTGGCACAAAACACATAAGGTTATGTATTTACCTACTTTGTGGCCTAAATAGAGTTCAAAAAAGGGACAAATTATATCTAAGGAAGCAGTGTCTAGGGAAGAGCCACTCCCTTCTATGCCTCCTGATTAGAGCTCAGGTAGCTCAAGGTAGTTAGATTTATCTGTCTCACTTTCATAAAAAGTGCTATGTTGTACCATACTAAACTGAGTTCTAGTTCATAGGGTGCTTTATTCACAACTTCACTAGGACAGAACACTGTCATGCATCCTCCAAAGCCTGACTTCTGCTGGGGGATGTAGGTTGAGAAGTGGCCCTTCCAGTATGGGTGCCAAAATGCAACCTCTGTTCTAACATACAAAGCCACCCATCCTCATCTCTGAGTGCTTTCTGACAGTGATCCATCTATTATATACTAAGTGCTGATGATATTCCCATGCAGGAATGTCGCCAAACCTCAGCAGACTTCCATGTATTTGTCTTTTAAGTAAATTACCCCATAATTAGCAGAAAATGAATAAATAAGCAAGAGCTTCCAATTCAATTTATCATTAAAAATAATCTCATCACCATGGCTTGTTATCAGTAAGGTTTTTTCCAGAAGACAGAAAATTGCAGCTGTCGACAAAAGGAAAAAAAAACCTTGATTCAAAATGGAAAATATATTCTATATATAACTGAGTCTGCCTCTTATTGTACCTTTCATTTCAATGCATAGTTAATGGATTTAATTCTTTCCAAAATATTAATACTGTAAGTAATGGGGTTATTAGGAATCTAAACTCAGAAAGTTAAATAGTATGTTCTCTTTTTAAAAGGTTTAATCAATCAAAAATCGAGGTCCCTGCTTACCTTCTCATAAAAAGAAATTAAGTTAGTCTGGCAAGATCTATTATGCATAAAACCATGCTGGCACAAACTCATAGTATTGTTATTTTCTATGAAGTCCAGTATCTTATCCTTTATTAACCCTTCAAAAAGCTTTCCTACCACCGACGTCAGACTAACTGGCCTATAGTTTTGAGGCTGAGAACGGGATCCCATATTGAATAGCGGTACCACATTAGCAATTTCCCAGTCTCTCAGCACCATGCCATACCTCAATGAATCCTGAAAAATTAAGTAAAGAGGTTTGGCAATCACAGAGCTAAGCTCGTACCCTGGGATGAATACCATGTGGCTCCAGACTTTTGCTTATATTAACATGTTCATGTGTGAACCATGATTAGTGATGGGCGAATTTATTCGCCAGGGGCGAATTCGCGGCGAATTCCCGCGATTCGCCGCTGGCGAATAAATTCGCGAAACTGGCCAAAAAATTTGCAAAAAAAAAATTTGCCGCGCAAAAACGAGTCGCGCGTCGCTTTTGACGCGACGCGCGCCGAAAATGACGCGACGCGTCGGAAACGACGCAACGCGTCACGTTTGACATGACGCAATGCGCGTCAAAAACGATGCGCGACTCGTTTCGCGAATCGGCAAAAAATTCACGAATTTCTCTGGAAATTCGCGAATTTTTCGGCGAAGCGAAACGCGGCCGTTTCGCCAATCACTAACCATGATTATTAGATGTATCACTAGAATTGGGACTATTCATAAAGAAACCTTCATTAGCTGGTTCTTCATTTGTGTAGACAGATGAAAAATATGCATTCAGAATCTGAGATTTTTGCTTGTTCTCATCAACCAGCTGACCCCCCCTCTGATATTAAATATCCCTTCCTGCTTCATTTTTTTTTTTACTATTAACATATTTAAAAAATAATTTTGCATTCTTTTTACTGCTTACTGCAATATCCTTTTCCATATCGATTTTAACTTGCCTGATAGCTTTTTTGCATGATTTATTGGCCTCCTTGTACCTTATAAATGATTTGGCTGTCCCGGCTAACTCCCCTCAACACCAAGACTTCTATTGAAGTGTTGGAAGTTACATGTAAATGATCAACTTTTTTTATGTATTCAGATGGTGATATGGGTATTTCATGTAATATTTTTATATGTTATTGTACAAAGAACTGAGACTAGGGATGAACAGTCTATCTATCCTGTTTACATGCTACTTACTAGGTTACATTTTCTGTAGTGATATTTAAACTTTTAGGGGGTTATTTACTAAGGCTCAAGTTTTTCCATTTGTTTATTAAAACAGTTGACCTAACTCCCATCCACAAATATATATTTACAAAAAAATCAGGTTGAAAAAAGTCACGCAACTTTTTAGAATTTTTAAAAATGATTTCCATTTTCTCTGTAATAATAAAATAGCACATTGTACTTGATCCCTAAGATTTAATTCATCCTTATTGGAAGCAAACCCAGCCTATTGGTTTATTTAATGTTTACATGGTTTTCTGGTAGACTTAAGGATGAAGATCCAAATTATGGAAATATCTGTTATTCAGAAAACCCCAGGTCCCAAGCATTCTGAATAACAGGTCCCATACCTGTATTTAACACATTGAAATCATTATTTTAACAATTGTGTTTGATTTTTTTAAAGACCTACTTTTGTCTTCATACGTGTATGGGACCTGTGATCCAGAATGCTCGGGATCTGGGGTTTGTTAAAGGGATACTGTCATGGGAAAATGTTCTTTTTCAAAATGCACCAATTAATAGTGCTGTTCCAGAAGAATTCTGCACTGAAATCCATTTCTCAAAAGAGCAAACTATTTTTTTATAATTGATTTTCAAATCTGACATGGGGCTAGACATTTTATCAATTTCCCAGCTGCCCCAAGTCATGTGACTTTTGCTCTGATAAACTTCAATCACTCTTTACTGCTGTACTGCAAGTTGGAGTGATATCACCCCCTCCCTTTCCCCCCCCCCCCAGCAGCCAAAAGAACAATGGGAAGGTAACCAGATAGCAGCTCCCTAACACAAGATAACAGCTGCCTGGTAGATCTAAGAACAGCACTCAATAGTAAAACCCATGTCCCACTGCATACTATTCAGTTACATTGAGAAGGAAAAACAACAGCCTGCCAGAAAGCAGTTCCCTCCTGGCTGGCACAAGTCACATGACCAGGGGCAGCTGGAAAATTGACAAAATGTCTAGCCCCATGTCAGATTTCAAAACTGAATATAAAAAATCTGTTTGCTCTTTTGCAAAATTGATTTCAGTGCAAAAGTCTGCTGGAGTAGCACTGTTAACTGATGCGTTTAAAAAAAAAACATGTTTACCCATGACAGTTTCCCTTTAAGGGGTGTCTTTCTGTAATTTGCATCTTCATACTTTAAGTCTGCTAAAAAATGTAAACATGATCTAAACTCAATAATACAGTCTGGTCCTTAATGTATATCCATTAAGAAAATTGAAAAATGATTACTATTGGTTATAATAGATTCAATTGCTTTCTATTGCAGCCCTTTTAATTAGTAATTATACTTAATTAGTAATTCTAATTAGATTCATACCTCATAACCCCACTGTAAGTCCTGGTATCTCCACAACAATGTGCAACATCATAACCACAACCACATTTTCCAACATGGGTCTGTGCAACTTGCAGTAATGGGAGACAAATCTATTTACTGCTGCTTGTAATTCAATATCTCAGTTGCATCTGCAATGCATTTTACATGAGTATATGCTGGTTGCAGACCTTCTAGGTGCAAATACTTTACTACACAAATAATTGATACTCTCACAAACATTTCTGGAAAGGATAGGGGTGGAACATTTTTTTATGTACATATGCATCAGAGGGTCTTCATAACTTCAGTAGTGATGAGCGAAACACATTGAAGTCATTGGGCGTCATTTTATTTTAATGTGCAACAATTTTTCTCTCTCCAAATGCATTTAAGTCAATGAATATTTTTACTTATGGCTATTTTTTTTGTCTCGGCGACTTTTTTGTCATGGCAAATTTTTTGCCACAAAACAGCAGATGGTGAAATACGGAAGTTTGATGCAAATTCATGGCTTGTGAAAAAAATTTCTTCTCACTTCAGTAATAATATTAGAATGTTTTATGTAATTAATGAAGGTGTTCCCTGAACATACTGGTAGATGATTGAGAGAGTTTTACATGTACCTGTTATTTTAACCATAATTCATGCAAATTATCGATTTATTTTAAGCTATGCCCTTCTGCTGTAAGAGAAAGTGCCTACAGGCAGGCAGTTGTTCAGATGAGTTTCTGTTCATCTGCCTGACAAAAGATTTAGACCTGTGGTTAGTCTGGTAGTAATTAAATTAATGTATAAAAATGCTCCATCCAAAACCAATGATAATTGCACTTTCTACGCTCTACTGAGTAATTACTTCTAAATCCAGCTTGAAGCAAACATTTCTAATGTGCGGCGATTTCCATTCGCCCTTTAATGACATTTTCTTTTAAACGGGAAAAAAAAAGAATGCAAGATAGAAAATACATTATCTCTTAAGTAACTCTACTTAGATTCTTAACTCGTTTTTCTTTTCTGCACACCCATTACGTCTTTGTTAATGCAGCTAAATGTATTTTTAATATTCTTATTTGTTGATATTTGTGATTTTCGGTTGCTGCCAACAGAAAATGTTAAGAACAAATTGTTGACTGAATGGACTTGGTCTCCTATTGAGATATACTCATTAGACTGTCATGCCGAATGAGCTCAACCCTCATCTCATTAAGGTTATTTTGAAATAAAACTTTGTTGTATGGTACATAGCAGCAATAATACATATTTTATTGCAAATAAATTATTAGAAAATGCTTGAAACAAAGGGTAAGAAAAAGATAAGCCACCAACAGATGGAGCCTGGCTTATTACAAGTTACATAGCTACATAGTAAGTACGGTTGAAAAAAGACACACGTCCATCAAGTACAACCGTTTAAGTCTATCTATCTACTGAAACATGTTGTGTGTGTGATCCACTTCCTCAATAAAGAAGTAATGCAGCTTTAAACGTC
>CM044443.1:17223379-17289324 GCA_024363595.1 Xenopus borealis | reverse complement strand
AGAGGAGGTCTCCTCTCCTCACACACTGGCCCAGCCCCACCCTACAGTGCAGTGTGTATGAAAATTAACCCCACTGACTAGGGATCTGAAGCTGACTGATAGGAGAAGCAGCCAATCAGAGTTAAGCTTCAGAAACTGCTGTATTTGTGTGTTTCCTGCTTTTGCCAGGAGTGTGTATAGGGTTGCCACCTTTTCTAAAAATGTATACCAGACGGTGGGGGCGGAGTCAAAAGGGGCGGTCCCTGACATAAAAGGGGTGTGGTGTGATGCAAACGGGGCATGGCATGATGCAAAAGGGGCGGCGCCACCGGCAGCGATCGGCTGAAGATGCGAAAAAGGTAAGTATTAAATGCGTTTAAGGCAGGGCAGGGGCCTTTTTTATGGGGTATTACAAATATACCGGCAGCTACATTGCCGGTAAATTTGTAATACCGATCCCGGCCTTGGGGTTGTAATACCGGCCGGGTGGCAACCCTAAGTGTGTATGATGTAAAACAAGGAAGTACAGTAGTTACTGTAGTGTTTTTGGGGGGTCTGTGATGAAGGGATCCCATCTGCAAAGGCATCCATCTGAGGTGAATATCTCATCAACTGCACATTTTTGGTTAAACATTTACAGATGCAATTACTTTGGATGGTGAGTTAAATGCGTCGCGACTTAACTCATTTATCTCATTTATCCCACTTATCACAGAATATTGTGTCACAGCATCCCATCCAATTAAAGAGTTCACCATTGAAAACAATGGAGCTTTGGTATGCTAATGAAAAGGTTAAATGCATTAAATGAGTTAAGATAACTTTAGATAACACAGTTTCTTCAATTAATGCTGAGTCACGACGCATTTAACTTACAAATCCAAGTGACTCTATCTGTATGTAGCAAAGCTTGTTATTTTTACATGAACTGTTACATTTTTCAATGTTATATGAAGGTGAACAACCCCTTTAAGGTTTTTTAGGCTGCTTAACACTTAATTCACATGCAACACTTAGATCACATTCAACACTCACTTAGCAGCTCCCACACTCGCTTGTGCAATGAAAAATTTATGGAAGTTTCAAACCACAAAATAGAGAGGCTGATTAGAATTTACCTGATTAACTCTTCCCCCTTAATTAGCAGACAGAGGGAAAGAGAAAAAAATGCTGTTTGCTACCAGCAGTAAAACAACCCCATCTTAACTTTAAAAAAATATATATATATTCCCCTTAGAAACTACTGTACCTGTACTGTATTTCAGGATTTAACACAAAAAGAAAATAAATGCACTAAACTATCTACCAGTTTACCCCAACAGAGAAAAGAAAAAGATGTTTGTCAGTTATTTGCACTTACTCCCTTCTTGCACCCAGCACTCCCAGAATGCACAGCAAACACCAACACCTTAAGGTTAGTGATGGGCGAATTTATTCGCCAGGGGCGAATTTGCGTCGAATTCCCGCAATTCGCTGTTTTGCGAAACGGCAACGAAAATTTGCCAAAAAAAAACGAGTTGCGCGTTGTTTTTGACGCGACGCGATGAAAACGACGTAATGCGCATCGAAAACGTGCCGCGACTCGTTTCGTGAATTTTTTCGCCAATTTGCGAATTTCACTGGAAATTCACAAATTTTTTGGTGAAGCGAAACGGGGTAGATTCGCCCATCGCTACTTAAGGTTTTTAAAACTGAATTCACATGCAGCACTTAGATCACATGCAACACTTGTGCCTGGCGTTTATACCTGCTTTTGATTTCTTTTGTGACCCTTTTTGCCTGATTCTCATCTGAACCTTCACTGCCTGCTGGCTGACTATTCTTCAGATCTCCCCATGTACTGCGTATTGGCTCTCCGGCCTCTCTCCCCTACTGTGATACCTGTCCACCATCTCAGGTCAGTCCTCAGTTAGTGCGAGGAGCTTGTGAGCTGGCAATTCCGATCCATTGTAGTAAGAGGGGAAGGTTCTCCCTCTCTGTCCATGGCTTGGTTATTCTGTCACAATGGATCAGAATAGCAGATTAGGAGCCAGCTCACAAGCACCTCACACTAACTGAGGACTGACCTGGGATGGTCTATTTTGGCACACACGCCCAGCATCTCGATAAGAGCACTTACACTATACCGATTGAGAAAGTGTTAAAGTAACAGGTCAAGTTACAGGTCAATGAATAAGCCTCACAATTTGTTCTTGCTAAAACATTCTAACATGTGTCCCCTAATTTTCTAAAAATTACCTGCTCCCAGCTCACCATTCTAATGGGAGGGGCCAGTACAGACTGTGATTTAACTGGACTACGTGCTACTGTCTGATTTTGTGGAAGATCCCCTAGCTTTCCAAAGGAGGGACCACAAACCTTTGAATTACTTTGAATATAAAATAAATGAGCATAAATCATTATTTACCCCCCCCCCCAGAAATAACCACAATGCTTTTAAGCTTTGAAGATATGGCAGCTTTAAATCATACCCTTTTCACCTATAACTATATCTTGTTTTGAAAAATATACTATCAGAAGCTACATTTAGTGATGTATAAATTGAAAATCTTCAGTAACAATTCAAACAGCTAAGAAATTTGTACTCAATAAGCTGCAACTCTTTAACAGTAAATTGCAAATTGATGGCTTAGACAATCTATGCATCATTCAGGTGGTTTTACAATACCCTGAAATGCCACAGACAAATATTTTATTTTTAACTGAAAATAGATTAGCTTGTTTTAGACAAAGCATTTCTTATTTTTTCCAGAAAACTGTCTATATCCTCCACAGGGAGAAAGAGAACATAAATGATGAGGAGACTGCACATATCCATCAAGTCTGACTAAAAAGCAATCACAAAAGCCAAGGCTGCCGAATCCAGAGGAAATTGTTCCATAAACGGTCCTTTAAACTGCGCACTCAGCAAAGTTGTGTTCTTATTACTCACAAACAAGTTTACAGGTTATTATTGCCAATGGACTGGCTGGTAAATTTCTCACTGATGGGCACATAAATCTTATCTTGCCAAATATAAGGTCAACAATGTGCACTACACATAATAGCAGTGCCAATCCCACTTGAGCTTTCAGGACAGCAGAAGCCCCAGGATATCAGAGGAGGAGAACATCATGAGATAAATGAAATAATTTTATATAACAATGTCTAAGTGGTTTCAAGACAGTGTCATATTTTTTGGCCTTTTCCTCTAAGAAAGCAAGAAGGCTCATTTATGAACACCCAAGCCATTTGTGAAGTTCGCAACTCCAACATATTACTCATTAGAAATCTGATGCAATTGCAATAAAATTGTTATAGTTTGGATGACATCTTTTCTGACTCTCAGTATTCAAATGACATTTGTGATAATACTTTAGGTTCTATGACTATGAAGATATTCATTAATCCAGGTCATGGTATATCTAATAGAAATAATTCTAAAACAACTGGACTGGCTGAGTAAACAGAATAGTTACAACGTGCTATTAGATTAGTGGAAGAGTTTATACGCCGAGGACTTCCCACACCAGTCAGTTGAACTGAAGAAGCTGCTCAGATTAGTAGTGAAATATCTTCAATGTTTACTCAACAAATCCAGTTACTTTAGAATTACTTATATCTTTAGGTTCTAGTAAGCAGTACGTATTGACACAGTCCATATTGGAAAACAGACAGTAGATTCAGGACTCCCCTGTATCAATAAGCGCACTTGCACATGATTCATCAGATGCTCAGTCTGGGTACAAATTAATTCAGTTTCTACACCAGGTATATTTTGATTCATAACAAATCCTCAAGATATCTTTTTTTTGCTCTTTTACATCTTTAACCTTGAGCCACCATTTAGGGCTAGGGCAGATGGGGAGATTCGGGGGCAATTTTTCGCCTGGCGACTTCTCGCCGCGACTTGTAGCCCCCAACCTCCCCGAATAGCCAAGTCCTGGGGCGCACCGGCGTTACTTGAAAACGCCGGCGCCTATTCACACAGAGCAGCGCGCTTTTTTAAATCGCTCCAAATTGCCTCGCTAGTCAATTTGGAGCGATTTCAAAAAGCGCGCCGCTCCGTGTGAATAGGCGCCGGCGTTTTCAAGCAACGCCGGTGCGCCCCAGGACTTGGCTATTTGGGGAGGTTCGGGGGCTACAAGTCGCGGCGAGAAGTCGCCAGGCGACAAAATGCCCCCGAATCTCCCCGTCTGCCCTAGCCCTTAATGATGGTCTGTGTGCTGCCTCAGAAATCACCCGGCCAGAAATAAGGCAGCTGTGGCTGTAACAGGAGGAAATCAGGAAGAAAAAAACAGAAATGTGTCTAGTAATTGGCTCATGTGACTAACATGTATGGTTTGTTTGTGTGGACCTTTATTATAGGATCCCAGGGGGCGACCCTCAGTTCTTAAAATTGCAATTTTCTATTTAGGGTTACCCAATGGTACATACTGTTAAAAGTATAATTTTATGAAAATGTTTTATTTACATGAAGCAGGGTTTTACATTTGACCTGTTTTATGCAATATAATTTTTTATAGAGACCTACATTGTTTGGGGATATATTTTTCCTTTAATATTCATATTATTGGCATATGCCAAAAAATGCATAACTACCAAATGGAAAGATCTCCTTGGATAGACCTTGTTAACAAATTTAGTGTAAAGTAGTGATGGGCGAATTTATTCGCCAGGGGCGAATTCGCGGCGAATTCCCTCGATTCACCGCTGGCGAGTAAATTCGAAACGCCAGCGAAATTTCGCCTGGCAAAAATTCGCCGAAAAACGAGTCGCGTGTCGTTTTTGACTCGACGCGCCGAAAGCGACGCGCGCCAAAAACAACGCGACGCGCCGCAGTTGATGCGACGCATCAAAAGCGTGCTGCGACTCGTTTCGCAGATTTTTCGCAAATTCGCGAATTTCTCGGGAAATTCACAAATTTTTCGGCGAAGCGAAACTCAGGAGATTTGCCCATCCCTAGTGTAAAGGTATGACCCATCCCTTCTAACATGAACTCAATAGACATTGAACCCAAATATGTATGTGATGTTTAAATTGAAATTTGTATCCAGACGTATTCCACCATCTAAAGGATACAGTGCACTCATTACATAAAGAATGGTTCCAAGAAGTATGAATGTTCTATAAGGCATTGACATTGAGGTGCAAAACTCTGGGCCATTAAGTTCTGGGAAACGTAATGGCTGTAGGGTGACTATATGTTCTTTCATGCATCTACCTCCAAAGGCAGCAACTAACATAACAGTACAAGTGGTGACAGCAGACCATAGGACCTAACATAATCAAAAGTAATGAAATGGCTTGCTTTATAGCTTTCTCCATTTAAAAGGAAAGCATTTTAATGAGAAGAACAGCTTGCTGCATTCAATAAGACAATGAAGAGAGTGATGTCCTTATCTCCGTGCTCCATTTCCTTCTTGTTCCTTTTCAATAAAATATTCATATGTATAAAAAAAAAGTATCCTCTCAAACACCAGAAATCAATGGCACCCTTGCCTCTTATAAGAAAAACTTTTTACCTGATAACATTATTTTAAATTTATGCCATTTTTTTTTTTTTAAATACCCATTTCGTGTTATTATAGTAAATTACTAATGCAAGGCAACTCAGTAGTTGCTTGGAAATTGCTTTTAAACTGCTTACATTTTGTACCACAAAATTGAAGTCATTTTATGAAATTGCAAAGCTGTTGTAATAGCAGAATGGAACATGTAGATTAGGCGTAATGCGGCAAGCGAGCACCTTAGAAGTCTTATGGGATTAACCCGCTTTTAAAGGGCAATTTGGCCTATTTGGGTGCATGTTTAACCCTCAGAATCTTTTTTTATATTTTTATCTTCAGTGGGATTATCATAACCTACACAATATAATTTTCTTCATGGGTGAGCAATGCTAAAGAGATGAAACATGCTTACTTTTTTACTTCTCTGGTGTCTACTACTCTTATTCAAAGATGCCCTAAAATCTCACCTGTTCCTTTCAGAGCCCTTCTAAGTAAGATATCTTTGGTCCCTTGTATTGATTAAATATTGATTTTCAGTGGCATAATACATCCTTATACACTGCTCCACACCCTATCTCAGTTTATAGAGCCTGAATCATTAAGATACAGATTATTCCAATGACTTTGAAGTAGACAGGTCACAGAATTCTCACAAGGAACATATTAAATATATAACATCACAGAATATATTGTGCAGCAATGAGTGGAAATCTACTCCAACACATTCACTCTGACATCTGGTATCCATTAAGAAACTCTTTGTCTGTAGTATTGCTAAACATTCTAAAATTCAACAAAAAACTAATTATTAATGTAAAAATAATATGATGCTGCAGGAATTAAAGATATCATAACTTATATACCAGTATCAGAGGGTTTGCTGTACAGTGTAAAACTGGCTACATCTGTTTAATGGGACACTGACCCATTATAGTTAATAATATAAGACAGGTGTTATTCAAGACACTAATCCAAACAATGATAAAGTACTTGCTAAAAAAATAATTTTTTTAAAAGAAGGCAGTGGAAATAAATCAGTACAAGAGCCGGTGGTATCTATCTATCTCAATTGCATGTAGTACATAGTGGTGCCGTGTCAACTCTCTATAAATAAGATAACTATATTCTGCATAATATGATACTTTTCTTATCTAATTATCATAATTTCATAAGCATACTCATCTTTCATTCCTTTCCTAAGACAAGGCAAGTTTAGCCTGTTATCTACTCTAGCTGTACAGCTATTGTTGGTGAATGATACAGGGGTAGTTACTTTTAGTATGTATGTTTATCGATCATACAGGGCTACTGTGCCATGACTGTAGTAGATACAATGCTAGTAATCTACAATGCAGGATCTTCTTCCAGGAAAGAGCAATAAAGAGAATTATGAACACTGGTAGGATAAGGATTATCATGGATTTACTGGTTGTTTGTATTTTTCAATATTGTTGGGAGCTTCACTGGTATTGAATACAGTACAAGAAATATGCCTAGTCATACAGCCCCTATGTCTTCTAGGAATTATACTAGTCATGGTCAGGAATGAGAACGGTGAGAAGCAAGTCATATACAAAGTAGTAGATCAAAGCAGGTTTCTGAATTACTGAATTCATAAGGAAGGTAATAGAGAAAAAAGTCTTCAATTTAAATTTTGAAGCCCAGATTGGTGATATGAATACTCACACAGATTGGGGACTTTTACTCTTCTTTATTACTTAGATATAAAGAAATTATTTACACACAGTTCACATTTACAGTCATTTGATTGGACAATTGATGTTGAATCAAGTAGTTAATGTTTTGAGAAATCGTGAAATTTTTAGATATTGCAAGGATATTTAATAGATAAAGGGAGATAGACATGTTACCATGTATGCATGGTATAAAGGTTATTATACCCAGAAAGGTGGTTCATGAATAAGTCAAGAAACAGCAAGACCAATTTTTAATTGTAGGACTCTACTGGATATCACTCCTACAGTTAAACAGGGGTGTGAAGCAAAACAATTAACTTGCAATCCTCAAATTAAAATGTGATATTAAATTTGATTTGTGGCAATCTGAAATAAAATTAAGATGAACCAGGATTTTTATAAATGGTATGCTCCCATTGGTGATAGCATCCTACTTTGCAGGTTTAGCGAATTTTATCTAATAACTTCTAATCCTTAAGTCCAGAAACAGGCTTTATTCACCCTCCAGTAGTGATGATCAAATTTTGCCATGCATGGATTCACAACAAAATTCCACATTTCGGCATCTGTGAAAAATTCACTGCAACAAAAAAGTTGCGGAGTCTAAAAAGCTTCTGCAAGAAAAGACACCCATTGACTTTAATGCATTTGGACAAAAAGTCACCATGACAAAAAATTCAGCAGAAGAAAAAATGCCCATTGACTTTAAGGTATTTGGAATGAAAATCCTATTCATAGTCACCTATTGACTTCAATGCGTTTCATGCCATTTCGCAATTTTTTCAGACATAATTTTTTAGACATATTCGCTCATCAATACCTTCCAGACTTTTTAGTAAGTATGCACCAAATGCAGGATTCAGTTCAATATTTACCAGAATGTAGCCTTTTTCAGCAGGATTCGGATTTGGCTGAATCCTTGTGCCTGGCCGAAACTCATCTGAATCTATAAAATCTAGTGACTTTTCGCCACACATTCAAGGAAGTGAAAAAAAATTAACTTTTACCCTTCCTATATCTAATTTGCATATGCAAATTAAGACTTCGAATGGTTTTTAACACAATTTGACCAATCGAACGATCGAATATTAAAAATTCGATTGATCGATTAAATTAAAACGATTCAGACTATTTTAACCCTTCAATCAAATTTTTTATATTCAATCACAAAGTACTTTAATCACCTATGGGAGCTTCCCATAGGGGTTTAAAGCAATTCGGTAGGTCCAAGTTGGCGAACTGGCCTATCAAATTTTTTTTAAAGGGGAAGTACTTCGACCATCGAGTATTCAAATATTCAAATACAATTAAATTTGAATTATTCGAATCGGTCGAATTTTTTAAATTTGATGGTTGAAGTCACCTCATTTGCATTCACCTCATTTGCATATTCGAATAACATTTTTTTTTTAATTCAATCGCATTTCAAATCCTGTAAATTTAATAAATGGGCCCCCAAGTGTAATATAAACCAGCAAGGTTTAGGTACCAAGGTGTGGTCAATTATTATACTAATGTCTTAGGGGCAGATTTACTAAATTCATATGTCAAACAAACTGAACAGGGAGCATTCTATCTCTCTGAATCATACTCACCTCCGTGCTGCACGCTAACCCGTCCCTCCACGGGTGAAGTCCAAAATTGAAAAAGCAGCAGGCGGAGCACCGGAGCGAGTATAAAAAAGTTTTTAATAGTCCAATTTAAAAAAATTCATAATCAAAAATCTCCACACAAGTACACATCAGGATCCAGTACTTTGATCCTGATGTGTACTTGTGTGGAGATTTTTGATTATTAATTTTTTTAAATTGGACTATTAAAAACTAAATTCATATGAATGATTTGAAATTCGATTGAATTTACAAAAATATTCATATTTGAATACATTTTTGGGTACTTCGACCTTCGAATTTTAAAAAATTTGATCGATTCGAATGATCTGAATGATTCAGATAAAAATCTATTCAATCATTTGACCATTCGATGGTCGAAGTATTGTTCGCCAGATTAAACCTACCGAATTGCTGTTAAACCCTATGGGAAGCTCCCATAGGGTTTTTCCAGCATCTCATTTTTTTTTAATTGATCGTTCGATTATTTGAATTGCGGTTAAATCCCTTGAATTTGATATCCGAATTCAAAGGATTTCAATGCGACCAAAATTCGATGGTCGAATTGAGGGTTTTTTAACCCTCGAATTTGATCATTGATAAATCTGTCCCTAAGTGTTTATTAGGATTCTATTGAGGTTAACAAGCCCTCTTATCTTTCCACCAGTGTGTGCTGCCCTCTCTACATCCCCTAAAACACAGTTGAGTACTCTTACTGGAACCATTTTCAAAACTCTATTTTAATGTAATTTTGAAACTAATTAAACAAAAGGTTGCTCTGTCAGTTATGAAGAATAAATTGCATATTTTATCAAAACTGTTACCTCTACTTGGGTATTAAGTAGACAAACATTTCTACAGGCGTTCCTTCCTGATCTAATAGGGGATTCATTGCTTTAAGGTGTAGTTCATTTATGAACATTATCTGTCCACTGTTGGGATTAGGTTTTTATCTTTATACAATAAACTGTGAATGGTATACACATTTGTAGTCAAAGAATCATTTGAATTCAAAGTCTGAACCATTATCAAATTTTAATAAGAGAGTTGGTACTGTGGAATCAGGCTCCTTGGCCTGACCTCTCTTCTTTACTTCTTCATTAGAGATTCAAGCCTGCACACAAAGAAAATTTTTGAAATAACACAATTTGATCAGATTCAGTGAGGTCTAAAAAGTGTTGTTATTATATAATACTAGACAGCATGATTTTTAATAGACTGTACCAAAAGGGGAAAAATCCAATCTTAAAGGGATTGTGGCATGATTTTATAATGTAATCTTTATGTCTAAATTACTGTATACTGTTTACGCTGCAAATAGTTTATTTTATCATATAAAGCCAAGTGTATTTTTTTCAGTTGTAATATTGATGTATAGGCAGACTTCAGGTTGTTGTGCTTGATCTGTGTGTTCAGAAAGAGCCAGCACTTCATGATGGAACTGCCTTCTGATAAACTAATGTCTTTCCTACTCAATGTAACTGGAGAAATCAGGACTGAGTTCTATTCCTATCTACTAGGGAGCTGTTATTTATATCAGGGAGCAGTTATCTTGTGTCAGGGAGCTGTTGTCTGGTTACATTCCCATTGTTCTGCTGAAGGGCTGCAGTGCAGCAGTAAAGAGTGACTGAAATTTAGCAGGACACAAGTCACATCACAGAAGGCACCTGGGAAACTAACAACATATCTAGCTCCATGTCAGATTTAAAAATTATATTATTTTTGAAAAATGAAAAATGAATTTCAGTGGAGAAGTCTGCTGATGCATGCACTAACTGATGCATTTTTCCTGTGACAGAATACCTATAAATTTTCTGTACTGATGAATATTTAACTTGCCAAGCCCTGTTATTTTGTTTATATTTCTTTAAAGGACAAGGTTATCCACACCAGCAAAATGTTTTAAAAAAAGCACTCACAGATTCAACAAAGGTTGTAAGGGAAAAGTAAACATAATTTAAACAAAGGCAAGGCACAATAGTTTCCACATTTTGTGCACCCAACATTTTATCGCAGGCTACATGACGATTATATTTTCTTTGTATCCCTTATATTCCCAGTATTTTTAAATGCTGGTTGCAAGAAACGTATCAGGCTATGGTACAACCCCGTTTTGAAAAAGTTGGGACACTGTGAAGAATACATAAAAAGATAATGGGATGATTCGCAAATTGGTTAAACCCAAAATTAATGATGAAATCTAGAAATGTTACTGTTTTCTGAAAAATATATGCTCTTTTTGAATTTGATGCCATTTATACATTTCAAAAAAGTTGGGCATGGGGCATGTGTTGCATCACCCTTAACAATATTCTGTAACAGTTTGGGAACTGGAGACCAATTGCTGTAGGTTTGAAAGTTAAATGTTGTCCCATTCTTGCCTGATACACGATTTCAGCTACTCAACAGTTTGGGGTCTCCTTTGTCAAAATTTTCCATTCATAATGCAAGCACATATTTTACTATGGAGTCATGCTGTTGTAATAGGGTCAGAATGCAGTTTGGTATTGTCTTGCTGAAATAAGACATTGTTTGGATGGCAGCATATGTTGTTCCAAATCCTTTATATATCTTTCAGCATTAGTGATGGGCGAATCTCCCCAGTTTCGCTTTGCCGAAAAAAATCGCGAATTTCCAGAGAAATTCACGAATTGGTGAAAAATTCGCAAAACGAGTCACGGCACACTTTTGACGCACGTTGCGTCATTTTCGACGCACATCGCGTCATTTTCGTCGCATCACGTTTAAAACGATGCGCGACTCGTTTTTTTCGGCGAATTTTCGTCAGGCGAAATTTCGCTGGCGTTTCACAAATTTATTCGCCCCTGGCGAATAAATTCGCCCATCACTATTCAGCATTGATGTTGCCTTCACAGATGTGCAAATTCTCTGTGCCTTGTGCACTAATTAGCTTCCATACCATCACAGATACTGGCTTTTGAACTGTGCTCTCATAACAAGCCAGGTGTTTCTTGTTCCTATGGTGTCCATGATTTCTAAGGCCCACAGAAAATGTTTCCACTTAGTTTCAGTCTATTTTTAATTAGCTTGGGCAGTGATGTTTCTGAATCTTGTTTATATATGGGTTCTACTTTGCATGTAAGTGTTTCAGAGGTGCAGCAATGAACTGCAACAATTGTCTCTACAGAATTGTGTCTGTTATTGATGCAGTGCCGTCTGAGGCCCTGCATCAGTATTAGCTTTCTGCCCTTTTTCTTACACACATAACTTTCTCTGGATTGTCTGAATCTTTCAATGATATTATATACTGTAGATAATGATATTCCCAAACTCTCTGCAATTTTACATTGAGACACCTTCTTAAATTTTGTGCGTACCCCTTCTTATCTTCACTTCTGAGAGACTAAGACTCTCTGGCTTCTGCTATTTTAGCATTATACAATATTTTTTAAACATGTTCAAATTCAAAGTGAGCATATATTTTTTCAGAAAACAATACGATTTCTCAGTTTCAACAATTAATACATTGTCTTTGTACAATTTGCATGATTTGTAAATCTCCCCATTCTTTTTATTCACATTTTACACAGTCCCAATGTCACGGTCGGCACCCTAAACCAGAACAGATGCCAAGTTCCCTGGTCTCAGCTCGGCTTCACCAGTAGTGTGACCGCCTTTGGCTTCGGGAGGAGCCCTCAGCTTACTCGGATGCCACCTGGACTTAACGAGGGGAACAAGGCGAGGAGTTCTGGCAAGCAAAGGGGCACGACTGTTGTTTAGTCAGTTAGGCCGAAGGTCACGGTACAATAGGATGAGCAACAGCGAAGTCAGGCAGGCTGGGTCGAGGCAGGCGGATAGCAAGGATCGTCAGGCAGGCAAGGGTCAAACCAGGTATTCAATCAGATGAGGATGAGGCAAAATCAGTAGTCAGGAACAGGCACAGGTCAGGATACAGATAAGAGAGTAGTCAAAGCCAGGTAGGGTTGCCACCTTTCCCTGTGGCTCCAGCCGGACAGGGGGTGGTCCTGTGACGTCACAGGGGCGGTCCTGTGATGTCAGTGGGCGGTCCCGTGACGTCAGTGGGCGGTCCCGTGACGTCATGGGGCGGAGCTATGACGCCGCAATCGCCGATTGGCTGATCGCGGCGTCAATCAAGCTAATCCCGCCCGGTTTTCCTTATTTGGAAAACCGGGCAGGAAGCATTGAACCGGGCAGCCCTTCAAAATACCGGGCTGTCCGGTTCAAAACCGGACAGGTGGCAACCCTAAAGCCAGGCAGGGTCAAAAACAGGTATTCAGGAACAAACAGAAGCTAAATAGCAAGGTTACAGGCACCAGGAATAAACCTATCACGGGCAATGCAAAATGGTGAAAAGTCCCTTTAAATATTCGAATTTGGCGCCATTGCGTGCTGACGTAAAGACGCCAGCGCACTTGCGCCTATAAAATGCGGAAGTGTGCGCCGTGTGCACACTATAGAGCCGGCGAGGAAGCAGGTGAGCGTCCCCGTCGATGGCGTGGTGGGCGTCCCCCGCCGAGCCACCACTAGACCACCAGGTAATTTCCTCACCCAACTTTCTTCAAAAGAGGGTTATTTTTTTTAAAGTATATTAAGAGTGTTGCTTATTATAAACCAGATTGACTTATGGTATTTAGGAAAATACAGTATGTAAATGTATTTCAGGCATTTCCCATTCTTCTTCGTAGAATGAAATGAGAAAAGTTCTTAGGCCTCCTTGAACTCACTGCATGTATGATTCTTACAAGAGTCCCTTATCTAAAGGGCTTCCACATTATACAGCACATTACAGAGAATGTTAATAATTCATGTCGACTCCTGTTCCTTTTGAGCTTACAGTATCATATTCCTGCAACATATTCAAAACTCAGACACCAGGCTCAGTTTAATCAGAAACCAATTAACCTACTGATATGTTTTAGAGAAAACTCTAAGGGAGCAATTTATATTTTTATAAGAGGTGCCAACACATATCACTTATGAAACAGGTAACAGAAGTTTTGAATCTGACAGTTTATTTTTTTTTTAATATATGTTTTAGTTCATTATAAACTTTCCTGACTCTCAACTAACTTTTCCTGTCAGGCAAATTTTGACAAACCGTTAAAAAAATGGATTGCTATGCTGGGAATTCTTCTGGACCACTAGGAATATGAGGCGTGTGACTCTTGCATGAACTGTTGGGATATCAGTGCATGCAAACAGTACCTTACTCAGTGCCACACTTGGGGAGGTGGAACCCAACAGAAAACCTGAGATAATGGCCCACCTACACCATCTAAGGGTTAAAATGATACCCACTTCTATCACCAGGATGTATGTTGCATTCTGGACCCTTATGCTCCCCAATACCACTTCATAGCCTTTCCATTTGAGCGGATCATGGGGCCCAACAGATTTTCTTCCAGTGCCCCAGCAGGTCTGTCTGCTGCCTGGGCCATCAGTTGAGTTTGCTTGTATCCCAATTAACCAAGCAATCCTATAACCCTATTCAATAACTAAGACAAATGAGAAAACCAGAAGCCCACTTCTGACAGTTAGGGGCTGATTTACTAAGGGTCGAAGTGAATATTCGAATTCAAAAAGTTCTATTTTCACAGTAATTTTTTTGATAATTTGACCATCGAATAGGCTACTTTGACCATTCAACCATTCAGTTCAAATGGTCGAATAGTAAAATCCTTCAATATCGAAAATCAAAGTACTGTCTCTTTAAAAAAACTTCGATTTCAATACTTTGTCAAATTAAACCTGCCGAAGTGCTATGTTAACCTATGGGGACCTTCTAGAGCATTTTTCTAAGTTTTTTTATCGAAGTAAAATCATTTGATCATATGCTAAAATTGTTCGAACAATTTTACTTCGACTGCAAGATTGCCAAATTCGGTGAAAAAACTTTGAATTCAATATTCAAAGTCGAATGATTTCAATTCGATGGTCAAATTTCGAAGTATTTTCCACTTCGAAATTTGAGCCTTAGAAAATCAGCCCCTCAGAGTCTAGACGAGTAATACTGCAAATATTAACAAAAAGTTGCATATCTGTAGACTGTCCTGGTTTAGGTGGGACATTTTTAAAAGGGGCCTACATGTGTTGGTCAATAATAATCAGTGCAAAGAGAAAAGAGAACAATAGGAGTAAAGTCATAAAATTAGTTTTGCTACATCTCTAGTAACCCATAACAACCAATGAGCTTTCACTAGTTTGAAGGGCACCTGAGGAAGGATCTGTTGGATATGTTGGAACATGTAGTGCAATGCAATAAATGATCACTTGTTTTGAATGCAAACATTCTCCGGAGTAATATATTGCAATTTATGAAGACAAGGAAGTTTGGCAACTCCCAACTCTGTTTGAGGAACCGAATACATTGATATTTGACTCATATAGTTTGAAGGCAAACCTATGATTGGTTGCTGATTAGTGATGAGTGAATCTCGGGAGATTCGCTTCGCCGAAAAATTTGCGAATTTCCACAGAAATTTGCGAATTGCGAAAAATTTGCGAACCGAGTCGCAGCGCGCTTTTGACACGCGTCGCGTCAACTTTGGCGCTTCGCATCAAAAACGACGCGCGACTCGTTTTTCCGGCGAATTTTCGCCAAGCGAAATTTCGCTGGTGATTTGCAAATAGCGGGAATTCACCGCGAATTCGCCCCTGGCGAATAAATTCGCCCATCACTATTGCTGATGTATACTAGCTGTGGAACAAACTTTTTCTTTCTTATTTTTCATGTTGCTAACTTTGTCTTGCAACTATAATATTTCTTAAGACAAAATAATGTAACTGTAATACACAAGTCTTGAATATGTTATAAATGATATCCTTATAAATGGTGCTTAGAGATGTTATCAGTTATAATCAGTACTTCGGGATGTCATTTGTATTTTATGCATATAATGTGTGTGTTATAAGAAATAATGTACCCCCTGTTGTAAAATATGAGTTACCTGTACTGCATGCAACCACTTGGCCTTCAACCTTGTGCCTTTATATGGTCTTTTATGCACTGTACAGCGTTGCAGCTCCTTAACATCGCTTTACAGATAAAGTTGTACACACATAAATACATACATACATATGGTGCACGTAAACTACTGCACTTTTGGTGCATCAAAAACCATAATGCAGTGCAGTACATTTCCACTTAATTAAGACAGAGAGTAATTGAGTTTAGTGTTGCATTTCCTTCGCTGTGATAAATTTACTGCATTTTTTAGACTCTCCACATTTTTGTCTACACAGTAGAACGTTTTACATGCAATAATTAATTTTAAACTGTGTGGGGACACTAATTGTAAAGCTTTCTTTTCCCCACTATATTCTCCTGATACTATCAAAAAAGCATAAATACCAATTAAAAGAGGTTATTATAGGCTGAGTTTGCTTTGAAGTGCCGCCTTTCCCCTCCACTGCAAAGTGGATTACATTAGTACCACACTATGGATTTTCTATCTCATTAAAAAATAATCAGTTCTACTCAGTATTAGAAACTACAAAAGAAATAAAAGTTAAATTGTAAAAGATTCAGAAAATATTATACAGCACAAAAACAGTTTGAAGGCATCAGGCTACAAATACAGTGGTCAGCTACTGTATGTCCAGCTTGCTGCAGCTCTGCTTTCAAATATCTGATTAGTTTAAGATTGCCCCCTTTCTGGGATTTGACACTGACAACTAGTGATGGGTAAATTTATTCGGCAGGCGCGAATTCGCATTCGCCGCCAGCGAGTAAATTTCACGTGCCGAAAATGATGCGACGCGCGCCGAAAAACAATGCGACGTGTCGAAAGTGATGCGATGTGTGGCGAAATCGACGCGCGTCAAAACCGTGCCGCGACTCGTTTCGCAAATTTTTCACGGTGCATTCCCACCATTCGCCGCCGGTGAATAAATTTCACTGGCGTCAAAAAATTTTTTGCTGGAAATTCACAAATTTTTCGGCAAAGTGAAACGGGATAGATTCGCCGATCACTACTGACAACCTAAATGTTAAAGAAGTTATCCAGAGCAAAACCTACTACAGGAATCTTGCAGTGGGTTACTGGGAAAAAAATACCTTGCAGGTTGTGAGTAGGATTTTTGGATGGAGGTACTGTATGAATGCAGGTCTTTCGATCTGGTGTCAGGTTGCCAGTCTTTAGTGATGGGCGAATTTATTCGCCAGGGGCGAATTCCCGCGATTCGCCACTGGCGAATAAATTCGCGAAACGCCAGCGAAATTTCGCTTTGCGAAAATTCGCCAGAAAATGAGTCGCGACACGCCTAAAACGCCATGACGCGCGTCGGAAGCGACGCGCCAAAGTTGACGCAACGCGCGTCAAAAGTGTCCCACGACTCGTTTCGCAAATTTTTTGGCAAAGCGAATCTCGGGAGATTCGCCCATCATTACCAGTCTTATCTTATATTATCTAAATGATCTATAGTTTGCTCCTTTTAACAGTCTTTTAAGGATTTTATGCCTGCCCACTTCTGAGGATTTAATTTCTGGTTTACAGCAACAGCACTTCCTGTTTAATGGTGTCAGGAGGTAGTGGATAGGGTTGCCACCTGGCCGGTATTTTTGATGGATGATCCCAATGTTATTAATAGGGAAAAAAGATAAATATATAGGAAGGCCGGTATTTTTTTCAAGAAAAGGTGGCAACCCTAGTAGTGGATAAGGAGGTTATGGGTTGGTTTCAAAAATTGTTTCTGTGCTGGACTTCTGTACAGACTGTACTGTGTGTGATGTTGTAACCCAATACCCTAAATTCAGGGTTCCACCCCAAACATCACTGACCCAACCCCGACATTAAACTTCTACTCCTATATCATAGCCTACTCATTCACATCATTGTCACACACCCTTTCTGGTTTTTGTTGCAGGCAAAGGTGGCAACCCTAAATAAGCATGTTACTGTATATTAAAGAGAAATATGTACCATAGGAACACTGGAAACTTGCATTTGGTACTGTTGTGTAAGGGGATTAGGAGGCCCAGTAAGGTTTCATATATGCACCTTAGGTCTGGACTTAAAGGGATCCTGTCACGGGAAAAACATTTTTTCTCAAAATGCATCAGTTAATAGTGCTGTTGCAGAAGAATTCTGCACTGAAATCCATTTCTCAAAAGAGCAAACAGATTTTTTTTATATTTCATTTTGAAATCTGACATGGGGCTAGACATTTTGTCAATTTCCCAGCTGCCCCAAGTCATGTGACTTGTGCTCTGATAAACTTCAATCACTCTTTACTGCTGTACTGCAAGTTGGAGTGATAACACCCCCTCCCTTTCCTCCACCCAGCAGCCTAACAAAAGAACAATGAGACTGTAACCAGATAACAGCTGCCTAACACAAGATAACAGCTGCCTGGTAGATCTAAGAACAGCACTCGATAGTAAAACCCATGTCCCACTGCGTACTATTCAGTTACATTGAGAAGGAAAATAAACAGCCTGCCAGAAAGCAGTTCCCTCCTAAAGTGCTGGCACAAGTCACATGACCAGGGGCAGCTGGGAAATTGACAAAATGGCTAGCCCCATGTCAGATTTCAAAACTGAATATAAAAAAATCTGTTTGCTCTTTTGAGAAATGGATTTCAGTGCAGAAGTCTACTGGAGCAGCACTATTAACTGATGTGTCTTAAAAAAAATATGTTTTCCCATGACAGTTTCCCTTTAATGACACACAATTTAGGGGATGGAGAGAGGCCAGGATAGGAGCCAGTTTTCCTCTTATGAATACAGCACTGCTTATTGCAGACAGCACTATATTCATGTGGAAATTGCTGTGGAAGGTAACTTGCCTTGTTTTTTGCACCCTGAAATTGTAAATGATCCCTTAGATGTATAATGGGAATACAGAATCTCTAAGTGTGGTCATATACTCCAAATTACACATCTGATGGGTAAAACCAGACTTTGCACAAGATACTCGGTACATAAATTCATAATGTGTTTAGATCTCTATAGCATGACTCTCTTTACCTCTGTTATTGGTAATCTAGATGTTCAGTGAATAGACTCTGATTATAGTGGCATATATTGGAGCCTTATCAATATGTGCTAGTAGTAATTCAGTGACAACACATGAACCTTTACAAATACAGGCATGGGATATATTACCCAGAATGCTCTGTGACCTGGGTTTTTAAGATAAAGGATATTTCTATAATCTGGATCTCCATAACTTAAGTCTATTAAAAAAATATTTAAACATAAATCAAACCCAACGGGATGGTAGTGCCTGGCAATATGTCACAAGAAGAAAAAGAAGCTTCCCAATATTCACCATTGTTTGATGGGTCCAGTCCTTAATTTAAAAAACGAGATGCAGCTCCCGATACTCCACATTTTTCCCTTTTTTAAATGTTTATATAAGTTATATACAAGTGAGGCTACAAAGTCAATAATGTGGAGGAGAGAAAACAGGAGAACTTTCCCAAGTGATAATGCTTTGTAATCTGTCTCCAAAGCAACTCAAATGCTGCTTATGTAAAAGAAGAATAAACAGAAGAGACAAATGACTCGGCAGATCAATAAACTTCATGAAGCCTGAATTCTGGCATATTAAAATGTGAATACACTGGTGTCTTTTGATTCTGGAAATTTATATCATTATTATTATTTTATGCATATAAGCTCACCGTGTTAACGGATTTATGTCTTTCAATGAAATACATTGAGCAAACACTTTTACCTTTCATATTCCAATTCTTTTGCTCTTCTGTTTATGCAGAGTAAATACACCCTGCACTAATAAAAACAGAACCTGGTTTAATAAACTGAGTCGGCTTAGAAGCAACTGCACATTTACACAACAAATTAGACAACACTCCCATAAACTTATTGAACTGTCGGCTTAAAGAACCACAAAAGCCCAGAAGGTAATTTGCTTTAATTACCATCTCAGAAAGATGTGTTATGTCTCTCTCTTGCTATAACAACCAATACCTTTTATGCCCAAATACACTGCCCTAATGCTATATATGCATTTAGAAAAGATGCTTCCCCCATGATGATGTTGAGGCCATAAAGCATGCTGGCCTCAATGTTAGCTGGCAGAAAGGATATATACAATGAGATGGTGAGCCCTTTGCCCAACAGCCAGTTGCCATTGTGGGCTGGTACACAAGTATTTAGCAAGGCATTTGCTTCTGCTTGAAGTCACTTTCACTTTTTATTTAAACATGAATTCCAATTGAGCTATAGAGCCATGAGGTCTTCACTTCAGCCTCAATTATCTAGGAGGGGGCTGTGTAGCCTTCTTGCTCTTCCTCTATCTTTCAGCGGAGCATTTGTGACTTGGGTGATATTCCAGTTGATCACAGAGGAAAAGTGCACCTGCGGACCCTTGCCCCTTAAGAACCTTCTGGTCAGGGATAAATTAACCTTTTAATGAGGGCCTGAAGTTTCAGCACCCATGATTGCATGTTTTCCCTTGAGTTGTTGAAAGCATGCACCATTCAAAGTAAAGGGAGTGGTACACTTATGAAACAATGAGGATCAATGTACACAAAAAACAGAGAAATGTTTTTATAACTAAAACATTCCTACTCGATTGATGTAGCTGGATTACAAAATGGAATAAGGCAAAGATGGTGCTTGATAGGAAATAGTTTAGCATAGTTTAGTTTTTCACCAAGCTTTACATTTTATTTTTTGACCTAGATTTGTAACATTGCAGTCACCTTTTGGCAAATGTCACATCAGAAGCATCAGATAACCGTCTGTAGCGAAAATAGTGATACTGCTCTGAGTTACATGCACAGGCAGCCATAGACTTTTCATATGGAGCAGATTTCATCCTAAAATTGAATCTTGTGGGTTTCCAGGTTGAATTTGGTCCAATGTTCTCAGTGACAGGAAGTTGCCATTAAAGTAATTGTTTACTGGAGCAGGGTTGGACTAGCCAGTGGGCCCTGGTGGGCCCTGCTAACCCACTTCCATGGTCAGCTAATTGCCTGAGAACTGCTTGCCTACTGACTTCCCCCTTGGCCCCAATCACAGCCACAACCATAGAAGGGGGCAGCAGTGACTGGGGGGGTTGCAGCTGTGGCAGGGGGTCAGGGACCTCAATGTGGAAGCTCTGTGAGCTCCAGATCTCTAGTTTGATGCTGTACTGTAGAAAAGACTCTTGTGGAGGGACATGATTACTCTTCACAAATACATTGGAGGGCATTATAGACATATAGTAGGTAAATCCCATAGTAAAAAAAAAAACTAGAAGACAACCCTAGACTTGAGGAACAGAACATTCATTTGTAGCAGTGCAAATAGTTCTTCATAGTGGTGGAAGTAGTGGTGGAAGTAAGGTTGTGAAATACTCTGCCAGGTGTTATTGTGATGACAAATTCTGTTAATGTCTTGTATGACCTCTTTATCCAAGGCTGTGTACCTAAATGAACTATGTCCCTATGTAAGTCTGCAGCTGCCTGTATATGCCATTGGGAGCAATGCTGGTTCTCCACCAGAAGAGAAAACACACATTGTGACATTAACTTTTGACCTGGTCAAGTGCCCTTAAACAATATGGAGACCCTATATGTAATAAACATGCTTAAATAAATACAAGAAGGGGATAAACTGAGAATTTATTTTTATTAAAACGACATTTATTAAAAATAAACATGCTGTAAGGCAAAATATTTCTATACAATCAGCTCCTGGTATACAGTATCTCTTCTACCATATCAACTGGGAAGTAGGTCTGCTGCTCCATAACAAATGTTATTAATAATGACAACAGCAACAATTTTACATTTAAGTATGGCATTGAAATGGAATAGATTTCTTTGAAAGAAATATCGATATTAGCCCAGTGCTTAGAAGGATGTACAGAGATAGACTGCCCGTGATGGCTGCATTTGATCTGAGCTGCAGCTGATTATAACTGACCTGAGGTTGTGTTTAATTGAAGCAATATTGTTGGCACCACATCCTCAAAAATGTCAGACTGGGTGAATTATAAATTCATGGTTGTTGTTTGGGAGGGATATATATGTTGCAAATAGGCAGATGACTGGAGAATAATTGTAGGCTGTAATTTTATCTCTCGGTAAACTGAAAAGGGTCATAACCAAACAAGTGCATATGAATAATAATGGTAGGGAGCCGCGGCACAGCCACCCCACAAAGCCATAAAGATCTGCTACAGAGTGATAAAGGTTTATTAAGCTTCAAGAATGAATTAAACTTTTGTAATCTTGTTTCGTAACCTTTTAGCATTTGCGCAGAGGCTTCATGGAAATTAAAATGTAGAATCCTCTCTACTGGATGATTTGTTTTTATACCATGCACTTAAAAAAATACAGACAATGAAGAGAAATTGAAATGAGTTGATTGTCTGGGTTTGTTAAAGGGATACTGTCATGGGAAAAGATGTTTATTTCAAAACGCATCCGTTAATACTACTACTCCAGCAGACTTCTGCACTGAAATCCATTTCTCAAAAGTGCAAACAGATTTTTTTATATTCAGTTTTGAAATATGACATGGGGCTAGACATATTGTCAATTTCCCAGCTGCCCCTGGTCATTAGATCATCACACCATAGGTTGACTAAATCATTTAAAGGGGTTGTTCACCTTTAAATTAACTTATAGTATGGTGTAGTGAGTGATGATTTGCAATTGTTTTTTAATTTTCTTTTTTTATTATTTGTCATTTTTTAGTTATTTATCTTTTTATTCAGCAGCTCTCCAGTTTGCAGTTTCAGCCATTTGGTGGTTAGGGTCAAAATTAATCTAGCAACCATGCATTGATTTGAATAAGAGACTGGAATATGAATAGGAGAGGTATTAATAGAAAGATGAGTAATAAAAAGTAGCAATAATAAAAAATATTTAGCCTTACAGGGCATATGTTTTTAGATGGAGTCAGTGACTCCCATTTGCAAGCAGAAGAAAAAGGCAAATAATTCAAAAACTTAAGGAAAAAAATGAAGGCCAGTTGAAAAGCTTAGAATTAGCCATTCTATAAAAACTAAAAGTTAACTTAAAGGTGAACCACACCTTTAAATATTATATAAATCAAACAGTATGATATTGCTTCCAGTAAGGATTAAGTATATCGTAATTGGAATCACATACAAGCTACTTTTATTATTACAGAGAAAAAGGAAATCATTTTAAAAAATTGTTTGCTTAGAATGGACTGGGCGACAGTGTTCCTGTAATTTGGAGCTTTCTGGATAACAGATCCTATACTTGAATAATGAAGCCAAAATGACATAATAATCTCCATATAGACTATAGCAGCAAGAATCTGGAATCAGCATTCTTATTGGTGAATTTCATCTATAATGAAGTTATTCTAATGCTAGGAAAGTTGCTTTGAATACTCCCAAATTCAGTTTGCAAGAACAAGGAACCAGACTTCCGTTGAGGCCACAAAGGCCTAGGCTTAGGGTAACACAATTCTAGGGGCGGCATGACACCCAGCCGAATCCACTTACTGAAGTAGGGAGGGGTGTGTACAAGGTAGGCGGGTGCTAAGACCATGCGATCTAGGAGAGCCGCAGAGGAATATCTGGGCCAGACCACAGCTCAGATGAGATTCAGATTGAAAGATTAGTCTGCAGTTTAATGGAACCACTGTCTATTGAAAGCTGAGGATTTGCAGTACTCCAAATGGAGAGACATCATTGATCATATATAATGGAAAAAGATTCTACTGAAATCCCAAATTGAATGGAATAAAACCATACCTTCCTCTTCTACAAAACATAATGATGCAGTAAATTCCATTGTTATATACATATAATATTTAATATTAAGAATACTGTATAAATATTTCCTCATCCAACATTTTCCAAGTGCTTTGCCCCTATTTTAGTTCCAGGCTGTCCATGAGAATTTGTTGCTTTATCGTCTGGAGAGAAAGAGGCTGATCAGCTGCAGGCTTTTTCATTTTGCGACTGTGATCTCCTGGTGAGGGTTTCTGTTCTGCCCGAGTCCTGGGTCATTGGCTGCTGATTTAGTTTTGATTTATATCTCAATCTAGAGATACAGTATTGCACAGATTTATTTTGATTGTTTTCATATGACCATTATGTTTGCGAGGCTGAGGTTAGAAGTCTGGCTGATCATTAAGCCTTACATTCACATCATCCCGAAATATGGTTAGATAGGGAAAGCTTATGCTTTATTTTTCTTCCACAAGATTGAATCCCTGGGGAGAGGAAAATGCAATAAAAACCAAGTAGAAATAATAAATAATAAATAATAAAGAGCCCAACAGAGTCTTGGAAAGCTTTGCATCTACTGCTGATTGAAACTTTATCCTATATATATATATATATATATATATATATATATATATATACATTCCTACTTACCATTGGCTTCTTACAGCCCATATACCAATCCTACTGAAAACATAACTCAATGCTGAGGAACTAATATTTTCCCAATCAGAGGGTAATAAGAGGAGCATTGGCCAACAAGTTTTGAAACCAGATCAGATACTTTGAGGGTTTTCCATTGATAGGGTTAAAGAAGAACTAAAATCAACCTTTTCTATAATGCAGGTATGGGGACTATTATGTAAAATGCATGGGGCCGGGGTTTTCCAGAAAAGGGATCTTTATGTAATCTCGATACTTTCATACATTGAGGGGCCGATTTATTAAACAGCAATTTGTCCGGGTTGTTTTTTGACGCCAAAAATGTGGTGGAAATAAATTTGTGAATTTTCCAGGCATTATTATGCAACAAAACTGAGACCATACAGAATTAAAAAATACTCCACCTAAAACCTGTCAAAATAATTTCTATGATTCATGGCTGGTTTTAGAAGTTTTAAAGGGAAACTGTCATGGTAAAACATGTTTTTTTTTTTAAAAAATGCATCAGTTAATAGTGCTGCTCCAGTAGACTTCTGTACTGAAATCCATTTCTCAAAAGAGCAAACAGATTGTTTTATATTCAGTTTTGAAATATGACATGAGGCTAGCCATTTTGTCAATTTCCCAGCTGCCCCTGGTCATGTGACTTGTGCCAGCACTTTAGGAGGGAACTGCTTTCTGGCAGGCTGTTGTTTTTCCTTCTCAATGTAACTGAATAGAACGCAGTGGGACATGGGTTTTTACTATTGAGTGCTGTTCTTAGATCTACCAGGCAGCTGTTATCTTGTGTTAGGGAGCTGTTATCTGGTTACCTTCCCATTGTTCTGTTGTTAGGCTCCTGGGTCGGGGAAAGGGAGGGGGTGATATCACTCCAACTTGCAGTACAGCAGTAAAGAGTGTTTGAAGTTTATCAGAGCACAAGTCACATGACTTGGGGCAGCTGGGAAATTGACAAAATGTCTAGCCCCATGTCAGATTGAAATAAAAAAAAATCTGTTTGCTCTTTTGAGAAATGGATTTCAGTGCAGAATTCATCTGGAACAGCACTATTAACTGATGCATTTTTTTTTCCCATGACAGGATTAGTGATGGGCGAAATTTGTTCGCCAGGGGCGAAATCGCGGCAAATCCGCTGACAAATAAATTCGCGAAACGCCAGCGAAAATTTGCCTAGCAAAAATTTGCTAAAAAACCGAGTCGCGCGTCGTTTTTGGCGCCAATTTCGCTGGAAATTCGCAAATTCAAAGCGAAACTGGGTAGATTCGCCCATCACTAGACAGGATCCCTTTCAGGTGTTTTTGATGCTGGCTTTTGTGCGACAATACAAAAATGTTGCGGGTTTTGAGACTTTTCTTTTCCCTTTTTCGTTTTCCCGTTCGTGCTTTTTCATTTGGGAACATTTAATACATTTTATGACATTCAAGGTTTTAGAGAAAGTGAGTTTAGTTGTGGTTTCGAAAACCTCTAAAACCTCTATTTTTAAACAGGCATTGACTTCGACTTAAAATGTATTTAAACAAATATAAATACAAAATAGTACTGTTTTGCCTCTAATAAGGATTAATTATATCTTTGTTGGGATTAAGTGCAAGTAACTGCTTATTATTACAGAGAAAAAGAAATTAAAATTCAAAAGTTATTTGAGTAAAACAGAGTCTATGGGACATAGCCCTCCTGTAATTCAGAGCTTTCTGGATAATGGGTTTCCGGACAATAACCCCTATAACTGTATTTTTATTTCATTGTACCTATCTACTACTAACACCCTAAAAATTAATATTGAAAAATTTGAACTCCAGACAAATGTCTTTATTGATATCAGTAGTAAAGAATGAAGTAGAAATGACTAGAAATGCTGCATTTTATGCACTAAACTTGCTGCACAGTGTAAAGGTGGGCGTCCCCTCAGCTCCACTGGACCACTAGGTATTCTCACACTTCAAACTGGAGAGCTGCAACATATTAAAACATACTAAAAGTTAACTCAAAGATGAACAACAGCATTTCTAAGCTTACCCTCCTTTAAGCTTTAGGTCACCTTTAAAGGAGAATTCAACCCCTACCCCCCATCAGGGCCGGACTGGCAATCTGTGGGTTAGGGCAAATGCCAGATGGGCTGCTATAAGTTGCTATAGAAAGTCACAATTTAGTGGGCTGGTGGGAGCAGTTTGGGCCTCTAAGTGGGATGATTGGGCCTCTGTGTACCTGAAATGCCAGGGCCTATTTTGATTCTCAGTCCAGTCCTGCCCCCCATCCCCACCAAGATACCCCTCCCTCCTCCCCAGCCTAAGTCTTACCCTGGGCAAATGCCCATAATGTTTTACTTACCCCACGGTACAGATTCAGCCAACAGAGTTTACGGGCGCCATCTTCAGCTGCTTTCGGAAATCTTCAGAACGAGAGCGGTGTTTTGAAGCATGCTCAGTTGGAGCAGAAGTGCGGTCTCATTCCGAAGATTACTGAAGTGGCTGAAGATGGCACCTGTGAACTTCCATGGCTGAATCTGCACAGAGGGGTACGTATAACATTGGGGCATTTGCCTGGGGTGATGCTGGGGGGAGGAGGGGTAGGGTTTTTTTAACATTAGGTTTGAATTCTCCTTTAAGATGAGCCATTTAACTTTCAGTAGAAGTGCTCATGCTGCTGAAAGAAAAACCAGACTGTGCCCACAGACTCCTACACAAAATACATTTGCAAGCTGCAATATCTCTTTTTCAGGGAAATCCTTTTAGAAGCAGAAGCAGGTCTCCTTTCCAGGCAGCATTATAAATCACAGAACCATCATTTCAAATACAATTTAAACCTGAATTATACATATGCAAAAGGAAGAGTAGTGAGCTAAAAGCCTGTTCCTTAATTCTAAGAGATGATCCTGAAGAACATTAACCTCTTTAGCTTCTTCTCATGAATTGATGATTTTTATATTAACTGCTGCTCCTTGGCTACAAAGTGCCTGTCAGGTAAAGGGGAACAAGTGGGACTCGAGATATTAACCACCAAGCTACAGACGCATAGCAATGCATAGAAACTATTAGTATTGTCTTAAGTTATTGTTAGGTTCCAGGGATTGTGCAGATAGATATATATAGCTTTATAGACAGACAGACTGACATAAATAAAGAAAACTTATGCAGACAGATGTACAGACAAAGACAGAAAGAGTTCATGTACTATAGCTAGATACATATAGATGTACAGACATAACAACATTGATAGAAATACAAATGGGAAAATACAGTAACTGGAAGGTAAATATTTTCTGAAGATCTGAAAAAATTTCCATGCAGAAATGATCTCAAATAACGTCAAAACAGTTTTATAAAGGGCAGCTCGAGGCATTTCTCCACGAGAAAGCCACATGAGAATGAGATAACATCAATCTTTGCTTTGTGGGTTTTTTTTTTCAAACTCCAAAGTCCAATTTCTTTTGCAAAACACCTACAATCAAATTTTATTTCAGCAAATGCCAGATCCTGGGAAGCAAATGAAAGTGGTTTTATTACATGCAAGTTCTCAAGCCCACAGTGTGTCAGGTGTCATCATGCTGGATTATAATATGAACCCATATTCATGTTGGTGGCAATTAGCAAGTAACAGGGAAACGTGTAGTCACCCCAGGCCACAGTTACAGTAGCTCACACAGTTCGGAAGATGGTCTCATATCATTATTTCAGTGAACATATCCCCATATCCTGCTTGATACATAATTGATAGAGGTTTCTAAAGTTTTCTTATGCAGAATCTGTTAAATATAATTATGCAAGCAGCTATAAATAGCAATGAAAACATATTTTAGATATTTTCCGATATCTTAGTAGAAAATAAAGGGAACTTTTGTAAAGTGAAAGGTCTTCTTGTTTCTAATCACAAAAACCAGAACCAATGCTAGTAGTAAACTTACCTTTTCTACAGATTCTGCTTTTCCCATAATGTGGGCTTTTCAGACACGGATAGTTGGCAAGTAAATTTACTGCATTTGTGAACAGTAGACGTTTCTGGCCCTGATTAATATTTTTGTTGGTCCATTTTTGTTGTTCATGATGCAAAATTCAGCAAAACTATACATTCCATACATGTTGCCACTTTGCAGTGTGATTTGACTAAAGTGGAGAACTGTGCACCAAATGAGGCAAATGGCAAATGAAGTTCAATTTTTACTTCATCGGAAAAACTATAAATTAAATGTATACACTAAATGCAACAGTTATGGAACATGTTATCCTGAAACCCATTATTGAGAAAGCTCAGAATTATGAAAAGGCCATCTCACCTAGACTCCCATTTTATCCAAATCTTTAAAAATGTTTCCTTTTTCTCTGTAATAATAAAACAGTAGCTTGTACTTGATCTAAACTAAGATATAATCAATCCTTACTGGAGGCAAAACCAGCCAATTGGCTTAATTGTAAATGTAATGGTTACATGAATTTCTAGTAGACTTAAGGAATGAAGACCCAACATACAGAAAGATCTGTTATATTATTATATATTATATTATTATGCCATGATTTATACAGGAGCTGTGGTGGGTGAAACTTAGTCCATTTGCAAAATGTATAATGAAGCAATTGAATTCTTAATGAGTCAGATGAAAAGTTGAGTTTAGGACTGGCCTTAACAGGAATGACTTTGTAGTTGGCCAGCTTAAATATATTGCAATATATAACAAACAATCCCTGTTCTGTTTAAAGGGTAAGGCATTTTAATAGCTTAAGGCACAAAATGTTTCAAGTTCCTTATCAACTGAGTATCAAATGAGTTGTGTGCAGAGGACCTCTTGCATTTATATACAGTATATCTCATAAAGAAGGTCCGCACTCTCAGGACTTAAAAATGAAATAATGTTTATTAACAAAAAAAGACCAACGTTTAGGCCTCTCCGAGGCTTTTCTCACTTTGACGCCGAAATGTTGTCTTGTGTGGGTGTGTATTTGCTTTTGTGTGTGTACTGGGGTTCATTTGGAATACCTTTTTCAACTCAAATTTAATATCTCTCATATATAAAATTATAGAAAATCACAAAATCAATGTAGTGTCTTTCAAAATCACTATTTCTCTTTCAGAAGAATAAACATAATATTAAAAGCATGCCCAAGTTTATGTAACATCATTGTTAATTTTTTTTTTCAGACCAAAAACTGATATCTTGGGAGCTCACAACTTGATAACATTCCATAGATGACAGAAAATGTCATCTCAGTGCCAGCTGATGCATTTTTAGGTGACATTTGTGATGTTCTTGTATATTGCACATCTCTGGCCATGTTCGGGCACTGGTGCAGAATATACCACATCCATTTTATTTCTTAATGAGTTTCTGGTGTACTGTTGAATTGTACATTGCTTCATCTTCATAGTACACTTTCAATCGCATAAAACTATGCTATACAGACATGTATATTGTTGGGTTAGCTCACCTCTTGGACTTTCACTGTTAGGCTGAGCATTGGTTAGGTAAAAATCAGGGTATGTAGGCACAATCATATAGAGAAGGAACGAGTAATGAACAACTAAGACTGAGATATGGACAAGTTGGCTGTATAAGTATTTCTGGTGAGTAAAGTAAATCTGATAATGGGAGAATTGGGGAAATGTCACTCCCCACAGAAATGTCAGTCACTCATACCCAGTAAATTATGTTGGAATATAAATGATGAATAATATGTATTTTCGCCTTTTTTATTTTGAACACAGTTTTCACCAATATACAAGAAAGGTTATGTTTTAACATTTCTCAAGGTGTTCCATTTAGAATGTATATTTCTATATATATATATATATATATATATATAATTGTATTGAATGTACATGAATACAGAGCTGCCTGAGTTTGGCAATGCTGAATCCATGAGGGGTTTATGGAAGTGGCACGTAGATGTTCCTTCTCCGGCCCCCTATCAATGTTGAAATCATGAGAATTTGGCCCAGGGAGGCACTTAGGTGTCCCCTTATACTTTCATTTTCAATGCAAATCTGCCACATGCATGCACCTAGTATCAGGTGCATAACTAAATTTCCAAAAAGTAAAAAGGCATTTATCAGATTCTCCCAATGTATGCTTGCAATGGTGTTTAACCTTAGATGCACACACACTTGGGAAAATCACCTGTCCTTACCAGGCACCCTTTCCCCCCAGGCATCCCTCCTACAGCCACTGGACCTTTTTCCCTGCTGTGTGTTACAGCATCAGACTGGAGGGTCCAAGCCCCACCAGAGCTTCCACCACAGAGGCCCCCACTTCCCCCAAAGCCCCAGCCTCACCCCCCTCCAGGCCCTATCCTTGCTGTAACACCCTCGAATACTCCTCCCCCCACATCTTACCTGTTCTCTTGCTGTGACCACTACCCCGGGCCAGGGAGGATATTAGGCAGTAGTACCGCATATTTTAGGACACCAGAACTCAACTTGTTGTACTGAAGATGAAACTGAAAACTAGTAATGTGAAAAAGTGGCAATTTTTGCTTTACCAAAACAAATTCTGAAACTATGGAAAAATTCACAAATGGAAACATTTTACCAAAATTACACCAAAGGGCAGTTTTGTAAACATTTTTCCAATGTGAAAAAAATTGATTTTCTTTCTGCACAAACAAAATGCATGGTTGAATTCTAGTGTAGATTTGCAAACTTTTAGGTATATACAAATACAACATTTCACTGCAAACCTGTAGCAAAGAAATCACTCATCACCCCTCCTTTAAATCAATATTTATATAAATAGAAAGCAGCTTTCTTGACATTGAAATAAAAAAAATATGGCCAACTTATCGCTGAACGATGCACTAAAAAAACAAAAACTTCTAAAATTGCTAAAAGTTCAAGGTTTTTTTGAACAACTACTAGCAAAAAAATCCAAAAACCTCTTAAAGTATGAATTGGATCAGCACAGTGTCCATCAACTTCATGAGACCTACTAAACTACTTTTACTTGAGGAATCTTCCTGAGCGTCATTCTTCCTGATTTTTACACTTTATAAATCTTGAGTTTCAGAGAAATAAATAAAACAGATATTTGAATGTTAGTAAACCGGCCGCTTAATGTCATATCTCAAAATAAATCTGCAATTGGCACGTTTATAGTGCATTTGAGTGGCTTAGAAACAGTAGGAACATGGGGCAATCAATACTCCAATTATGTCTGTTAAGGTTATGAATACATCCACTACTGGCTTCTATCTATTCCCTGAAAACTCTGTTGTTCTGTATTGGCAGTAATTACACCTCAGTGAACATCTAGAATGTTATAAAAGCGTAAACTCCTTGACAATGACATCTGGTGTTATTGCAACATAAAAGTTAAAATAAACCATCAGCTTGAGTTCGTTGACTATAAACATCACTCCAGGGCCTCGACTCTATGACATGGACAAGCAGCATCATCAACTGCAGCCTGCCCTGTATCTGCATATTTTTTATTGTTTTTATATAACTGTATACATATGCACATATCCTTTCTTTTTTTAATGTGTTAACGTTAATAATGTTCTTTTAAAGGATAACAAAACCCTAAAAACTAATATGGCTTAAAATAACATATTTCATATACTTGACTTATTTCACCAGCCTTAAGTTTCATCTTATCAATAGCAGCAATGATTCAGAACTTCAAACTTGTGACAGAGGGTCACCATCTTGGAAAATGTCTGCAACAATCACATGCCCAGTGGGCTCTGAGCAGCTGTTGAGAAGCTAAGCTTAGGGGTTGTTGCAAATCATCAGAGAATGAGGTTGTCCTGTAAAATAAGCTGATGCTACAATGCTGATTATTAATATTCTAATACTGATGGTACTATTTTCTGAATTGGCATGTAGTAATTATCTGTATCAATTATTAATCAGCTTTGTATTGTAAAATGTATGTTTTATGGGCACTGTATTTTGTGAGTGGGTCCCTAAACTCAGTAAGTGACAGCAGCACAGAGCATGTGAATCAGTGAATCAGCAGAAAAGAAGATGGGGAGCTACTGGGGCATCTACTGGGGAGACACAGATCTTTACTGCTAAAGGGCTGTGGTTGCCTTGGGCTGGTACACAAGCACAAAACATCATGTACAACATTTTGTTCTCCTTTAACTTCAATCATTTCTCCTTCTATTAAACTAAAGAGGTGGGTCACCTTTAATTTAACTTGGGGAGGCCCATTTATCAAAGGTTGAATTTGAATTTTTGTTAATTTTTTTTTATTCAAATATACTCACAATTCGAATGGGAGGCTATTTAAGTAAAAATTTGAATGGCTAATATATGATCGAATGGTTCCAACCCAAAAATTCCAATCGTATTCGATTCGTATTAGATTTGTATGAATCAAGCTTTTCTCCAGAAAAAAACATTGAATGTCAGAAAGGCTATTATCATCTCCAAATGGCTCGACATAGATTTGAACTAGGCAGGTTTTTGTAGAATCTTGACCCACACACACAGAAGGCTTTGGTTTATTCAACAGATTGAAGAACTGACTAGCCATCTCCACATTGAAAGTGTCTTGACCATAAAATCCTAGGATACTCTTGGATACTCTCTGGACTACTATAGAGGGTGCCCTCTAGCGTCGGCAGTGCTGCATAGCAATAAGCACAAACCAGGCATTATAAACAAATCCTTAAAAGAACTGTTACTAAACACTACAGTTTTAGGTGGCGAATATTCAAATTAGGACTGTTTCCATGGTCAAGTTGTGATATATCTCACATTTAAATTTACATTCAGACAGGGGGACGTAGATATTCATATTCCAATTTGAAATTGGTCTTCATTTCTTCTTTTTGTGTTTTTTTTTACATCAGTAATGTATCGTTCGGTTCAGCAACGCTCAGTCTTTCAGCAGCTATCTGGTTGCCAGGGTTTTATTTACCATAGCAACCAGGCAGTGGTGTGAATGAAAGTCTGGAATATGAATAGGTGAAAGGATGCTAAAAGTTTACTTAAAGGTGAACCACCACTTTAAAGGAAACCAATCTCTATGCTATATAATGAGCTCCACCCTTCCTTTCTGTGCTGTCTGTGTTCTCAGGCTTAGTTTATATGGTTTATAGAGTTTCTAATTATAAGTTTAATGAGTACAGAAAGGATGAGAGAACGATTGCCCAGTTTCAGTCCTAGGTACATTTCTACATAATTGATACAAGAAATGAGGCATTACTACCGCACTTTAACCAAAATATAAAAACATACATTCCATGTCATCTCACCTCATTGTGTGTTCTACACTAATTGTATACTAAATCTGTTGTGTATTTAAAATGATTGGTCTCCCAGCAAAAAAAGTGTAACAACATGTTATACCTAAGGTTTATTTAAGGTTCATTTACTTACCGCATTCGCTGTGGTGCATATTTCCCAGCAGTTTGTTGCATGAAAATCCCATTCATCAAAGAGTATGGGTAAACTCAGTGTTGCTGCCTTCCTACCAAAACAAGTGAAGCTGTGCCTATTGGCGATTCTGAACCCTGGAGCTACTGCTACCTTTGAGCTGGGGGAACCTCCAGAGTTTCCACGGCAGCCTGCTTCAATATCTACAGTACAGCCATGCAAAATGAATAAGGCACATGTGTAACTTATGAGTCCAGTGACAAAAATAAAATACTATGGAGCAGGCACTCAACTAAAGGCAATCTTCCACCAACTTGTTGAAGCAAAGTAATAAGGATGTATTGTGCTCACAGCCTTAAGCGTTTTGTGTTACAAACACAAGTGTTTGTAACACGAAACGTGTAAGGCTGTGGACACAATTCATCCTTTTTACTTTGCTTCAACAACAAGATGTAAGTTTACCTTAATTTGAGTTCCTGCTCCCGGTGCACCCGGGCCACTTCCTTAATGTGGTGAATTGGAGACCCTAGAGATTCCGCCTAAATATTTGGAATGTTTTTTTTTTACAATGAGAGCAGTGAAGATGTGGAATTCTCTCCCTGAATCGGTTGTACAGGCTGATACATTAGATTTTTTGCTAACTTTTATTATATAAAATTTTTTGAGATTATATTGGTTTTTCACATTGCTGCATTTTAAGCTTTCAGCATATCTGGCATGAGCATCAGTGTAATACAGGTATGGGACCTATTATCCAGAAAGGTCAGGAACTGGGGTTTTCTAGATAACAGATCATTCTGTAATCTGGATTTCCATAATAGGTCTACTAAAATTCATTTAAACATTAAGGGAATGATTTAGTAAGCTGCAACTTTTTTTCGGATCATGCTTTTTGATGCCAAAAATACAAAAAAGTGCAATTTTTTCTGGATTTATTATAGAATATATATAATAGAAGATCTTGGTTTTAGAGGTTATTTGATTAAAATAGAGTTTATGGGAGGCGGCTTTCCTGTAATTTGGATAATGGTTTTCCGGATAAAAGATCCCATACCTGAACAGAGGTCCTCATGGGTAGATAATGTTTTATCACAGAGATGATGCAGAACTAAAGGTTTTTGTTATTAGACACAGGTCTGATCTGCATTCAAAATATAAACAGAAAAAAATAGCAGCTTTTAATTACAGTTCCAAAAACACATAATATTTCCATCGGCCTAAAAACCTGCAAACTCCCCGTAACAATGTTTTTAAAGTTCTCCAAATACAAGTTGTTGTTTAGTTGTCACGGAACATAAATTGTTGTGCGCAAACATATGGCTTATTTCAATTTCCAGCCAGAACAATACCCTGGAACAGAAAATTGAGTAAGGGAAATGTACAGACATGAAATTGCTATTTCCAGAGAAATTATTATTCTAAGACCTACGCTGTTTTTATTTTTCTGTAAAAACATACAGGGAATTCTGCAAACGGTCGGATGATTACATGTATCCTACATCAATAAATTCTGTGCTTTATGCAACACATGGAGCAGAGCTGGGAGCTACAGATTGAGATGTGGTGAAGGATTAAGTAGGAAATTGATGCTGCATCGATGGGCAGTGCTGGCCAAATATATCTTCTATTCTAAGCAGATATATAGCTTGCAAGAGATTTTGAAGTTCAGGTTATTTGATTTTATTGATTAAAACTAACAACAAGTAGGTTTTGAGAGTTTATTGAGCTCTATCTCTAAAAGGTATATCCCCAATGCTAACTAGGATACAGTTCATCCTTATTGGGGGCAAAGTGTTCCCTCTGGGTTTTATTAATGTTTAAATAATTTTTTAGTAGACTTAGGGGCAAATTTACTATTATATTTGCTCGATCAAATTCGAAATTCGATAAGCATTCAACCATCGAATGCTTATCGAATTGTTTTAGGCTATCATTTTGCTCGATATTTGATTTCTCGATGAATTTGTACGATCGGATACCGATCATTCGATTTCATGAATAAATCGGGAACTTTCATTCAAGCCCCCGACAAATTTGTACGAATCGAACGCTTAGATCGTCTGAATGGTATTCGAGCAGGACTTAGTCTCAGAAGCCTATGGGGGGTTTCCCATAGGCTTCAATTTAAATTTGGTAGGTTCAATCTGGCAAAGTAGGCAGTCGAACAATCTTAAAATTTTGAATCCTTCAATCATCGAATGATTGAATTATCGAATATCCAATCATTCGATCTATTCGATGTATTCGATCATTCGGTATTGGATGATCGAAGAGGCCAAATTAGAATATCCGATTACACGAATAATTTGTACGATCGTTATTTGATCGAATTCGATCGAACTTCGATCATTTCACGTGAATTTCGTAAATCAGCCCCTTAAGGTATGGAGATCCTAATTATGGAAAGAACCTTTATTCAGAAAAACTTAGGTCCAAGCATTCTGGGTAATAGGTACTATACAGTACTTGTATTAGTTTCATTTTCTCTTATATATTCTCTTCATGCATGGGGCAATAATTATATGAAACCATAGAACAGTGAGGTTACATACAGTATAAAAAGGGACTTAAAACAGAGGTAATTGTGCTGAAAGTTTTCAGATGAAAGTCCAGTTGACGTCATTTCTGGTGTTTAGTGCAAGTGTTTGGCCAATTTTGGCAAAAGTACTGTGCCTATTGACTAAGATGTTGGTTTTAAGCAGGCAACCTGTGAATTGGTTGTTTAGCTTATAGAGCAAAGTAGTAGCTTGAGGGCTACCACCTAGTCCAGAGGTGGTGTTAACTCTGAGATCAACTCTGTAGCATTTTGATGCAAGTATTTTTGGGGTATAACAAGCAGGAACACAACTGTGGTAGTGGACATAAAGGACACTTACTATTACCTACTACTATGCTAGGAGTCAGTGGGCAAATTAAAATTTTTGGCACAATTGTCATATTTTTTACCTACAATGCAGCCCCCCCCCCCCATAATTACAGACATTGTGGCTGTGAGCAGGAGACGTACTGTATCCAATGCATTTGTGACTGATGCCCTGAAATGTGCACAACTGCACTTGCACTTTCACATGAATTGGATGCAACTGCAAATTACATTTTCATTGTTGGAAAAATTCTTAACTCAGAGAGACATTACTGAGCACAACTATACGTCTAAGCAAGCTTTTGATGCAACTAGAGAACCCCATGCATAGACAAAAGAAGAACATGCAAACTTCTTGTGGACAAACCCTGGGATAATATAGCTTAATTCTTTTTGCGAGGGCAAACCACAGCCTGAAAATTGATGTTGCAAAAGAACTGCTGCCAACCAATATATTTGACCCATAAACTGAATTTGGAGTGCCCAAACTCATCCTCCACACAACATATCACACTTTGACTCCCATGTCCCTATGACCATGCATCATTTAACCATTTTAAAACCACACTACTTAAAACTCACAAACAAAAATATACACCAATAATATGATATTTGCTCAGCTGCAAAAAGAAGCAAATAAAAATATGATATGGATATTTGAAGATATGAATTGCTGTACATGGAAAAAGAGAAGTAGGCAAAATAAAGACAGGAGATGAAGGACAACAAAACAGAAGAAAAAGGACAGCCATAGTAGTTGGAGTACTTGGCAATTTTTTTTTCATATTTCTTGATGTCAAGTTTCTTATGATCTCAGTTTGAAACAGACTCAAAGTTAAATTGAAATGGTCAGAATAATTCATATTGTAGTTAAACAACATTTCTTTTTTCTATACTGTACATATTCATTGCCCAGATCATAAAATATACAAGTTAAAACTATTATTTATATAATAATATTAATATGATAAAATGTATATTTGTTTGCTACAGTTTTTGCTACATGATTTCCTTTTTCTCTGTAATAATATAACAGCAGATTGTACTTGATCCCAATTAAGATATAATTAATCCTTATTGGAGGCAAAACCAGCCTATTGGGTTTATTTAATGTTTACATGATTTTCTAGTAGATTTGAAGTATGAAGATCCAAATTACAGAAAGATCCATCATCCGGCAAACCCCAGGTCCAGAGCATTCTAGATAATAGGTCCCATACCTGTATTCTTTAAATCATTTCTTGGATACCCACAAAGTAGCCCTGGAAACATAACCAACAGCACATGGAGATCTATTAGAATTATACATATACTTTCTGATCCAATCCTACTGCTTTGTGGATATTCTGCATTTGGTTTCCCAAGGATGAATTGGAAAATCGGAGGCTTTATCATATTGCTGGTAATAAAGGCTGTCTCTGGTCGGTGATATACTCTGTGTATTACAGCGCAATGTAGACTTTGTAAATTAGAAAAAAAGAATTTAAAAACAAAAATAAATCCACAGCGAAAAAATATAATATAAAGAAAAAGAGAAATGTGTTTTCCACAAAACTTTTGTACGTGACTCAGTGACTTGTAATGTTCTAATTACACGCAGCAGGAATGATTTATCCTTTACATTATTTATCTGTATAATGCACACACACACATCTTTAAAAGAAAAATCACAACAAAAAAGTCCCCAGATAGATTTTGTGCCGGAGGCTCAAAACTTGTTCTGGTCTTGATCTTTCCGCTTTGTTGACAATAAAAGGCTTATCTATGCGTTATGCAGCAAGCTTCAGCATATAGCATGGCGTGGGGCAAATTTACATACCCCAAGTTCTTAACTTAAGACATGAAGGGCTTATAATACCTTGGGCTAAGAAATCAGTGAGGGAATGGATGTGGAGAGGATGTTTAGGCGAATACATTGATTTGCAAAAATATTCAGACAAAAGCAATTCTGTTGTATTACAGACATGGGATGCAGAATGCTAAGAACCTATACTTCTCAACTGTCCCGTTTTCCGCAGGACAGTAACGCTTTTGACAGCTCAACCCGCTATTCACCTTCATAAGCAAAACTGTAATAACTGAAAAAAACACAGAAATGTGTTCAAACTTTCATAACCTGCCAAATTTAGTAAAATTAACATGATAATTAGGGGGTGTGGCTATAAAATTGGGTGTGGTCAACACATTTCTTTCTACTAGAATCATGTAAACATCAAATAAACCTAATAGACTGGTTTTGCTACCAGTAAGCTCTGAATTATGGAAATGACACCTCCCATAGACTCCATTTTATCCATTTAATCCAAAAAATGATTCCCTTTTTCTCTATAATAATAAAACAGTATTGAGTATTTGATCCCAAATAACATATAATTAATCCTTATTTGAATCTAAATGGTTTTCTAGAAAATTGCAGTATTGTAGGAACCCATACCATTAATGTGCCACTATGGCTTTAAATCCCTACACTTCATGATCTCCCTAGTTGCTGGGCAGATGCCCATGTATCTACAGTGTAGTTGTAATTTATATATCCCAGTTATTGGCCAGGAAGTGCTGTGACTACATCCTGTCACACTTTGGTATCATCAGTGAGAAGGGGTGGCGTTTCCTCTTTGATTTCTGGTGCCTGACCCATTAGTTTCCAGGGAGCCTGGGTACACCAAGGCCCAATAAAGCCAGTTTGCCCTAGTGGGATCTGAACCTCTGGTGTTCAATTCAGGGAGCAGGGACCCTATGAACAAGGCTAGTGAGTGGCAGGAATTTAATTGTTATAGACTCTCTAGGAGAGTAAGACAGTGAGGAAAGATAAAAGGAGCAGCTTTGTGCTCCATTAAGGAGGTGTAGCAGGGAGTAGCTTCCCTAGGCTGTAAGATTTTCCTACAGTGAAGGGACCACAGTAGATAGGGTGTCAGGTTTTCGGTTCTCCTCCTGGACCACTCCACTGGGTGCGATTCAGACCACATGTGAGGTACTTCTGCCTGGTTCACTTGTCTCTGACAAATAAAGTTATTATATTCTGTTTGATTTGCAAGAACCTCCTGGTGCCCATTTCTTTATTAATGAAAGCACAGTAGCCGGTGGGAGTTGTAGTTGCACTACACCGCACCTTCAATACTTCCCTTTTGCAAAGACCCTGTCTTAAGTGATAGAGTCCAGTGTAACCCATGCACTGGCATACTAGATGGCTCTTAACCCTGTTGGCCTTGATAGTCCAAAAATGTATTACAGAATGAAGATCAAACAGCAGGCCCCAAGTATTATGGATTTATATACATATATATATATATATATATATATATATATATATATATATATATATATATATATATACATATATATATATATATATATATATATATATATAGCCAATAAGTATGATCCGCACTCTCAAGTGCGGATCATCAGGATCTGCTAAAATCGGTCCTTCTAAAGTGTGTATTCCAAATGGTGGTTGGGTTATGGTGATGAAGTTGACATTCACATTCTAAAGTGTTTTCCCGCAATGTCTTGTATTTAATGCATTCCCATATATATATATATGGTATTTATTTATATATTTTTATGGTATTTTCATTGCATTTTTATTGAAAATTACCACAGAGGTTATCTTATAACAAAAATGATTACACATTTTATGGAATACTATCTCACTAGCCATTGTCCGGTTTATGGAATACTATCACATAATTTATATAGTTTACTGAGATGGTCACAGATATATGTATTCACAAATATACATTTAATTGCACTTAATGAGTGGATTTGCATATCCAGCACTGATTGGTTGATTCGAATTGACACAGTTATTTATGGTGTGTTGTGAAAGCATTGTATTATCCTTGAGAAAGTTCCGAAGTAGGACCAAAACGTGTCACGGCTGGCACCCTAAACCCAGAACCAATGTCAAGCACCCTGGTCTAGGCTCGTGCTTCTGCCTATAACAGCCGCCTTTCACCTTGGGAGGAGCCCTTGGCTAATTGGATGCCGCCAGGTCTTAAAACGAGAGATGCAAGGCGAATGGTTCTGGGCAAGCAAAGGGGCACAACTGTAAAGGCAATAAGGCCAAAGGTCACGGTACAAGTAGGAGTAGGCAAGTTTGTAGTCAGACAGGCTGGGTCGAGGCGGGCGGTTAACAAGGATCGTCAGGCAGGCAAGGGTCAAATCAGAGTCGGAGTACAAGCCGGGGTCAGGTTACAGAATAGAATAGTCAGGAACAGGCCGGGTCAAACACAGGAGAATACTATCAGGATGCAAGGAACGAACGTACAAAGGCTCAGGAAGCACCAGGAAACAAATCCTATCACGGGCAATTTGCTAACACTAAATGCCCCTTTAAATACATTTGAATTTCGCGCCATTGCGCACCGACGTCATCACGCCGGCGCACATGCGCCTTTAAATAAGGAAGTACGCGGGCGCGCGCGTGCTAAGGAACCGGCACACTGTTGGAAACAGCGCGAGGAGGAAGTCAGCGCGGCGGGCGTCGGCGCGGCGGGCGTCCCCGCCGAGGGGGCAGCAGGTGTCCCTGCTGTCCCCCCACTAGACCACCAGGTATTTTCCTTACAAAACGTATGATGCGAATAAAGGAGTGAATTTTTAAGCACACAAATGGAGTACACACAATACACACACACACAAAAGTAAATCTACATACATATATAGTAATACTTAAACAAGGTAATGCAGCTCAATCCCTTAGCGATTGGGTGCACGTGGGCTGGCTAAATATACAAAAAACTAGAAAATTCCCCAGCACTCCAACCTTTAACCCCTAAGTGAGAATTTGCACAACTGAACTGTAACTAACAAAAAAGACACTTTTAGTTACAAGGTTTGTACAAAATATGCATAAGCTGACGCTCCCCGTCAAGGCAGTGTCCATGCGTCAGTCCTATCCTAAGCGAAAAAAGTATTATCTTTGGATAAGAGAGAGCTCCCAACCCCCATTTAATTAAGTCTTTGGAAGAGATCATGCTAAATAAATAAAGAGAAAAACAGGTATGGTCTTTCTCTCCCCAAAGATAATACTTTTTTCGCTTAGGATAGGACTGACGCATGGACACTGCCTTGATGGGGCGCGTCAGCTTATGCATATTTTGTACAAACCTTGTAACTAAAAGTGTCTTTTTTGTTAGTTACAGTTCAGTTGTGCAAATTCTCACTTAGGGGTTAAAGGTTGGAGTGCTGGGGAATTTTCTAGTTTTTTTTTACATATATATATATATATATATATATATATAAAATTATATTTACAGTATATGTACCTCTTTGTTCTTGATATTTTGCCCTTCTGTTTGTGATTATTGTCCCACTGAAAAAATAAATGTCACTGACAGCTTGTCTTGCAGCATTTTTTTAATAAGGTGCTAACTGTGCATCAAGGGTTAGATTAGCACCACACATATTGAACTGACTTGATTTAACTTTTTAATCTGTAATATTTTTCTAACATTAAGCAAAAATATCAGAATTATAAAAAAGATACATTTTTTGAATATCATTTTTTTTTTAATTTCCCATATTTTATTCTCTCTGGTTCCCATTATATTATAATATATTTTCCACTTTTTTTTATTCTTAGCACTACACACATACATCCCTTAAAACAATACTTTTAGAAGGCAATTTATAAAAGAGATAGAAAAATAAACATAAGTTGGGTATTGGAAGGTTGTGCAAAATGAGTTTGAAATTGTTAAGCACTGGGCTACTTAAAATAAAATATTGGATGGTGCTGTCAAGGTTACTTCTCTCATAATAGTAGTTTCAGGACTGACCTCATTTGCAGTGATGAAGACCTGTAAAGGCACCTTAGAGCAACCAATGGGGACCGGCAGGGCAAGCAATGTGGTTGAAAATAATCGAGAACATGAACAATAAGGATGACAGCGATCATTATGTACGAAGCGAGGTAGATAAGTTGACCCTGTGAAACAAAGGAAAGCAGGAAGCTAACTATGTAATACTATTATTGTTTTTCTCTTTCTCATACATAATTTTATGCTGTAAAAGGGAGTTTCTTTGTTTACCTAAGCAATGCCGCTGGCAGTTTATCTACTGATACAGTCTGACATCTGAACAACAGACATTAATCAAGTTAATGTGTTCAGCAGATGTAATAGAGAACAGTGCCTGTCTATTTTATTACTACAAAGACCTTGACAAGAGATGACTGAAATCGGTTATGTACTGCCTGTACCTGCACCATGTCTAAGTTATCATTTATTACAGTGATACATACACAGTCACAATGCTGATCACAGTTTTTTCATCTTTGAGTTTGTTCCCTTGTCTCTGTGAGTGTTATTCTAACTCAATGTAATATAAAACAAAATTGAGTTCAAGGATATAGTTTCTCCCCCTCACACCAAATGCTCCACTTCTCATCCACTGAGGTAACTAAAATACCCTGCATATTAGTGATGTATGAGTCAGGACAACCCAATCCACATCTGACCATAACCAGCAAAAACTTAACTCACACCTGACCCTAACCCGCTAAATGTTGCCATTATAAGGCCTACACCAAACCCATGCCTGTAGCTTCTAATTCTATATGCTGCTTGTATGCATGCCTGTGATTCCAAGACAGGGAATCTTCCAGAGCAAAGGCAGTGTGTACTTCTCAATTCTGACACACACCCAACCCAAAACCACAATGGTTGACTAATTCCAACCTGAACCCACCCAACTGGTGGTCAACCAGTGGGTTTTAGGTCATCCCACATATCACAACAGCATTTATAATTGTGTATAGTGCTGCTCTGTATAAGTTGTCTATTCTTAAGCATATCATTTGACTTTTTACAATATAGACCAGTAAGCCTGAGCAAATGATCTAAAGAAACTTGACTTACAGAAGGCATGGCTTCTTTTTGGTCAACCTCATTTCTGAGGAAATTTTCCCACTACTATTAAATTGTCTCATGTAGTAGCATGGATGAGTGCATATGGGTATGGGGATCATGACTGGTAACATTTGTTCCTTCCTTATGGTACATTTCCAGCCATTGGCTTACTGGAGATATTAGTTATAGATAAATATTTAGTGAACTGAGGTAGGCATATACAGGCTAAAAAAGCTTGAGACATAGTGTTTTATGGATAAGGAATCTTTCTGCAATTTGGATCTCTATACCGTAAGTCTATTAGAAAATTATGTCAATATTAAATAAACCCAATATTCTGGTTTTGCTTCCAAGAAGGATTCATTATATCTTAGTTGGAATGAAGTACAAGTTATTGTTATATATATACATATATACAGTATATAACAGAGAAAATTGGAATCATTTCATAATGGAGTCTATGGGAGATGGCATTTCTGTACACGTATTTTGGATCTGTTATACGGAAGCCCATTTTCCAGAAAGTTCCAAATTACGGAAAGTCTTTCTCCATTATAATCAAATTTTTAAAAATGATTTAATTTTTTATCTATAATAATAAAACAGTAGCTTGTACTTCATCCAAACTAAGATATAATGAATCCTAATTGGAAGCAAAACCAGCTATTGGGTTTATTTTATATTTACATGATTTTCTACTAGTCTTAATGTGTAAGTATCCAAATCACGGAAAGACCCGTTATCCAGAAAGCCCCAGGTCCCGGGAATTCTGGATAATAGATCCCATACCTGTAATCGGATAATGGGTTAAAAGATCTTATAGCTGTATTATTTTTTAATTGTAATATTTACTTCCTAAATCCCCATTTTTTCTCTTTAAAATTCACCTTTCATTCTCTTAATTCCATTTCCTTGCTTAAATATTATGTATACACATTCCATCAGTATTACTATATAAAAATAATATTATTACAAAAAATGGATCTAGGAATCTCAATAGGCAAATTTTTCTGCAATTTATTATGTTGGTGCTACTGATTATGAAATATTCTGCCTACAGTAAATTTGACCAATATGTTGCAGTATATTACTGTATATAGCCCTAGGGAAAAATATATATATGTTAACAGCACTAGTCTCAATAATTTATGTTTTTAATCTTGAATTATGCATTAGTATAATGAAAAATGAATTACGCATTTTTTCAGTGAGAATGTGATTGTTAAATATGATTATATCATTCTACAGTATAATCAAGATCCAATGTGAACTAATGGCAGTCACTGGTAAAATAAGTATATAATCAGTGTATGATGATTGCAGAGTTTCTTGGGTAAATATCTGGTCTAAATTAAGGGCACCAAAATGTTATTAGGAATACCGCAAATGAGGAAATAAAGATGAGTTCACATTATGCTCTGGCATGTAGGGTTGAGATATGTGATGATGGATGAAAGTTTTCTCACTGATTATATTTTATTATTTTGTAAACATGGCCTTACAAAGATGGAGGATAGTTCAGGAGGCCAAAGCTTCACTCTAGAGAAGGAAGTAGCTTGTATCAGAGAAATGAAACAGAACTAAATTGTAAGAACTTACCCTGGTGGCCTAGAGGAGGTGCAATGGGGTTGTCCTCTTGTACTCCTTCCTGTGCACCGATGGATGTTCTAAGGAAGTAACCGTGTCACTCGCTTCTAGGTTTGAAGCGCTGGTGAGGTTGTGTTTGGTGAGAAGTTCAAATATTTAAATGTGCAGGTGCCATTTACTCATTGCCCAAAGTTAGGTCTACTTGTCTACTTTATAGTTCCTGGGTGTGTTTCTGCTATATTACTGTTCTGTTCCTGACCCTGCTTGTCCCTAATTACATCTAGTTTGCTGCCTGTCCTGATCTTTGCCTTTTTTTTCGACTACTCTCTTGGATCCTTGGATCTGAGTTTGGGATACCCTACATTACTAAAATGGAGGAAGATGGGTATGTTACTCTAGAGGCTGACTACAGTAAATTGTGTGAATTAAAAATAAAAGGTAACTTATCCTTTAAAGCCCACTTAAAGTCCTCTTTGAACTTTACACACAGTGTGAGTGTTAGATCAATTTCCCAAAATTACTAACGTATCATTCTTTTTGCCAAGACTAAAAAATCATCAATAACTTGTGCAACTGGAGCCAACTACCTAACAAATACGATTGCCTTGTTCTGTTTGAAGTGATGCACTTAATAGATTTTTTAAATTTAAATCAGACGAGGGGTCATTTACAAACACCACTGCAGTGTGCAAAGTGTAGATATACAAATTGCAAAGATTTCCCCTTAACTCAAGCATCATTGTGGCTGCACTTTGAATTGTGCGCAATTATGTAAAATTATATTTAAAAAATGTAAATTTTGCTGACATTTTAACTACAACTCCCAAATTTCTATAATTCTGTCCCTTTAAACTCTATTATAGTGATGGGCGAAACGGCCGCGTTTCGCTTCGCCGAAAAATTCATGAATTTCCAGAGAAATTCGCGAATTTTTCGCAAATTCGCGAAACGAGTCGCGTGTCGGTTTTGACGTGCGTTGCGTCAAACGCGCCGCGTCGCGTCGTTTTTGACGCGCGTCGCGTCGTTTCATTTTTTTTTGCCAATTTTTTTGCCAGTTTCGCTAATTTATTCGCCAGCGGTGAATCGCGGGAATTCGCCGCGAATTTGCCCCTGGCGAATAAATTCGCCCATCACTACTCTATTATCAAGAGTTACCAGGACACTAAATGCTACTGTATGGCACTTAAAAACAATCAAGGGAAAATGTATGTGATATTGATGATTCTTAGACATCCTAGTCTTTCTGCTATAAGTAGACCCTTCTGGGTTTATGCAAACAAACATAGTTCATTTTCACCAACATCAATGCCCTGATGCTCTGAGTACAATACATACGTCTAAGTAAAACTGCACCTGATGGAGTCACCATCTGGAACAAAATAGTCATTACATTTGTATGATAACCTCTCCTCAGCAGTTGTGCTTCTTCATTTGTTTGTATGCAAAATGTCACTTGACAGTTTTTTTTCAAGCATGACTTTTTTTAAGAGACACACTGGATTCATACAGGACTTACTCACTAGGGGACTGATAATGTAGCTTTCCCTTTAAGATAATAGTCTTCTAATGTTTGGCTGGCTTGTGAGCCTAAAGCTAAATGTTTGGACAGCTAAGGGAGTCCGTTGCCACAGAAGGGAATCAAGCCATTGTAACCCTGGCCAAATATGACCCCTACATTTCTTAAGATGGCCACTAGGTGACACCATGTAAGGTTATATAAACTGATCACATATGTGGTGGGGTTCTTTTGTTGCATTCCTTCCTTAAGCAGGCAGGAAGGGTCTTGAGGAACCTTGATAGATCAGGTTTAGTAAGCAGAAAGCTATCAATAGATCACCATAGGAGTGATTGACAGATTAGGGTATTTTTTGTCTTAGCATTCTTAACTCCCCTGAGGAGTGTGAGTAGGATTTAATTACTGGTTGAGTCACTTATTAGGGAACTTAGTGCATAGGTCCAAGAATTAGAGAGGTGCCTTTGGGTTCCACGTTGGATAAGACCTGAAAGCTTGAAGTACATATCTATATGCTCTGCTCTCATTGCCTACCCTGTGGGGATTCCTACTCACCGATGTGTGCATTTTGAGTATATATCTATCCACAAATGTTAAATGTTCCTGTATTGTTCTTACAAACTACTTTGTGGACCTTGTGTAATAAATCAGTCCTATTTTTTAGATAAGAACCGTTTGCTCCCATTTTTATGCACTACCCAATGTCTCCACATAATGAGGGTTTGCATATGGGAACAGAGAGTTTCATCCTGGGCAATTCATAATAAAGCTAGTAGTACTTGGCAGCTTTGGTTAGGCTCAACTTACTATAGCATTACATACGTATACGTACCTAGAAGTCAAATAGCAGTTTAGTCAAGAACATAATAATTGCACCTTAAAGGGAAAGTTGAAGGACATATTTTGCTAATAATTGTAAATCCCTGACATTTGGTACAGGGATTTGCATTAACTACTGTACAAACTCCTTTCATTTTATGTTTACATTTTCCATAAATCCTGCTGCATTTAATTATGTCTGTGCACAAAGTATTACAAGGATTACTTTTTGCAGAGGACATCAAATGTCTGCTTATTTATAATAACCTGTATGTAATGGTTACAAACAACACAACTATTTTAAATAAATCAAGAGAAATTGAAAACATATCTCCTGTCTTCAGATCTTCTCACTTGGTGATTATGGATTATCAAAGTCATTTCATGCTAGGATTACACAGTCAAACACTGGATCTTGAGAACAGAATTAATAAAGATGTTGCAAATGGAATGCTCAATATGAAATGTTCTTTGCACACATTCAACAGGGATGTTAGGTTTTACTGCGAAATTGTGTTTGAAGCCCCCACCTTACTGGATGTTTTAATTCCTGTATTCCAATTCACTCTCAGTCCTATTCTACTTCTTATCCCAGTTGTCAGAGCCAACCTGTATTATGTATTAGAAGTTATCAATCATTTTGCCACAAATCATCCAAAATTGAAGGACTATTTTTTTATATAGATTTTTTGAATTTATGTCAGTATGTGAATGGGAAGTGAATCAATAGGAAGATAATCTTCATCATTCAAGCAATCAAACTATTGAGATTTTGAACAAGTTTTAGTTTCTCAACCTTGCCCTCAAGATGTTGCCACAACTTATCTCAATTGCTGTTAACCCATCAGACTGGTCCACTTGACATCTTCAAGTCAAGAAGGAATATTTCCCCCCTCTGAGTCAAATTGGAGAGGTTTCAAATGTTTTTTTTTTTTTGCCATCCTCTGTAACCTGTTTGATTATGCTGCAGTGGGACTGATGCGGACAATAGATGGCCGGGTGGACCTGTTGCGGAAAAGTACATACTACACAGCGTGTCGTTTGTGGTGGCAGGCTTATGGAAGGTGGGCACTCTTTACGGTCCTTTATGGTCCTGTTACGTACTCAACATACCTACAGTGGAGGCAACACATTCCAGCTACAGCTGAAAACCGCACCCCTGGAGGTAAGAGAAGGGTTTATCTCTGATTTTTATTAAGACAAAAGGGAGACCCTTGTATTGTTTTTAATCACAATACACATGGGGTACCTGTCCCGCCACTAAACTTGTATATCACTTAGGATGTTTATCACAACCAGCAATTAGATACAAATTTTAGATTTCTCACACATGATTTGTTCATCTATAGGGCACTAACTCTAAATATGACATTTTCTTAACCACTCCCACTTATGACAACACTAGTGCTGTTTGGCGCCTTTTGTTTAATTTGTATGTGTATAAATATCTTTGTTTCACACTAGTCTTGTTCTTCCTGATGACGGCTCACCTTTATGAGCCGAAATGCTGAATAAACCAGCTTTTTTTTCAGAAAAGAGAGTGCGGAATTTTTTTGTTTTGTTGATATGCATTCATTTTCCTGCACCTAGGCAATTACCGGTTTTCTGAGTAATTATGTGTATATATATATATATATATACTCCAAAAGTCCGCACACACTATCTGGGTGCTAATTGCCATTGGGTGCTGTGCTTTAGTTGAAATGTTCACAAAGGCAAAGAGTACAACGTTTTGGTTGTGTCCTACAACCTTTTTCAAGATATGTATACCAAATGAATAACGCTTACCAATAACATTTATTTGGTAAACACATCTTTAGAAAGGTTGCAGTACACAACCGAAATGTTGATGTGTACTGGATGTAATAATATGTCATTTCACCTTCAAATTAACTTTTAGTATGTTGTAGAAGGGTCAATTCTAAGAAACTTTTCAATTGGTCTTCATTATTTATTTTTCATAGTTTTTTAATGATTTGCAATTTTCTTCTGTTTCTTTGCAGCTTTCAAATGGGGGTCACTGACACCATCTAAAAACAAATGTTCTGTAAGGCTACAAATGTATTGTTATTGCCACTTTTTATTACTTATCATTCTATTCAGTCCATCTCCTATTCATATTCCAGTCTCTTATTCAAATCAATGCAGGGTTGCTAGGGTGATTTGTACCCTAGAAACCAAATTGCTGACACTGCAAACTAGAGAGCTGCTGAATAAAAAGCTAAATAACTCAAACTACAAACAATAAAACATGAAAACCAATTGCAAATTATCTCAGAATATCACTCTCTACGTTATACTAAAAGTTCACTCAAAGGGGAACCACCCCTTTAATACATTTTGGAGAAAACGACAATCGGAGTGCGTGCTACTCTTTGCCTATATATATATATATATATATATATATATATGTATATATATATATATATATATATATATATATAAATAAAATAAATAAATAAAGAAAAAAGAAACTTAATTCCATTCTCCATCTGTTCAATACTTCCCATAACAATGCTGGCACAGTAGCTGCATAGCCTTAAAGCAAAACTGTCATGTCTATAGTATCATGAATGTGCAATAAATCTATTCCTCCTACAGTTTGATACATATAAATTATGTATTAGTGCACTTCTCCCATTCCTAACAATGTTTTTCCTGTTGTCAGTCTTGCTATTGATAGTAGGATATCCCAATCCCTAATTCATGCTGCTGTCATTTTTTTACATCAAAGAAAAGACCTAAAGAGATCTGTGGCAACTGACAGTGAAGCATGTTAGTGCAATCTTAAAATGTGTTTTGTTAAACTGGGAAGGAAAAACAAATTCTCCAGATTAGCTTGTTTAAAATATTTATTAATTTAAAAAAGTTAAAATATTTGTGTATACAAATCGGATGAGGGAAAAAACTCATGCATACCATCAGCATACAGTTGAAAAATAATAAGAACTTGACGTGGGTTGTTAAAACAACTGTGTTACTGTAACTTTAATTAAGAAGTTACATATACGGAGTGAGTCCATCGGATCAAAGACAAAAGCATTTTTTGTGCCTACTTTTTGTTCTAATGACATATATAGATATTCACACTTTCACTAAAGGTTTAACCATTATTATTATACCACTCAGACTGTGACACGTGAACATCATAAAAGAAATTATTTCTGGGAATACTATATCTTGAGTACATATGGATGCGTGGGTTAAAAAAAAATTCTGATGGTTTAATGGTACACACTCTTGATATCATCCTATTTTTAATGTATACAATGTGTGCATCGTGTGTTTGATTAATTGAAACAACCAATGAATCTGACATGTGGAAAGGTGGAAAATTGAAACATTATATTCTGAATGTTATAAAATAAATAGCTTCAATATGAAACATTATTCCTCGGTAAACTCCATTTTCTCTACCGAGAAACCATTTATTAACACAAACATTCCCTCCAGTTCCTCTGGTTATTTTTTTCTCTCCTGCTAAATGATAAAAATATATGAAGAACAAATGTCCTTTTTTATCGGCAGTTGCAGTAAAGGAGAGATGTATATTATTGCGTATTTACATATTTTATCTCATTTTCCGTAACCTCAATCTGTTTTCTTTGTCCCTCTTTTTCAGTACATTGATAAATTGATTGAAAAAATGTTCCTGATCTTTTTTCTTTTGAACAGCACGAAAACGTTGATCTCTTCCATATTTTTCTGCAAATTCTTTAAATGCAGTCCTGAAAAAAAAAGTTTTCAGTACTCAGTTCAGTTTTACTTGAAGTAAATGTTATATAGAAATAATAAAATATAATACATTTTTTTGAAAAAAAAATGTCTTCATTTTTTTTAAAAGCCCCTTTATATATATATATATATATATATATATATATATATATATATATATATACAGATGCAGCCACTTAGATTTGTGTATTAAATGCGTCATGACTCAGAGCTAATTGAAGAAACTGTGTTATCTAAAGTTATCTTAATTCATTTAATGCATTTAACCTTTTCATTAGCATACCAAAGCTCCATTGTTAACAATGATGAACACTTTAATTAGTTGGGATGCTGTGACACAATATTCTGTGTAAAATGAGACAATTGTGAAGTCTGAGTTTAGTTATTCTGTGTCAAACACACAATTCAAAGTGGCTTCATCTGTATATATATATATATATATATATGTTGGAAACCTTTTTTAATTAACAAAATGGTTTTGGTATTAGATTATCAGTAAAAAAAACAAGTTGATATTTGGGGGCAAATTTATTAAGGTTCAAATTGAAAATTTTAATTCAAATTTTCGAATAAGATTTTTGATCAAAACTCACAAATTCTAATTGGGAATAATCCAAACTCGAAATCGAGATTTATCATAACAGGATCCTGGGAACAATTCAAATTCGACTATTCACCATCTTAAATCTGCAGAGTTCATGTTGAGGTCCAGTGACTCATTTGAAGAAGTTAATAGCCTTCCTGACATTCATTTTTTTTTTTCGGAGAGTTTAGTCAAATTCGATTCGAATTTATTTCAAGTTTTCAGGTCTGTAAATTTCGTTCAAGTTTTAGATATTCAATTTTTTTATTAAATAGCATACTATTCAAATTTCGAGGTCATTCGAGTTCATTTGAGTAAAAAAAAACTGTGATATTAATATAAATATTATAATAAATATAATAAATATGCCCCCTTTCATTCATCAATTGCAATCTTTTTATAATACTGTTGTGATATTTAAAGCATATCTATTCAGATGAAGTAAAGGGTTTCTAACTGGGATTTAAATGAGCTGTAATATTAGATGTATTAGGATCTTATTAATTGAGCTGCGTAAAATAATTTAAGACAAACTCGAGGTAAAAAGTGGAGTGAAATAGAGCTGTGTTGTTGAGGACTTCTGTGGATCTTTGGCTGAGGAGGCAGTTCAAATAACAAAGCAGCAAACCTGTGGATACACCCAAAACAGAAAGAAGGATCAAGGGAATAGATAATATAGTTGCTAGGTATAATCCAATGGATATAATTCCTAGGAGCATATTAGGTAGGTTACCCATATATTATTCTGTCTTCATGCTTTATCCTGTTGGCAATTATTGGGGTTGAACTTGATGGACTATTGTCCTTTTTTCAGCCTGTATTAACCAGGTAACTATTTTTGTTACCCACAATACAGCATTTTCCGTGACTGTGAGGGGAAGATGATGTATTAAAACACCCACACTAGCATTTGTTGTTTAACATGCATTGAACAGAATTGTGAAAAAAAATTGTAGTTGGGATTGAAACATTTCTTGCGCATTTGTGTCAAAATTATGTTTATGTAAAACTTGAGGTGCAAGAATGCTGCATGTATTGACACAATTTGCTATGGGAACCTTGGAGCTGCCTTCATCTTCAAGGTAGCTCTAGGATTTTGCAGGTTCAATAGTCATACCTGCTTGTTATCAAACCATTTTTAGGCAGACCTAGAGCAGCAGTGGAGGATTTAGCCTGAAGACCAGTTAGGGTGAGAATTGGGGAGAATGACTATTTGTTCTCCGAACCTAGCTTTCTTCAAATTCTTGGAACTACTGTTCAATGTCCTATAAACCATTGTTTAATCTTTTCACTTTGTTAGAGGGACCCTGGCCAAAGGTTTACCCTGAAACAGGGGCTTACTGTATATTGATAAAGTATGACAAACACTGATTTAGACCCTAGCTTTCAATAAAAGCAGTTCAACTATAAAATTATTTAGATTACATATTGCAAACTAGATTATACCTTGGAGTCAGTTTTGATTCTTCTAGAAGCTTTTTAAACTCTTCTTTGGCAACCATTAATTTGCTCCTCTTTTCTTTGTATTCTTCCTTAATCCGAGTCTTTACAAATTGTTCAAATACCTTGGAGAGAGGAAATAATAAAGAGATTAAATGGATTATGACATGACTACAGACAAGGTGTTTGTGCAGTGTTCTCAATTTAAAACGTATCTCCCTTTATAGCATCAGCGTATTTTATCTGTTCAGATGGAGCATTATACATTATTAGATAATATCTTAAAAATACAAACTCTCCTTCACTAAGTTCATGAAAGTCCCACTTGCAACACCAAAAATATATTTACATTATAGTTTTAATGTAGATCTTGGACACAATAGCAAGTAGGGAGTGGAAATCCTAGTTAATAGGGTTGAACTTTTTTTGGTACAGTTTTGCAATAAAATATGCAATTTCACCAGCATTGAATGAATCTGTACATGCATTTTCTGTCTGGTAAAAAAATGCTGTCTTTTGTTCATGAAAAAAACATGGGACTACCCAAAGAGCTGTGTTTGGAAGTAATTGGCAACAGGGGCCTTTTTCCCATGAAGAACATTTGTAGCAATGCATTTTATGGAAATTTGAGTAAATTTCTTTCATAAATATTTTTACAGAATATTCAGCAAAGCAAAAAAAGGCAAATTTAATTAATCATTTCTAGTTCAAACTTTATTTCATTGTTTTAATTTTATCACTCTCCCTAGCATATGATAGGCTTTACAGAAGTATGGGGTATCAGTTTATCATTATTAATTCCAATAATAATGTTATTATTAATAATCCCTTACTGGCCAATTTAGCTACAATTGCTTCTTTATCACATTCCATATGAAGCAAGGCTCAATTGCACCAGACAAATTATTCAGAAAATGCTTAGATATACCAACGCCCTTTTAAAGTTATAACCCTAAAGTCCATTGGTCATTGGATGAACTGATAAACATATCTTACCCCAAAGTATATTTAAGAAAAAAGCAGATATACTGGACTCAACACGTTTGATTTAAATGACCCCCTTCATTTTTTTCAGAAATGGAAAGTTATGCTCCTGTCTAACACCATAGTAAATTCTTCTAGCCCACACATTAAAAATTTACCTGCTTTCGTTCTTCTGAGTTCAGTAAAAGGTAACGAGGGTCAAATACGATTTTATGCAACTCTTTTTCCCAGGTGGAGAATGCTGAAACCTAGGGACCAGTAAACATGCCATCATAAAGGTAATAAACTAATCCATAATTACTGAAGTAAACACAATTTCAGTATACTGTTCCCCTTTGAGCAATCATTTTGACAGGGGATCAGTTAAAACATTCTGGAGAAGTGTCAAGTAATTTACCTTTAGATATAGCAACAACTCCATCTGATGAGTGTATTGTACATAGCATTCCAATACTGAATACTTTGCTCAGTTTCTTAGTATGAGAAAAAGGCTCTACTGACCTCCTCAATCTTCATGTGAGCACTTCTACATTCTACTTGTACATTAAAAAGAAAATATACTCTATCCCATTAATAATTTACATTAATATTACAACATTGTTATGTATGTTTTTTATTAATGGAAACATTGTTATGAAGAAATTAAACGTTCCTTCTAAACATATTTGAATTTATATAGGTAGGCTTTCATTAGCATGCACTACGAATCTTCAGAAGGAAACAAATAGCATATAAAGAATTATACATAGGGGACTACATCCTAATGCATGGGCAAATGTAAACGGTACTTAACATTTTAGGCAAAAAAGTAAAACATAATCACTTCACATGTGACAATTAGGGGCAGATTTACTAAGTGAAAATTCGAATAAAATTTGAATTTTAAAAATGTAAATTTTGAAGTAGTTTTGGGCTACTTGTCCAAAATTCAATTTGAATTGAAAAAAATAAAAAATAAAAAAATTTTAAGGACTGTCTCGTTAAAATCCTTTGATTTCAACTATTTGCCACCTTCAAGCTGTCAAATTTCCATTCTAGCATATGTGGGACCTCCTGGAAGCTTTCATAAAAATTCTGGAAAATCAAATTTTTTTTTGAAAATCTTTTGATTCAAATTCAATTGTATGCAATTGAAAACGGACCTATTCGATCAAAAAAGGTCAATTTTTTATCAAAACCCCCCCAAAAATTTGATGGTTGAATTTCAAATTTATTTTAATTCAAAATTCGACCCTTAGTAAATCTGCCTCTTAATCTAATAAAAGTAGAAAAATAAAAACAATTGAAATGTTTATAAGAACACTGCAGACATATTGTATTGTTCCACCATCTTCCTGCCGTTGTCATTGGGTCCATAATTTTTCTTTATATGGTGGTATTTTATGTTTGTAATTTCTTCCTGAAGACCTGTGGTGCATGCTAATGAAAGCCTACCAATTACCATTGTCAGAAGTAACTTTTATACACAGCAGCACAAATATAAAACAAATATATACAAGAGCAGCACAAATATAAAACATAAAGAATCAGCTACTGTACCCCTCTCTCGAGAAGCATACTTCTGAAGCACGTCATACGTTCCTCCAAAGGGGGCAATAATTCCAGAGAAGCTGTTTTCTCTTTCTTCTCTTCCGTGTTGGCATCCTCTTTTTCGTTAATGTGAAGGTCTTCAGTTCTTCAACAATTTGATAATACAACACAAAAAGCTTAGGTAAACCTTCAAAACATCCAAAACATTTATCAAAGGTTGGCCAGCATAAAGGTGTGCAATACAGATTCACTTGGATTTGTAAGTTAAATGCGTCATGACTCAGGGCTAATTGAAGAAACTGTGTTATCTAAAGTTATCTTAACTCATTTAATGCATTTAACCTTTTCATTAGCATACCAAAGCTCCATTGTTTTCAATGGTGAACTCTTTAATTGGATGGGATGCTGTGACACAATATTCTGTGCTAAATTAGATAAATGAGATAGATGAGTTAAGTCACGACGCATTAAACTTACAATCCAAAGTGACTGCATCTGTAGCTTAACTAGCTGAACAGAAATGAGTAATGTTCCAGGAGCCTCTTACTGACCTGTAGTTGATTAATCTTTGTTTTTAATGTCCATGAAATACACACTAGCCAATTAGAGAATTTGTGAGGGCTGTTTTTGTAGCAGGGGAGAGCAGAAATAGTTTGGGCCAGCATTATAGGTAACCCCATTAATTTTGCATGGAACAGATATAGGCCAGCAATACATTGCACTACTGTAGTAATGATAAATAATAAAAATAATAGGTATGAAAGGGAATGGTGGAAAATTTCACTGAAACAACATGGTTTTAAGACTAATTACATCAAGAAGCTTGGATTTATTAATACAAATTAATTATATTAAATTATATTAGTATTCATACTGGATGACTAACTGGTCTTTATTTATATATATATATATATATATATATTCTATCATTCAAAGCATTTCCCTGTCCAGTGCAGTGAGAAAGTTGCTTCAGGTGGTAAAAAATTACCCCCTGATAACATTGAAAACTTTTTAACTAGCTAACAAATCTGTTTTCAGCGATTGAGGAAAGGGAGGTGTCATTGATTCAGCCCTGATTTTTTTTATCTTTAGTAGGACAATAGTTAAATCCTATAAAACTCAACAACAAAAAAGGTGAAAGCTGCATTAATAGACTGCTTTTGTATGCCACATACTGAATAAATAACAAAAACTGCAAATGATCATCATTGAGCATTTCCAGTTCAGATCCATTTACTAAATACATAGGGTGACACTACTATTTGTCTGCTTTTACCTTCACTCTTGCATTATTAGGTAAAGATTAATATAACTCTGATAGTGTCTTTGCAGTATAAGTACTTTTACCTTTGAACTGATTTATCTTATTATCGATTTTCTTTTCTTATAATAAGCACTACAAATAGATGAAATCCATTTACCGGGAAGCATTTCTGCTGGGGAAAATGCTTAGTTGGTGATAAAAAAAAGCAACTCTGCTACTGCATTTCAGTCTATTTTCTGGAAAGTTCAAGCTCTGAAAAGACAAGGGCTTTGTTTCTAGCAGAGACAATGCCTTCAAAGCAAAGTCATACCTTCTACTAAGGGAAATCTGAAGCAGTCAATGCTCCCTCTGCCTCTCTCTGGCATAAATCATCTAGGGTAGTGTATATATCTCACCCGTATAAAACCCCATGCCTGCCACAGGTGGCATAGAAGTGTATTTCTTCTCAATAGGGATTAAACACCATGCTGAGAAGCAAAACAATTTTCCAATGATATGCGCCAAATATCTAGAGGAAGATTTAGTCATATTCTAATTCTAGTTCTTTTGTGAAAAAATCATTATTGCTTTAAAATCTCTATTTTTTTCAACTGCAATAGTTTTCTTGATCACTAGCATATTAACAGAAATATTTGGTTGCTTTAATTTGTTTAAGAAAGAAACATGGTCTGCATGAAAAACTATTGCTCTAAAAAAGTTTAGGTTTTAGTCAAGGAATACTGGGTTTTAATTTGGAGGGGTTGAACTTGATGGACTTTGTCTTTTTTCAACCCAATTAAACTATGTAACTATGTTGATAGGTGATGTAATTTCAACGTTTTCAAATTTGGATGACATTGAAAATGAAAGGCAGAATGTGATTTCAATATGTTTGAGCTGTTTATATTATTTTTTTATACAAACGAAAGTAACTGGCGGCACCATCAATATTTCTTCTTTAAAATCCTTTATTGGGACATAGGGCTCTGACCCCAAACATTCAGCAACGTTTCAGACCCCTCACGGTCTTGAAAAAAGACCGTAAGGGGTCTGAAACGTTGCTGAATGTTTGGGGTCAGAGCCCTATGTCCCAATAAAGGCTTTTAAAGAAGAAATATTGATGGTGCCGCCAGTTACTTTTGTTTGTATGGATTGAACGGACCAAAGTGGAAACCGTTGGGATTGGCACCATATGGAAGCAAACTGGAGGTGAGAGTGCTGACTGAAAAATTTGTGAAACATATATTATTTTTTTACACAACTAACTTTTCAAGAGTTTAGTCTTTTAATAAGCGCACCTTTAAATATTGAAAAACACAAGTTTTGAAAAATTGTCCCTTATGTATTAAAATTAAATAGATTGTATTCATAATTGTACATGTATCAGCTTTGGTTAAGTTAACCTATCTTATTCCTTTCACATGGTACAGTACTTTATTTCATTTAAACTCTGGTGTAACTCAACTGTGAAACTAGTACTTTTAAAACTTAATCTGGAATATTTGTGCTGTGAAAAATGAGAATACATTATTTGAATGGATGATTGCTGCTGGTAACATTTCAGGAAAAGGATGAGGTGCATATGTTTATTGTACTCAGGAGGTCCAGCATATTCTGACTATTTTCTTGAATAAAAATTAGGTATCACTTTAGGTCTGTTTGCCATATATTATTCATAGATTTGTAGCCATCAAATCAAGTATGGGATGTTCAGTGCCATGATTTTGAAAGCAGGTTTGCTGAATCACAGAGCCATTCATCAAAGAGTGTTGTCAGAAGAGACTTTTACAGTAAAGTATTTGTCCATAAAAGCTGGCAAATCAATAATGTTATCCTCTGTTTCAGGATTTACAAATGTTCTGCTAGACAATGGAAAACTCTTTAATTATTATTAAGCAAAATTGCTGATATTATTTACCTAGATTGCTGATATTTGACTTTTGTTGGACATGTCTAGCTAGCACAGATAGGCACCTATGTGAGGGTCTTGAAAGCCAAAGAACAAATTAAGCAGAGAGAAAGTTAGTCTAGACAAGAAAAAAAAGAAGCCTCTTCAATAATAAATAAGAGAAGCATAGAGACAATATACTATTCCACTTACTCGTACCAATACCTTTGTCTTTCCTTTACTCCAGCTTTGTTATAGCATATTCCTAAGGTGCCACTTATTGAATGTCAGATACAGGTGTGAGATCTGTTATCCAGAAGCCTGGTATTCAAAAAGCTCTGAAGGCCATCTCCCATAGACTCAATTTTAATTAAATAATTCAAATTTTTAAAAATGATTTCCTTTTCCCCTATAATAATAATAATAATAATAATAATAAAACAGTACCTTGTAATTATTTCAAACTAAGGTATAATTCATATTTAATGGTGGGCAAACTATCAAATTGGGTTTTATTAATATTTAAATGATTTTTTAGGAGGCTTAAGGCAGTGATTTTCAACCTTGTGCCTCCAGCTGTTAAGGAACTACAAGTCCCACAATGCAATGAAGGAGTCTGACAGCCACAGTCAGGCAAATGCATTGTGGGACTTGTAGTTCCTTAACAGCTGGAGGCACAAGGTTGAAAATCACTGGCTTAAGGTATGGAGACCCAAATTATGGAAAGACTCCTTAGCTGGAAAACCCAAGGCTCCGAGAATTTTGGTTAAAAGTTCCCACACCTGTATTTTTTTTATACCCCGCACCCTAGTCTCAGAAATAGTGGATTATACATCACTTCGTTCTCCATTTTTTTGTATTTTACTGTTCCAAATGTACTTTATAATTTTTATAGTACATAGTTCTCATTAGAGAAGCCTCTAGAGATGTCTTCACCCTTACTGTATTGCAGAAAGAGGCATTATTATTATCTTTATCTGGTGTATCTCTGTTTAAAATATGTTTCTCACTGCTTATTAACTCTCTTCAATTTTAGCCAAGCCTTAAACTGGCCTTAGATGTAACAATTACAATCTTTCTCGGAAAAGATCTTTCCAATAAAGATCGTTTGTTTCAACACACACGTGTATCATCAGATAAACAGGTATAAACAATAGAATTCTACCTCTATCTGAAGATTCACCACTAACAATGTCCGATGTTAAGGGTGCCTTTAAAGGCAGCCAATCAAGATTTCCAGTCCAGCCCGATAAACCAGCCGACCGATATCTACATTTTCTGACGATATCGGTCGGCTCATTTCCCACCATACACACACTGAATATCATACAAAAATTTATTTTGTATGATATTATCTGTGTGCCTATGGCCACCTTTAGGCCTTATAGAGTTGCCACAGACCATGTGCTGCTTTGGGGATTTACCCTTTGGGTAGGGGAATGTTCAATAATCTTAAAGCTACAGGAACAGCCAAACGTGACCCTTTCTGCAACCAGTACAAGCCCCTTTCCTTTCATGTTTGGCAGTTGCCTTGACAACACACTGGGGCCCTCTCCACACAAGAAAGATGGAGTGACATCAGTACCCAATACATTGAGCTGCAAATCTCTACAACTTTAGGTGTGAGGTTTTCCCCATGCAAAGGGGTTTTTACAGTGCCGATTTTTGGGAAAAAAACCTGTTATCCAGAATGCTCAGTAGCTGGGGTTTTCTGAATAAGGGGTCTTTCTGTTATTTTGAACTTCATACCTTAAGACTACTAGAAATCATTTAAACATTAAATAAACCGAAGATGCTGGTTTTGCCTCAAGTAGGAATTACTTATTAATTAGTTTGGATCAAGTACAAGGTACTGTTTTATTATTACAGAGAGAAAAAAGGAAATCAGATTATAACATTTGGATTGTTTGGAAAAAAAATTGTCTATGGGAGAAGGCCTTTCTGTAATTCAGAGCTTTCTGGATAATGGGTTTCCAGATAATACATCCAACACCTGTACCATTAAATGAATCACAATTTTAGGTAGTTCTTAAAGGGCAAGGAAAGGCAAAGAAATAAAATCCCATTTTATTTAAAAAGAAATCTATCTCCAATATACTTTGATTTAAACATGTGTACCGTTTTTATAAGAAATTTGACTGTATGCAGTGAAATTCGCCCTTCATTTACTGCTGTGGATAGGAATTGTCAGACGGTCCCTAACTTCTGGCAGGGAAACAATCATATTTATGAACAGCAGGGGGAGCCCCTGTCTTACTTACCAGCCCTGCAGAACTCAAACAGCTTTGTTTTTTGATCATGTATGACGATCCCTAAACAGCACAGACCATACTGAGCATGTGCAGTGCCAGTGTCAGGCAGATGACAGCCCCCTGTGGCCAACTTTGAAAGCATAAATCATTTGTTTGATTAGGCTTGTGGTGCAGTAAGTTCATGTTTATGTTTAGTATACAACATACAGCATTTCTAGACTTATTCTATTTTACACTTTCCTTGTCCTTTAAGGCTTGATTGTTAAATATGTGTTTCCCTTGTGATGATCATAATTATAATGATGATATTCACTAGTATTGTTAGCAAGGATAGTTATTCTGCATGTCTTCATTAGTCTAAACAGGGGTCCCCCGAAACATGCATTTGACTGAGTTCCAATTAGTCATTAGTATACGACTTTATTTTTCTGCTACAAGATTGTTCCCGTTGGTCTGTCAAAACTGTCAAATATGTTGACAAAATTGTTTCCTTAATTGTTTCATGCTAGAAACAAAAAAACTTTAGAAAGTGAATTAGCCTTATCTCATTATTAATTATCTCCCTCTAGATGTCTTTTCCCATCACGTTTCGATAGCTATGGCATTTATCTTTCACACTGAAGCACATAATTAATCTCAATGACATTAAAATTAGCAACTACTTCTTTGTGAGAATAACATTCTAATGGTCTTCGTAATTAGAACTGAGGAAGCAAATGAGAGATTTAGCATTGTCTGTGGATTTCAAAAGGACATAGAGTTATATGTTTCATTCTGTTGTCACACAGTCCATATCTAGAATGTATTATGTATATACTAAGAGGCTGATAGAGCTGTTTAATCTGCTTAGGTATGAAGAAGAAAGTTACAGTACAATGTGCCTACACACATTAATGTTTTAAATAAACTCTACCTCTCTCTCTCTCTCTCTCGCCCTCTCTCTCTCCCTCCCTCCCTCCCTCCCCCTCTCTCTTGGGAGATATATAGGGATATATATATATATATATATATATATATATATATATATGCACAGTGCATTATCCAGTACTGTAACTCATCCTTACCTCTCACTGAACAGGAGAAGAATATAGCACAATACATAAATGGGAACAAGATAAAAAGTAACTGTTATTTCATCACATGGGAACATGTTAACTGACCCTATTCTTTTCTATGTAGCTTGTACTTATTAGGTTGCACTAAACCTGGCACATGAGTAGAAGCTACATAGAAAAACATTGATAGTCAAATTTTTTAGCTGATGGAGATTTGCAGCAAAATTTTAGATATCATGGTGGCAAAACTGTTTCCTAATCTGCATTCTTTTTAGCTGGGAAAAAAAACTATATTTGCCTACCTAAGGACTGAGATGCATTTGGAGTAACAACAAATATTATGGGAGAAGCAACCGTTAACAAAAAGGCATTTGGTGCACAAAAAACATGAATAAAAATGCCCATTGACTTCAATGCATTTGGCGTGAGAAAAAACTTGGTGAAAGAAAACCACTAAAAAAAAACAATTCAATCCATCACAACATCACCTGGAAGTGCATTCAACAACCTCACTGTCCTGACAGTGAGGTTGTGGAATGCACTGCACACCTATGTTGCACACCTATGTTCCTTCAAATGAAAGTTCTTCTAGCCTGAAGGGGTGGCCTCTGGTGCAGTGATCCTCTTTATGGGTAAAAAGGTCCCAACTATTTGCCTGTTATGTCCTCTAATCAAACACCCTTTTTCTCCAGATAAAACAACCCCAGGACTTAAGGACTAGAGACCAAAATTGCACTGCATACTCTAGGTGAGGCCTATAAAGATTCATAATTATGTTTTCATCCCTTGAGTTTATGCCTTTGGTGGCCACAGAATGGCACTGCCTGAAATTTCACATTTTCAGGAGTGGACTAGCATTTCCAGTTTTTGGCTTCTATGCATTTCGATTTGAATGCAAATGACAAGAGAAAAAACACAGAGGAGAAATTGTGAAATTTCACAAATATTTAACTCATTTTGAACAGGAATGCAGCATCTACCACACTGGAACTGGCAAACTCCTTTGTGTAAGAAACCTTTTATACTGTTAAGGGATTTTAAAATCCTAAACACAATTTCCCTACCTGAAACCTGCTTTTTGCAAATGTACGTAATGAAAATGAAATTTAATCAGTCCATTATATGAGTCTCCTTATGGTATTAGCTAGGAATTCAATTATTCAGACCTTGATCTCTGTACCCAAAGGTTCAATACTAAACACTCAAAACATGAAAACGTCAACATTACACAAACCTTTCAATGCTGTGCGCCTCTCAGTAGCTGCTGATGAAGTATTTTACACTTTACAACTTTTCTGAAGATACGTAGTTTCCTAGAAACTCATTACTTATGACCTACATCCTCTAAGTGACCAATTACTGTGTCCTACTGGATCCCTGTGGAATATTTCAAAACTAAAGGAAGTTATTTTCACAAGAAATGTATCTTACCCTATTTGTGGAGATATGATAAATTGGATTGATATGCCCAGAATAATTTCACTTTGACATTAGTTATTAGTAAGAACAATTGTACAATTGTAAATGGGTTGCATGACCCACCAATCTTGCAAGAGCAGACACCATAGTGTGTATTTACTAACCCATTGGGAGCTGTAGCTCTTTGCATGTAACATCAGATTAAAAGTAGTAAAGGAGTAAAGTGCTAGTAAGTGCTGGTGCACTTGTGTCCCACTATTATTATAAGTGACCCCTAAAGGGCACATATACAATGCCAAACTCAGTGGACAAAGTGCAAATAAATGGCTGCTCCATGCAGAAAGCTTTGGACAGGGTCCAAATGCAGTTTACATCCAGGCCGAGATTACCCGCTTCAGCTCCCCATGACCATAGCACACACCCCACCCCGCAGATACAGAAGTGCACGTGGCCCTGAGCACTGGGGAGCTGCCTCTTCACTAAAACAGTTGTGTTGAATGCAGTCAAAGTTGTATAAGAGAAGAAGACACAGGTCTATGAACTCCAAAACAGACCACAGAGGCATGCAGCTATTTGGAAAATAAACCCACAGCATGGCAAAGTGCTAAAAAATGGGGAAGTGGCATTTATTTGAATTTTACCCACTTGGACACGAAACCTCTTTTTTATCTTGCTGTTGTGCTGAACTTGGAGATGTCAGACCAAGCTAGGGGACCTTGCAAAGATCTTATAAAGTTGAAGTATGATGTATACAATATCCCCTGCCTTTGGCAGCCTTGCACCACTCTCCCAAAAAGTGAATGTCTTTAAAGTTAAAAAATAGAAAAGAGTCCTGATCACTCTAGTTCCCATGCACATTACAGGCCATAGCCAGTTTGAAAAAATATCTACATTTGGCCCATCAGTCAATTTACCCTCTGTTGTGGCACCAATCTGTCTGATAATGACTCAGTTTGTGAGATTGGATTTGGTTATTTATATGTAATTAATAATAAGGCAAATGAAAACATTATATACACTTACTTATTTCTTTTGCTTTTAGTACTGTGGTCATCACCAACATCTTCTGGAATAACCCCACCTTTTTTGTCATCTATCAAACAGAAAGGAGACAAATGTGTGAATAAACGATAAAGCTGTCGCTTAGAAGAAATTATTGGCAGATGGAAGCAATCTCTCCATGGGATGAAAATGATTCAGGAATTTGGATTCCCTTTCATCTAGCAGGAGCATTTAGTCAAGATCTGTATTTCTAATCTCAGTTTTTCCATTACAGGCATAAAAGCACATTCCTTCTGTATATTGTATTCCATTCGTGGCAATGCTTTGGACATTGCAGAGTATTATAATGCATTAGCATAGTGTCAATACAGCTGTCTTTGTAACACTAGCTCTCAACAGGGCTACCTTCAGAAATCATGGTCCTATTAGCAACCTTGATCGGCCCCATATCCCAACTATAAGGGTCATTTACTTTGCAAAAGTGCACCTTTTAAAATGCACTTATGTTCAGAGTCTGGCTGAGTTCTGCCCCTAAGGCCAAATTTTCAACCTGGTGCTAGGAGGCACAATGCAGGCCTGTTCAATATCAGTTATTTTGAACATCTAGGGTTGGCCAGGGAGCAAGAAGGAGGACTTCTACTTTCCTCCACATCCCACCATTCCTTATAAATAGTGATGGGCGAATTCACGGCAAATTCCCGCGATTCGCCGCTGGCGAATAAATTCGCGAAACGCCAGGGAAAATTCGCCCAAAAAAGAGTTGTGCGAAAACGACGTGTGACAAAAACGACGCGAAAAACATGCTGCGACTCGTTTCGCCAATTTTTTTCACCAATTTTTCGGGGAAGCGAAACGGGGTAGATTCGCCCATCACTACTTATAAATACAGTCCTTCCAAACTTAGGCAATGCTGTATCCATGAGAGGACACAGATTTCTGTGCTCTGATTAATTTATCAACCAATTAAGAAGCTTATAATGAGGTCAATGAGGTATTTCCAATCAAGGTGGTTTTCAGTATTGTCAAAGGAATGACCTGTGTGGTATGAAACATGTCATGCTATGCATCTCAAATAAACGTAAAAACTATTTTTCACTACTTTGCTCTCCAGCGGATTCTTCATGTATATTTGATACCCCTAATTTTATAATATGAACTTCTAACTCTAATACTGTAGCTCAGCTGTTATTGTACTTTACGTCTCAGCTTTACTAGTTAACATTCTAGTCTAACAATTGTTACACTATATAATGCAACCTTTGTGGTTTTATCTATGGCCTTCAATGAACAGACCTCTTGTATACTGGAGACCTAAAAGCAAAGTCCTGTTTTTTTTTTTTGCTTTTCCCTAAGAATAGTTCTGTAGAGATTACATGGTTATGTATAAAATTAAGTCAACGCTACTCCTCAGCATATAAAAATATTTAGAGACACTCAGAACAGAAGGCAGGAGAAGAAACTGCAATTATTTTATATTTTTTCACTCCACACATGGTACGAGGAACTCTATAAAACTGATTTATAGTTGGAGAATAATCTTCCAAAAAAATTTTTTTTTGTTTCTGTAACAGATGGCAAAGCTGAAAACATATTGCAAAGCTAAATTTGATTTAATTACTTCCTACAACAAACAGCCAACAACCCCCTGAGTTTGTCTCTACCTTTGCTTTGTACTAACACCTTGAAGATATTGTGCAAAACTGAATTTACAAGCAGACCTCCTACTGGTTTGATCATTGACTGTTTACTAAAACAGCTGTAGCATTTTTGAGACTATATATATATA
>CM044443.1:17145688-17215994 GCA_024363595.1 Xenopus borealis | reverse complement strand
CAAACATACCAAACAAACTATAAAGTTAGGTCACATGAGCCAATTAACAGACAGACTTCTATTTTTTGCTTCAGCACTTCTTTCTGATACAGTTGAAATATTTCTGGTCAGGTGATCTCTGAGGCAACACACAGGCCATCATGAAATGGTGGTTCAAGGCAAGAGATGTAAAAGGGCAATAATTAGGTAAATATATATACCAGTTTGATAAGATTCTTTAATATGCCACTTAATTTGATATAAAGTATCTGTTGCTCAAGTATTCATTTTGGGGGTATAGTTTTCCTTTAAAGCAACTACTGCACCTCATATGATTCCCATGACTGAAGCGGGGAGAGCAACCACAATGGCTGTGCTGTATCTGCCAAAGCTCAACTGCATTCATAGACCTGATATTCCAGGACCCAATGAAACATAGAGAAAGTCAATGTTATCTCATAAAATAAGCAATAAACAAATTTCCCATCTAACCTTATTATCACTGAAGGGTCCAATAGACAATGCCATTATTCAGAGTTCAAAAACATTTATGTTCTATAGTTAAGTGAAAACACTCATCAAAGATAATTTTCCAACACAGTTTATATGAAGGTGCACAAGTGGTAAGAAAAAAAAAATAGATCATTTGCAAAAAGCTTCTCTTCTTGTTCCAGAAATCTATCACATTCAATGCTTTTTATTATAAGTGGAGGAATTATAACAGCTTTTGAAAATTGATTTATTCTAAACTTGTATTTACTCTACTAAGAAATAGAAAGACAGAGAGAGAGAGAGAAAGAGAGAGAGAGAGAGAGAGAGAGAGAGAGAGAGAGAGATAATATATAAATAAATATATATAATTGAAGGTCAGGGCAAAAATTACAAAAACTGTTACAATCTACCATTTTCTTGCACTTTGAAGAAGAGCTGCAGGTCTCTTTCTCATGGTATAATGGTGACTGTTCACACTGGCATTTATCACATTTCAATGTAATGGTTGTGCATTTGCTTTTGGTACTTCTATATGCTGTATTACTGGTTTGAACCTTTGTATTACTTAGTAAAATAGTTTGCTTTTGTACCTTGGTCTTCTTACTTACTGTACCTTTTCAGGTGCCTCCAATTTATATTTACTACTGTAGGGACCTATAGGATTGATATGCCCCTATAGAGTTAAATCGCTACCATTTTCCTTTTCCATATCCTAGTTACTAGTCAGAAGCCTATGTTTCCATTTAACTATTTCCACCACTAGTTATTGGTCAAGAGGTGTAATGACCACTTCCTGCCAAACTGCCATATAGTGTGTGGAAAGGAGTAGTCTCATCCAAGGCTCCTGGTGTCCTTGTAGTGTTCCCACTGAGCCTGAGATCATCAAGGCCCCAGTAAAGCCACTGCCCCAAAGGAACCTGTAACTTTGGTGAATAAGTTTGGAACCAGGAAACCCCGTGAACGAGGAATAGCTAGCCTAAGGTAGTTTTGTAATAGACTCTAGGAGAGTGAGACAGAGAGCATTTATATAACAAGAGCAGTTGTTCCTCCATCAAGGATTGGTAGCAGGGAGTAGCTTCCAAAAGGCTTCTCTGTTTGCCTTTAGTGCAGGGACTCAGTGGAGTGTTTGGCTTTAGACTTTGTCTCCCTTACTACTTCACTGGTGATCCCAATCCCCACAAAGGTATATCTGTCTTCTGGGAATTGATGTACACTTGACTACTGATACCTCTGTTAGTTACAATCATCCCTGCTGTATCATGTGATCTGTCCTCTGTGAATATCATCTGCTATTCTGCCTCTACCTGGGGATATTTGTCTTGGACGTAATAAATATACCTTTTTTTTTGCACCAATGAACCTCTTGGCATCCATTTCCTATATTTTATGTACAGTAGCCTGTACATAAAACTTGTGATAAAACTTGTGCACTCTTTTTTTTCAACACTAGCATATTTAAGAAAACACATAGCAGAATATTCTGTTTTATAAAAAGATTGCATGCCAGCAAGAATCATATTGTTCCTTTCATTATCAATGATGCTAAAGAAACTCAATTTTTTAAATAAACTGGGAAAATAAATATATAATTAAAGCTGTTAATAATTCCCATTGACTCCTATGGAACCTTGCCAGCTTTTACTTGTTGAGTTTTTCCTGGCAACTATTTATGGTTTTACTCTTTAATTAATCCAGATTTTTTGAGGTTCCAAAGAATATTCTCAAATATATTCGAATTCATGTTTTTCATAATTTTTTTCTTAAATCATGAAAATAATAAAACTCTAATTCTGATAAATCAGCCCCTTAGTCTCCTTATAATTGTTGGTTTTTGTTTTTGAGACGTACAGACATCTCAACAAAAAGACAATTGATGAAACATGCTAAAAAATGTAAGCAGCAGTCATAGTAAAAGTACTATAATATAATTGTGATTTTTATTTTTAAAGGGGGTCTTTTTTGTAATTAAGCTTTTAGAAAAATTAATATGGGTATGGGATCAAACCTGTAATCTAGAAAGCTGGATTATGGGAAGATATCTCCCATAGAGTCCAATTTTAATGAAATAATAAAAATGTTCTTTTTCTCTGTAATAATAAAACAGTACCTCATACTTACTGGAGGCTAATTTTTTAGTAGACTTTTAGCAGACTTTAGGTATGCAGAAAAAAATACCCCTTATTTGGAAAGCCCCAGGTAATAAGCATTCTGGATAACATACCTGTACTACTAATAAAGGTAGTAATGATTATCACAAACTTACCATGGTGACCCTGGAACAGGTCTGGAAGCCACTGGCTTGTTGCCACTGTTGGTGCATTCCTCTTCACTTTCTATCTTTACAGAGTTGTCCTAGAAATACAATTTATTCAAAAATTTTAATTTTTGCTATTTGTTATAATTACTTTTTCCCAAACAGTTTTAATTCAGAACAGTAATTGCATTTTTTTGGTATTGTTTATATTGTTGGATGACTAAATTTAAAGCTAGTTCATTGTCTGTATATTTGTATTCCTTACCAATTAATAATGACACACATAAAATGGCATAAAGACAAATGAAAGTTTTGTTCCCTAAACAAATTTGCATTATATGACAGTAAATAAGTTTAAAGATGCAAACCTTTTCATTCATCTTTGTTGGCTTATTCTTCTTTTCAGAATGTAAAATTAATGCTGCTGAGCAAGAAGCTCTGTTTGCATCTTTGTTCTTATCTGCAGATAAACCAGATTTGAATTATAGTCTTACAGGGAAAATTCACATAAACTAAAATTATATGCTTGATAAAAGTTTTGGAATCTATTGCCAAATGACATATTTAGTAGTAGTGAAAAGTGAAGTGTAGCAAAAAAAAACCTATTTTCAATTGTTAATTCACATGTGAATGTTACATTTTATTTCACAAACTTCAAAATGAACAAAAAGAAAAGTAATTGTGGCATATGTAAATTTTTTGACCCCACTCCATTTGTCCATTTATAAGGTCCCTTATGAGTCCCTTGCAAGGTCCCTGACCCTAATAACCTCACTAGGCCTTAATAATGTAGGATGTTTAATTACTATTTTCTTTGTTCCTATGTGAAACAGATTGTAAGGGACAGATCAACTAATGGTCAAATTTAGGATTTTTTTGGGGGTCATATTTTTGCCAACATTAGAATTTTTGTTGCACAATGTTAGCATCTAAAAGCTTGCAAGTTCACATAGAAATCTGTGGGAGTTGTCCTATGCTAAATTCTCCCCATTTTTTTATTTAACATTTCAGTTGTTTGAGTTATTTTGAGCTTGTAAACTCTCAAATTCAAGTTTTTTGAGCTTGTAAATTCACACATTCAATGTATTTGAATCTTTTCCAGCAATTGCATTCAATCAAGTTTTTGGGTATTTGAATTAAATAAATGAGAAAACATTCAACTTTTTTTAAAATAGTTTATTCGAAGTAGAACTCTAAAACTGCACAAGTTTGATTTTTGATTAATCAGCCCATACCCATTTATGAAGGTCATCCAGGTCGTGATATACAGCATCTAGTGGAGATAAGTCTGGACTCTAGGAGCATTTTTGAAAACTTTCACCGCTCATTCTGAAGGTGAAAAAGTTGAAATAAACAAGCTATTTGGCTTAGTGGTGAAACATTTTCAGGAATACTAGTTGATTTAGACTTGCCTCCACTAGATACTGTAAATTGTAACTGTGCATAAACATTTACAAATATATTGTTTTTAATACACTAATTCCTGCAGAAGTTGTTTATTACTGCCCTCTTACAAAATTACCTACATCTGTAATTAGGCAAAAGGGTGCATAAACTTTTGTTTTCAACAGTTTCCTGTTACAAACGTCTGTTATGCAAAGCGTTTCTTGTGGCAATTAAAAAAATATGTAAATGCATATGCATTAAGAATTCTGCTGACCAAACACTTTATTATACATGCAAGAGAATTCAGCAATAAGAATGCTGATCTTGCTGTTATCTGACATATGGAAATTAGTATTGTGTTTTCACTTCACTATATACACTGGAATCGGACATGGGACTAAATGACAGATTGTTCAGTGCTGGAGCAAGGAACATGGAGTCAGATTTGCACAGATCAGTGGGATTATTATTGGAGGATTGTTTTGCATTTAATGCAGTCACAAGTCCTGGTGAGTTGGAAATTTTTTTAAGAACTATGGCTTTGAGAAAAAAACCCTTATACTGTATTGCTGGAATACAGCTCCAGCATGCATAAATCTTGATAAAATGTTAAAGTATGCTGGGAAGTGTAGCTAAGTAAAACGTGGCTGAGCAGTGCAGTGCAATAGTCTGTAACCACTATATATTATGTGAAATTGTCTGAACCATAAACTCAATTGTTGCTATCATTTAACAGGCAAAATTATCTCTAATAAGAAAGAAAAAATTAATTTTCCCAATAGTACACAATTCTAGGTGATGTAATCACCATGCTAGAGTTCAGAGGTTCCTGACTAGGAATGCACCAAATTAACTATTTTTGGATTCGGCTGAACCCCAAATCCTTTGTGAAAGATTGGCTGCATACCAAACCAAATCTAAACCCTAATTTACATATGGAAATTGTAATGGGAAAGTATGGGTGAAAGAGAAGCATATGCTATGCACATGTTTAAAAATGTTTTACTTCAGCCAAACATGGATTTATTCGAATCCTGCTGAAAAATGATACCAAACTGAAACCTAGATTTAGTCCATCCCTATTCATGTCCCAATCACAATCAATAACAGAGGTACCACTATTTGGGAAGTAGCCACTTAGGTAAAAATATTAACTGGTAAGTTATTGAAGGCATTAAATACATCCTGTTGGTCTTAGGGGGAGTATCTAGTGTCCTGCAATGTGCTCCCAACAGTGATCTTCCCACAGCCTTCTACAGGATTCCTCATCTTGCCCTCATGATATTTAGCAGGATGATCAGAACATTTGTTTTTCTACTGTGTTTCCTATCTAATGAACCCTAATGATCAATAAATAACCTAAACTGTGGCCATTGATGTCTTAAATAAAGTCCCATCATTAAAAGCACCCAGGGTAGTGTCCTGGGTTCTATAGTCTTCATACAAAGGTATGCTTGTATTTTATTGTATTTTGTTGTATTATTGTATTTATCCATAGCATGTATTTGATTATATCTTGTCATCCCAGGCCTACTGTACCGGGTCATGTTAAAATATATAGTCATATATCTCTATGTTACAGTAGCTTTATTCTCAGAGAAGTATTGAGAACCACAATTCCATGGAGAAGCCACTACTAAAATAGTTTATTGCTGGAAACCATTTTAGCTTAAGTTATGTTACCTGGCCAGTTAAGAAGATTTTATGCCTCTTTCAGTGATCACCCATTTACCCATTTTTTGTAATATGTACTATTGAAAAAGATGAAAGCCAAGTAAGCGCTGTATGACAAGGCATTATATGCTTGAATAATGGTTAGCATTTTAACTTAATTGCAAAGCCATATTGTGCTTGTGCTTTTTGTTCAAGAAAGGCTAATGCATCCCTAATTACCAGTTTCTTTTATAAAATTTGCACCCAGATTGCTGACCTGTTAATGGCCCGTTAAGTTTTACTAACAGCTAAGTACAAGGCGATTGCTTGACTACTTACTTTAAAAGATTAGGGACTTAATGATTCTTCAGTGAAATCAAAGGGTGCAATAGCACTTAACATTCTTTCATATGAAATATAATGCATGCAAAGCATGTTCCTTACTAGTGGTATGTCAAATCAAATTCATTTCCAAGTACAATTATATACAATAAATATAAAGGAAGTCACTTAGCAGACTCTGGGATTCTGGGCTCAGTTCTGAACTTATACCATGTTAAGATATAATGTTTTCTGTGAACCTTTATAATCAACAGAAGTGTTGTCTTTCCCTTGGAGCAGCTATAAAATCAAAGGTGTGCAAATTTGGCAAAACTATTCTTTCCCCCAGAAAATAAATTGTTGCTAGAATATAGAGTAGGGAGTAGGCTGCTACTCTTTATAATGTATAATCTGATTATTGGTATTTAATCCAAGCATACATGACAGTTTTTCTGTTCCTTTTAATGGTTTAAATGCAATGCGGGAATTTTTTAATCATGTAGAACTTGTCAGGGCCAAATGGCATATATGGTAAGGAGTGGGGACCAAGGAGGAAGCTATATGCAACAAAGTGTAATTAACTGAATTCGAAGGGTTAAGAGAGTTTGTAGTCAGTTTCAGACAGTAGCATAAGATCAGGCAGCGATTAGCAAGGTCAAAGTCAAAGCAGGAGGTCAGGAACCAGTGAATCAAGTCAGAACACTAATTAGGAACACCCAAGGACTTTAGCAAGAACTAAGACACAATTATGCTTTATTCTACTACATGTTTTAGTTGCTAGGCCTTTAAATAAAAGAGAATAAAGCACATTTCCAGCTTTGATCTGCGTGTAAATAGGTTTGCTGACATTGTGAGATTGATTGTTTTGAGTGCAAGTAGTGATGGGCAAATCTACCCAGTTTCCCTTCGCCGAAAAATTTGCGAATTTCCAGCGAAAAAATTTGCAAAATGATTCGCGGCACGTTTTTGACGCGCCCATCACTAATTGCAAGTATAAACCTTGGTTGATGTGTAGCCTAGAAGTCACAATGAGTATATAATAAGGGTTGTCATTGGGTCTTAGCATCTTGTGACTGGCTGGGGTGGGGGTGCTTGTAGAGTGAGAAGGGGCCAGTATTCCCTGCTTAGTACAGGTCAATTTGTTACTTTCCTGGTATTGGTCCCAAGAAAAAGGAGTGTGGAGTGTGACCTATATAACTTTCACTTGTCCATCTGAGCATGGCTGCACCTGGTGGCTGGCATGGTGGGTAGTCAGTTTTGTTGGCAAACATTCTTGGGGTTATGTTTACTCATTTTGTATTGCACTATTTGATCCTAACAATTGTTATTGTGTAAATAAAGTTGTTTCCCTTTATATCCTGGGCTCTGTGGTGGATTGAATAATCGGGTGCTGCATAGACAGTTGCCTCTACACTGCCTCTCTGTGTGTTTTCAACCAAAGCTATCTACTGTATGCCACACTTGCATTTCCCTCTCAGATTCTTTATCCATAGATGATAACAGATAATAATCATGCTAACTTATTAGCAGCAAATACAATGAGGCAGCAGAGAGCTTAAATATCTCTATCGATTTCACTTATTAGTTCCCTTGGACTTCAATATATATTTTAGACATTCTATCTATGTGCCGAGTCTGAAGGATGACGCTGAGTGCTTATTAGTTAATGGAAAACTGCAGTGCTTGTAACGAGCAGTTAGAATGCAGTTATCATTCATATATATTGCTAGAGTCGACCAGTCCTGCTTCATACAGTGTATAGGAATAGTATTAAAAAGCCATGACTAGATGGCATTTGAATATTCTATAATATATATGTAGGTGGTTTGCTGTGAAGCATACATTGTGGGTTCTGTTGCAGAATGTTTGCTCTCAGTTCTACTGTGTTCTGTTAGATTATCAGAAAAATAAAGCCGACAAGCTGACAGGTCTGAACTAACTCCAGTCAAAAGCTTCTTTTGTAAAGGCAGATGGATGAATGGCTGAAGTCTCAAGAGGTGTGTGCAAATGTGTATATCTGCTCTGAGTAAGGAGATTTCATCCATATGTTTATATTCTTTATAGATGTCAATTAAACAATTCCAGGGAGGTCTAGAAAATCAGATGTTGAAAATTATGTTGACTTTCTTTATAACCTCTTCTAAGAAGGGCTGTTGTGAAGCTTTCCATTTGGTTACAATGAGCACAGCAAGTGGTGGTGAAGTTCTGACTGATCAAAAGTTGGATAGGTCTAGAAGTTTTGATGAAAGGTTTTCCTAGGATAAATGTAGGTATGCCTAAAGGTATTGGAAGCCTAAAAACCTGGTTACAATGATGTAAATGTTGTCTACAAAATAGCTGAATGTAGCGGTTTGTCCAGAAAATCTAAGTATAAATACAAAGTACAAAGTAGAAATAAAGTACCTTGAGCATTGCTTCTCTTCCAGAATTGGGTGGATGGAGATCAATAAAATGCCTTTGTAGCTTTTAGTAGGATGCGACTCAAGAACATATATATATATATATATATATATATATATATATATATATATATATATATTATAAATTTGCTCATTCTGTTTGGTACGTTACTATTTTTCAGCAATGATCTACCCACATTATTTTAGAGAAATGTCAGAGTATTCATATAATTCTGAGCCATTAACAGCTTTCATTAAAATGGCTGAGACAAGTAAACACAATACATTTAATAAAATTATTTTAAAATATATAACTACTGGGATTTTCCTGAAATATGTCCCGTTTCAAACTCTTCTCTATAATCACAAAAACAAAAGACCAATCAACATCCAAGCAGACTTGTACAGTTTATCTAGCCTTTCTAGTTTATCTAGCCTTTCTGTTCCATTGAAAAGAAAACACACACACACTGCACATTTTGCTTAATCAATATGCACAAAAGCAAGCCTTTGCATTATCTATTTCTCTGCTTATCTGCAGATCTTTGTGTTCATAATCTATTTTTGAAAAAAATTTAACAATGTTGCACATTTTTAAATTAGAACATTTTGTGCTAAACAAATAGTAGAGATAATACATTACTAATGCCATTCAGATAAGTAAAGTGCAAACCATTTGTTGAGTCATCCATTATGCTTGTTGTCATGAAGGTCAAAGCTGGGGCAGTGTTCAGTCTGGCCAACTGAGATGGCAGCAATGGAGCAACATGAGCCGCTATTCTTGAAGGACCACCTGCAAAATGAATAATGGTCATAAATGAACAGGAACAGGGTTGTGCTTTAAAGGTACAGTATACTGTCAAGGGGAAATATTGTTTTTTTTTTTTTCAAAATGCATGAGATAATAGTGCTGCTCAATCAGAATTCTGCTCTGAAATCCGTTTCTCAAAAGAGCAAACATATAACAATAAAATCTGAGATGGGGCCAGACATTATATCAGTTTCCCAGCTGCCCACAGTCATGTGACTTGTGCTCTGATAAACTTCAATCACTCTTTACTGCTGTAATGCAAGTTGGAGTGATATCATCCCCCTCCTACCCCAGCAGCCTAACAACAGAACAATGGAGAGGCAACCAGATAGCAGCTCCCTAACACAAGATAACAACTCTCTGGTAGATCTAAGAACAGCACTCAATAGTCAAATCCAGGTCCCACTGCAACACATTCAGTTACATTGCGTAGGAGAAACAATAGCCTGTCAGAAAGCAGTTCCATCTTAAAGTTCTGGCTCTTTCTGAAAGCACATCACCAGACAAAATGACCTGAGATGACTGCCTACACACCAATATTACAACAAAAAAATAAATTTGCTGGTTCATGAATTACATTTTATATCGCAGAGTGAATTATTTGCAGTGCAAACAGTGTAATTTAGAAATACAAACTACACCATAAAAATCATGACATAATCCCATTAAGGTCCTGAATCTTGAAACTGTGATTAACCCCTACTCAACAGTGCACCATACACATAGTTTACATTGTGTTGTAAAGTAGTGACAGCAAATGGCCAACAGTACTTCTTAAAACAACAAAGAAATCAGAGGTTCCTTTATTACAACCATGGTGCAAGAAATCTTAGGTTTGCTATCTCTATCACTTATTTACAAGTGAAGAGCCTAGTGCAAAGTACACTTTTCTGGTGCAAATAAACTTCATGCTTTTTTTCTCCATAATTCCATGAATATAATTCAGATATACTGTATAAGGGCCATTGTGAGCAATCTCAGATTTGCTTGAGTAAAGTAACTCATAGACAACAATGCATTAGCTTTCAATTGTTAAATGCAGTTGCACAGAGAAAATCAAATGTATGATTGATTGCTATGAGTTACTTCAGACTGCATGAGCTGTTTTTCAGAATAAAATGTAAACAATTACATTGTTTTGTTGAATCATTCAGTTTCTACAGAAATGTCTTGCCAAAAGTCCCTAAATCATGTTATGTATTTTAGAATTCCAGTGTGTTCAAACCAAGACAAATGAAAGTCTCAGTGAGGGCAGGCAAAAAAATTACCCTCAGGCGATATTACATGGAGCACATATATATGTATGTATGTTCTTGAAACCAATTGTCAGTGTAAGAGGAGAGGTACAAAGGAGCATGGCTGGGGTTTGAGGATGAGCATGTTCCCCACTGAGGGCAATTAGAGTAGATTGTACTAGTAGTCAATTAGAAAGAGCTCTTATTGGTGTGATTTTCAAGTTCCCATGATAGGATTGTCTAAGCTACCATCCCACCAAAGCTACCCTAAAAACCAACAAATAAAATAGAAATTCCTAGTGAGGAGTGAATGTGTCCAGTTTCACTTTGTGAAAATAATTGTGAAATGGCTAACTACAAGGTAACAATAATCAGAATAATGTTGGCATCTAGCTTGCAATTTATTTTCTCTGTTTTTTATATATTTTTCTGTATAAAAATTGTCAGCTTTTATAACCATGACAAATATTTCATTTGTTTGCATACAGAGCAGAAATTATATTACTACATTGCTAAGCACAGCAAACAGCCTTCATTCTCTACTGCATAAAACAAGGAGAAATTTATCTTGTGTGACATTAATGAGAATTTCTTTCCGCAAAATTCTTAAAGCTAAGTATCTCTAAATGGAGTGATTAACATTGGACAAAAGTGTTTTTAAGTTTGATGATATTTGCAACTATGCAATAATTTATGTAAAAGCTGAATATTCATTACATTCTTCTCAGCATTCTTTTTCTCAAAGAAGCTTTAACAATCAGATCTCTTATGATTATAGCCTGTCTTGTTCTCTTGGATGAATAATGATGATAATAATTTGTAGGGTTACAGGTAGATATGTTTTACCTTATTGAGACTCTGGATAAAAACTGGCATCCTTTCTGTTGTGGCATGCCTATATCATACTGATTAATAATAAATATTGAGTTTCGGACACCTTTCGATTCCTGTGCTCCCTACCACATTGCATTTGTTTTTCCAATCATTCCTCATATCACTTTAAAGAGAAAATACATTTTAAATAATTGAAATAAAATGTAAATAATTTTAAAACTTAAAAAATGTGTATGTTTGTTTGTTATTTGTCTGCTGACCATAGCCATTGACAATAACCAGTGAGACAGCACGTTAGAATAAAGAAATGAATGATGACTATATGTGCAGCATTGGCCTGGATTCAGAATTTTTTGCCAGGCAAGGATTCACGAAACTAGGTGAAAATTTGGCACGGAAAATTTTGCTACACAAAATAATTACAGAGACAAAAGAGTCACCACATGAAAATTGAATTGATTGATTGATAGAATTGATTAATTAAATTGAATTTAATGCATTTGGAAAACAAAAAAGTCATCATAAGAAAAACAAGCATTGACTTTAACACTTTTGGGGGCCGATTTACGAATTTCACGTGAAATGATCGAAGTTTGATCGAATTTGATTGAAATCGTAAAGTAAAATTTGGCCTCTTCGATCATCAAATATCGAATAGATCAAATGATCGGATATACGATAATTCAACCATTCGACGATCGGCGCGTTCGATCGTTCGAATCGTACAACTTTTTCGGACTCTTGAAGGAGAGAACGAACGATCGGTATCTGATCGTAGGAATTCATCGATAAATCGGATATCAAGCAAAATAATACTAATACTAATAATAGTAAATTTGCCCCTTGGTGATCGAAAAAAAAGTTGTGCATGGGAAAAATTGTCACGTGTCAAAAAAATGTTCACCTAATGACTTCAAGGTGTTTTGCAAATTTTTTGCCATTTCAAAACATTTTCAGCAGTTTCGTGAATTTTTTGTCTAAATGGAACAGATAATCCACCACTGATAAAAAAACTTTTCTCCCAGAGACTTCAATAGAGTTGTCCTGTCTTAAACAGAGTGAATTGCATTTGGCCAATTGATTTTCATGTAGGAAATCTTTCTGTAAAGAAAACTTACTGAATTACTGGATATCAATTAGATGCCAATTTAATTATAACCTAATTCTCAACAATTCATTTTACACTTATAAAGAGTTGCTGTTAAGTCAACATCAAGTCAAATTTCCTACTAATTAAAACAAGTCACTGAATTTCAGAATAAATCATGATTGAATCAATTGATTTCATTATTGCAAGTTATATGCAAAATACAGTATTTCCAGTGCGTCTTTCCATAAACAGGGAATACAGTAGAAAGAAATAAGATTTTTGTATACTTTAATAATCTGCACGGAAAAGCTGAACCTAATTAAGGCACTGTTGCAATATTTGGTATGAGTTATTGGAAAAATATCAAGATTACTTTTACTTTTGTCATATAATTTATATAGATTTGTTTTTCTTTGCTTTTTTGCTGTTTCTGAATTTTGTAATTTTTCTTTTGTCTATTATTTTCTTTTCAGCATTTTAACTGTACTAAATGTTGGACAAAAAATTAATAAAAAAAAGATTTGAAAAATAAAATTCAGAGGCACTTAATTCAACTTAGTTCAAGTATTCTCCATAGACATTATCACTAATAGAACCATCTATTTGTAGGTGATCAGACAAATCCTTCCCCTGTTTTTCTGTCTGTGACATCATCCAGTCTGGTTACAGTCTGTAGAGCCATCTGCTTGACTGGGCACCCCAGTGCATCCCTGGGAGAAAGGAAGTGTCTGACTTTGGAGCCGAATGTACAGATACAGACAGAGCTTATAAAGGAACCGCTGCTGCAGAAGCCAGAGAGAGCAAGATCTGTGAAGTGTGATAGTGTTGCTTAAAAAGGCACCAATCAGGAAGAGCTTGGAAAGGGCTGTGTTTTGCTCTGCTTTGAGAAAGCATTTAAGCATCAGGGACAGCCAGTTTCTATCTACTGTCTGTGGATACTTTGGCCTCTGTGTGATTCCCCAGGGTGTTAACAGGTCTTGCTCTTGTACCTGCCATGTGGGAGCGGCTACTAAATCCAAAGGGAAAGGTACCGTGGCGTAGCTAGTACTACCAGGGGACATACTGTAAGAGCTCTTGACTGGAGTGATTCTGCATTTATCCACCATGAGTAGAGAGTAGTGATGGGCGAATCTCCCGAGTTTCGCTTCGCCGAATTTCTCTGCAAACTCGCGAATTGGCGGAAAATTCGTGAAACGAGTTGCGGCACGATTTGCATCGTTTCCGTCACGTAGTTTTTGACGCGCGACACGTTTTTTTCTGCGAAATTTCCCTGGCGTTTCGTGAATTTATTCGCCAGCGGCGAATCGCGGGAATTCGCTGCGAATTCGCCCCTGGCGAATAAATTCGCCCATCACTAGTAGAGAGAGTAGTGTGGAACTGTGTCATTAAGACTGTGCAAGGGGTTGATAGTCCACACAGGTTCCCTATAGCAAAGTTATATTGTGTGATTTACATTTACAGTTAATACATACAGTTTTACATAAAGTTCATATTTGTTTTACTGCAAACGGTGGGGGTAATTTATAAACTTCACGCAGGGCAGATTGCTTCGCAGAGGGAATATATTTGCCCTGCGCCTGGTTATATTTCTAAAGCTGAATAAGAGTGTGCAAACAGATTTGTGAATTTGTCTTTCACATTGCGAATGTCAATAGGAGCTTTTTAAATATGGCAAAAATCACAAATTGCGAACACTCTGCGCCACAACTTTGGTGGCGGAGAAAATATTCGCTAAACTATTTAGCAAATTGCGAATTTAAGTTACTGTTAACGCTATTTTCAGGCAAAACAACCTCGCAAAGTGCCTGTACTCACGCAAAAACCCTTCTTGTTTGAGAAAATTCGTTCACAATGCGAATTCGCAAAAACCGGAAAGACGGGCATAGTAGTGGAATATTGTAGCGTTCAGGAAAAAGTATGGGCAAAACTACCATTTGCGAACAATTATGTGCTGCAGGAACTTTATAAATTACCCCCGGTGTGTTTTATTTTTCCTAGTGGAAATCCCCTGAGGTATGCTTCTCAGTGTTCCCTAGGTGGAGGCACTGCACTGTAAATCTCAGTTCCCAGTACTTTCCATATGCAAAAGGGATTCAGGACCCTGGATTTCAAAGTGTTAATAGCTATTTTAAGAGACAGTAACCAAATTAGGGTTATATATAGGCTATTAGGGTTATATTTACAGGTAAAGAATTCTGTCACACATAATACAGCATTCTATGAATGATCGATCACACTTCGAATACATTTAGACTGTATATTCCATAGCACTTCCCATGTGTATCGTTCCATAATGCTGAAGCAATATTCACAATCCATAGCACCAAAGCATGTAAGATTGATTTATGACAGTATATTGATTTTGACCAAACTTTTAAAAGATCATTCCATATTTCATAAATCCATATTAGTAACTGTATTTATTATTTTACCTAAAACACATCTAAAATCAAGGAGAATTTTGAGGAAACACATTTCCATTTCACATACAGTTGCTGATCTCAAAAACATACTCTTGTGTATCCACGTAGTTTGAATCTTTAGCTAATCTCTCACCAAAAGCCCTTGAGATATCATCTCCAACTCTGTCACCCAAGACTTGTGAAGAAATATGGGAAAGCAATAGGAAGAATATTTCATGCATGATAAAAAAAGAATCTATAAATGCTTCTTTGTTATTATGACCCTCCACACTATAGTGGCAACACTGGTAGGCAAATGAATGTTATAGCAGATTATGTGGCAATGCTTCCACTTAACCCTATTTTGGAAAGCTATTGAAGGCCTATTATCCAAAACTCTTCAAATGTATTCAGCTTGATATACGAAACACTATTATAGGGAAAAGATATCCTAAAATGCTACATCAGATCAAATACATGATTTATACTTTAAAGGACCAGTAACAGCAAAATGTTTTTTTAAAAACTTCGTTAGTATTGTATACATTAAAAAAAACAGCAAGACAATTAAACTTTAAAATCATAAAGTCTTCATTAAGATATAACTTACCGAAACTCCATTGCATGCCTCTTCAGAAAAAGACAATGGGGTTAATCCATTGTGTGGAGATTTCTTTTCTCTGCCTTCCTTATAGGAGATAGCCAGGGAGGAAAAATTGAGCACCACATGATGGATCGTTACCCTGTTGCCTTTTTAGTAAGTTATTTATTAATAAAGAGTTTGTGATTTTTAAAGTTTAATTTTTCTTGGTGGTTTTTTTTTCAATATGTACCAACAATTTTTTTTACAAACATTTTTTTTTATGTTACTGGTCCTTTAACAGTTGCCCAGTTATCAATCACAAATAGATGGAATGTAAGAAAAAGTTCTAAATGTTATTTAAAATGGCATCTTTGTGAATGTTTAGAACGGCTCCCAATGTTGCTGGCAAATACTGTATTACATTGCACATTTTTGCTAAACAAAGGTTAAGTGTTAACACCTGCTACAGAGTTTCGTTAAATATTTGGTCACAAAAAAGGTTTTGCGGTTGCAAAATTTTATTACATCCACTGCAAACATTAGCAAAAACCATTTAGTCACAAACTTTGTGATTAGGTTTTTTAATCTCTAATCAGTCACTAAATTGTCCTAGTGAATGGCATTATGAGCAGCAATCAGCATGGCTTTATGAAGGACAACACATTTGATTTCTTTTTATGATGAGGTAAGTAAGATGCTGGACTGTGGTGGGGGGGCAGTAGATGTAATCTATTTGAATTTTGCCAAAGGGTTTGATACCGTGCCCCACAAATGGCTGCTTTCTAAACTAAGGTCTGTTGGGCATTATGAAGTCATTTGCACATGGATAGGAAACTGGCAACAGGAATGGGTACAGAGGGTGGTTGATTATGGTACATTCTCTACTTGGAGTGAGGTTCTTAGTGGGGTCCCCTCAGGGCTTGGTAATCGGTCCACTTTTATTTAACTTTACTTAGTGACTTAGGGTAGGGTATTGTAAGTAATGTATCGGTGTTTGAAGATGGCACAAAACTATCCAGCCAAATTAATTCCATCCAGGATGTGGCATCCTTGCAACAGGATCTTGACTGGTAATCTGGCAGCTAAGTGTCAAATGAGATTCAATGTTGATAAATGTAAAGTCATGCACCGGGGATGTAAAAATATCCGTTCCACTTTTACCCTAAATGGGACTGCACTACGCAAATCGCTTATGGAAAAGGACCTTGGAGTCCTTGTAGATTATAAACTTGGCTGTAGCAAGCAATGGCAGTCAGCAGCATCAAGGGCAAATAAGGTCTTGAGCTGTATTAAAAGGGACATAGAGTCACGGGAGGAGGGGGTCATTATTCTGCTTTATAGAGCACTTGTAAGGCACATGTAGAATATGCCATACATATTTGGTCTCCATCAATCAAACAGGATATTGTATTAGAGAGGGTACAGAGAAGGGCAACTAAGCAGGTAAAAGGTATGGAAAATCTTAGCTATGATGAAAGACTGGCCAAATTGGGGATGTTCAAGCTGGAGAAGAGAAACTTAATGGGAGATATGATAACTATGTATAAATATATAAGGGGGTCATATAATAATCTCTCTAATGCTTTATTCACAAGTAGGTCTTTCACCTGACACATGGTCACCCATTCTGATTAGAAGAAAAGAGGTTCCACCTAAATTTTCGGAAGGGGTTTTTTACAATGAGAGCTGTGAAGATGTGGAATTCTCTCCCTGAATCAGTTTTACAGGCTGATATATAAGATAACTTTAAGAAGGGTTTTGATGGCTTTTTAGCTAGTAAGGGAATACAGGGTTAAGGGAGATAGCTCATAGTACAAGTTGATCCAGGGACTAGTCCAATTGCCATTCTGGAGTCAGGAAGGAATTTTTTCCCCTCTGAGGCAAATTGGAAAGGCTTCAGATGGGGTTTTCTGCCTTCCTCTGGATCAAATAGCAGTTAGGCAGGTTAAAAAAAAGGTTGAAATTGATGGACATGTGTCTTTTGTCAACTAACTTACTATGTTAAAAACAGCTTTTTAGAAGATATGGAAAAACTGCATCAGGATTATACAAAGAAATTAGTGCTATGTATTGAAGCATGGTTCAGCATGTTGCAAAAGAGAATTGCAGTATGAACTACAGTGGAAAAAAGAGAGTTGAGCTAAAAAAAATCCAACTTTTCAGGGTTTTGGGCAAAAACTTGAGCAGTTAAGGAAAAAAGTCAGAAGAATCGAAGAGAGAATCTGTTTTTCACTCGAGTTTTCCCATGATCCAATCAAATTGAGTTTTTTTTTATTAAAATTAAGCATGGGAGTTTTTAATTCAAATATGAGATACATTTTGATTTTAGTCAATAAACCCCTTTATGTATTAGAATTTGAAGAGTAATAGAGAGTGAAAATGGTTAAAGCTCAATTATCCAGTTCCAACTATAATTTTGTCAAGTTATAAAAATGAAAATGTGCCATTTAAATCCAATAGGGAGCAAGGTAATTTAACATAAAAAGGAGAAATAAGAATACATTGATAAAAGCAAATCAATAACAAATGAAAGAATATATTATGTAAGGGCCTATTAATGATTGCTATCGATTTTTATATGTTCTGTTCTGAATTTAAGTCAAAAAGTTCGATCATTTTTGCTTAAGCAAAGCTTTGAACTTCCAAAAGCAAAGGTAACCTGAGTGTTTACTTTCCTAAAAGCAATGGGAATTCTCATAAAATATTAAAGAAGGTCTTCATTTTAATTTCTGAAAATAAATTTAAATGATTGCCTGGAGCATAAGTCTAAAAAATTTGTGACCTGGAAAATGAGTGAATCTGCAGACAAGCAACACATTCAGTAAATGTAAAATGAGAAAACTGCTTCTGCTGGTCTCATATCTACAGTAACTCCAATTATGTTGTAGGTCTTGTAAAAACACAATTCTATGCCACTGTGTAGCTGTTATTTCTGCAAATTCAAACTTGAAAAAGCTTGCTAAACAGGTCCAATCATAACTACAATAATTTGAGCTAATGGAAATTCTTAGTACTTAAAATAAAAGGTAACCCGAGCTTTTTCTGTGACAAAAGCGATGGGAATTCTCATAAGTTATTAAAGAAGAACTTCGTTTTTATTTCCGAAAATAAATTGAATTCATTGCATAGAGTGCAGATCCAAAAAATTTGTGACCCAGGAAATTAGTGGGTCTGCACTCGAGTGAAAAAATTAATAGATATAAAATGATAAATGCTGGTCTCATATCTACAGCACCTTACATTCAATTGTGGTACCATTAAAAACATTAACATGTAGCTGCTTAGCCATATCTGTGGGTTCAAAGTAATTATTTCTTCACGTATAATTTTCTCCCTCCACCCTCCTGCTAACAGTTTTTATGCTTTTTCATGTTCTGCATGTTCAAACAGCTTTAATTATCAGTTCCCCAACATAGATCTCCCGGCGTGTACAAATGGATGAAGCCCATGGCTGAAATTATTGAACCAGGTGTTTAAATAGAAAGTTTTAGTCCTTTCATTACTGAATCATATGAGCTCAGCTCATGACAAATGTTCAAAAATTGATTATAGGCTTGCTATATCATTCACACAAAAGAAATCTGCCCCTCTGTTTCCCTCAAGAACCTTTTTCAGAAAGACCATGAAATCTTTTAGCATCAGTTCCCGTATTCCACAATATAACAGCTTTAGAAAGAACTTTCATATTGTTACCAAATGAAAGGGGATAGAATCCTAGTTTCAGGCCTGGAATGCAATTAACGTAATAATGAAGGAACATGTTTTACTTCCCTCCATGTAATACATTATTAGTTGCTTGAATATGAAAGTTAACTGAAATACAGTACTTTGCTTTCTCTTATTGTTCAGTATTTGCTGATTGAATTGTACAATGTATTCTTGCTAACAGAAGAAACACATAATGGTTCTATGCCATCTAGAAAAATTCAGATTTTCAGTCATTTTCCCTTTGTGCTGGTCCTTTGTTTGATTACACTCATATTTAGGCACTTGTGCCCTCATAGAAATCATGTAACTTTAAGGGGATTATTTACAAAAGGTCAAATTTTAGAGTTTTGTTTTTAATAAAAAACTCAAATCACTTGAACTGATCGAGTTTTCGAGCTAAACCCACTTAAAAGATGCATACATTTGAAAGGCTAGTAACATCTTTCGATGGTTCAAGGGACCTCTTCCATTAATGTCAACATGACCTTGAGAGGTTTTCCAGCTTCAGGGTATAATACAGTACATCAATTTGAGTTTATTTTTATTTTAAACCAAAAATTCAACTTTCGACTAAAAATTTAAATTTAAATTTTGACTGAAAACTTATTTTTTGGGTTAAATTCAACTTAACCATTAATAAATCTGCCCCTAAGAGTCATAATTCCAGTTTAAAACCATCCATTAGTCTTCAGGTCCATCTGCAGAGGACCTAAAGCATCAAATATTAACTTACATGCACACCATCTGGGGTTGCTACCTTTTCTGTATTTGTAATACAGGCAGCGGCAGGTCCGGAACAAGCTGATATGGCACCCTAGGCGCTCTGTCAGCTACAACCCTCCCTAACTCATAATGGCATCCTCGCTCATGCGCGCGCATTATCGCACATACGCAAGTGCGCATGTACCTGAGCCGCAGATTAAGGGGAGGGAGGAGGAGAGTGACAGGGAAGGGAGCGATGAGAGGGTGGAGGGGGAGTGACAAGGGCAGGGGAGGAGGAAGGAGAGGAGCAGGGGATCGATTGGGCTGGACTAGACATAGGCAGAAAACTTTTTAACAGGCACCTGCCCAGCGTCCCCTCAACTTTGCGCCCTAGGCAGGTGCCTCTTCTGCCTACTCCTTGTTCTGGCCCTGGGCAGCAGGGTGCTGGTGATGTATGGGGGCAGGCCAATTATGTACAGTATACAGGTGGGCCAATGGTGTATGTAAGAGGGCTATTATGTGGCAGCCTGTGATTGACCAAATCATGAATCGATCAGGGGACAGTTCAGTTTTGAATTAGACAATCAGTTTTTAATACCAGCTGTGAGGTTTACAACTGCCTCCTGGTTTTTTGAAAACCAAGCAGGCAGTTGTGAACCTGACAGCTGGTATTAAAAATGACTGTCCAATTCAAAACTGGACAGGTGGCAACTACAGTCACATCCCTGTGTTTTGAAAGGTTACAGTGGTTCTTCTTAACTGTACAATACATTAAAACCTATGCATGTGCAAGTTCCAAGACCACCACAAGAGGGGGGCTGTTTTGAAATATTGCCAAACCTAAATTACTCCATGACAATCCACCCAGATAATGTCTGCAAATGTGTGAGGAGGGTTTTAGTTAGGGTGTATTTATTTTTTCTGTGTTACAACTATCCTGATTTGTTTACTAAAAAACATGAACTAGAATGAAGATTAGATGTAGGGGTCTTGCCTTGTTACTGTATGAATGAACTATAATAACTGCTCATATATGATGCATAAATATATAATCCCCATAGGTTCTTCAAACAGTAAAACTACATTTTTGACATTTGGGGGAATTCTGAGAAAATTCATCACTGGCACTAGCCATTACTATATAAAACTACTGCTTTCTAGCTGACCATTGTAATATACATGACTTCCTTTGTGGAGGTGATTTATTTAGGAATTCTTGAAACCACTCTGAATTTAGTTGAACCAGTCTACAGACCATCATGCTATGGGATTTGCCTGTAAGCTACAATATCTATATTTTTTGCATTTTTTTTGGATGTCTTACAGAATACATTGCAATGAACCTGCTCATGATGGAAAACAGAGAAGGTTATGTTCTCCCAGATTGACAGTATAATTCATGAAATAATTAATAAAGGTAAACTCTTTCTGCACAGGACCTTCCTCACATTTTGTACAGACATTGATTGTGATGTATGTAACTCCATATGTTCTATGTATGTAATTCATGTGATTTAGTTGTATAATCACATTTACTTTACAGCGCCACAACATATGTTGGCGCTATATAAAATACATGTTAATAAAAATAATTGCAGATGGACAGGCAAGTCGATACATTACGAGGTAGACTATCTGGCCAATCTGAACCATGCCAATGGTCAATGATTAAAATCAGATCAGAATAACTAGTGCCTATGAAGTTTAATAATTGTAAGTCAAGATTTTCTAACACTTTGTTCAATGTTCACTAAAACTGTATAAATTTTTTAGGCTTAAAAAATACATCCTGAATGTAAAGCAATCATTTGAAAGATATTAGTTGTGAAACAGCCATTTAGTTTGTTCTTAACTATGAGGAGAAGTTTTGAAAGGCCTATGGAGAAATTCTGGTGGGACTAAAATGTTTTGATCTGTGAACCGAATGTTCAAAGAATTTAGGTTCTTTCATTTGAGCCATGAATTAACGGCATGCTTCAGGATCACAGCACCACTCATGACATGATTTTTGCTAGACTTAATGCCAATAATTTAACCTAGCAGTATCCATTAAGTCTATGTGAGTTGTGAGTTCATTCAAGTTATAAAAAACTGAATTCGACCTTTAGTAAATAATCACCTAAATGTGGATTAAGTTATTTAGTATGATCTATATTAAAACAGATCTGTCTAAAATGTATTTTTTTAAAAGATCACATTAGACCCAGGAAGTCTTGTTTTTTTGTCACATTACAAGATTCCTCTAATTTTTCATAGATATAGATGGGTATCTAGATATTTTTAAGACTAGTACCAGAAGAGAGTTGATACTGATTTATTAGAGTTAGAGGAAACAAAAATCACCTGAACAATTTGAATTATAATAATTTAGAAAATAGAAAAGCTGTTAAAAAAGATGTCCATGGAAACTGAATTGGCAAGCTCTGGCAAAGTACAAAATATCTATAGAACACGTACTTACTTTCTAAGTATTTCGTAACCTGCCTGTATTATTTTATCAAGTATTTTCAGCTCACTCAAATGCTGTAATTCTTTCCATTTAGAAACACAAAAGAAACAAAAGATGAATTGAATACTTGGGACAACTCTTTACTATAACTTTCTTAGCACTTGCACAGCAGCGGCGATTTCTTTCTAGCTGTTTGAAATGATGACTGGTATTCCATCTGAAAATAAGCATGTTCCAATATTAAGTGTTAGTATCACACTGGGAAACCAAGCCGTGTTTATCAGAGTCTTTCTTTACAAGCAGAACACGTTGTGGCTCACCACAGTCGTACTGAAACATAAAATTGCAGCTTATGAAAAATGGTGCCGATGCATATGCATCACAGTTTTCATAATACACAAGGAGACATGGGAGGGGGAACTAGCAGGCCCTCATGAAAGTAGACAATTTTAGTAGAAAAGAAAATAAAGATAAAGCACCTCACAGTGTAAATACCATAAGCTCACAACACATTTTATGAGGGTTCCTGTAAATTATATCTACAAGTTTTGCATTTCTTAGATCTCTATGCCCTTGTTCTTTTCTGACACTAGAAATCCACTTTCATAGTATACATAATGGCAGAGTCGGACTGGGGGGGTCAGAGCCCATGGGGCAGCCACATCAGGGCCCTCAGAACCCCCAAGGGCCCCTTCTTACTATTAAACATCACTCCCTCCCCCCTCATGGCACATACCTACGGTGTGCTCATTTGTCTGTGGGGCAAGTGGGTGGAGGGGGATGGGCAAGAGATGCAAGATGCATAGCAGGCAGAACAAGAGGCAGAGCTGGTCAACCAGGCGGAGGTCAGAACCGGAGGGAGAGAAGGTCACACTGTGTGGAACTGGTCTGGACCAGCGGGGCTCATGAGTTCTGGGGCCCATCGGGGTTTTTCCTAGTCTGACACTGCATAACGGGGTGTTGGTATGGACATCTAGAGTGTTAGAACTATCGGCAAATTCCTGAAAAAAGGCATTTCTAGATCTTAACCCAGTCCCCATTACTATGGCTTGGCTCTAAGTCTAAATCCTGCCACTCATTTAGCTACAGGATATGAAAAATGTACTTTTTGGTACAAAATCAAATCTAAAACTGTACAGCACCATATGTTTTTATATATTTTTCTTATATTTTTCAAAATATATTACCATAAGTTCCAAAACCATAGCAGACGCACCAAGAAAAAATTCTTGGTTTTAAAGAATGCAATAACATGTGAACTCTTGGGTTCAACAAACCAATCTTAGCATGTCAGTGATTTGGAATGCCTAGTAGCAAAACAACATTGACTAAGTTGTTTGCAATAGATAACCAATGTTAGAGAACCACAGGGTGAGACTGGGCCAGTGGGACACCTGGAAAAAAACCTGGTGGGCCCCTGTAGAACCTACCGACCCAGACCCGCTCCCCTCCCGTACCCAATTGTAGCCATGAGAAGAAGAAGGTGTGCACTGTGGGGTGGAGAGGGATTGATGTTGAGGCAGGGGGCCCAGGATTGTGGTTGAAGTGGGAGGCCCTGAGAGTTGTGGTTGGGGCAGGGCTTCTTAGGGGTTTAATAGTAAATTATATTTATTACAGTAAAGACAAGGTACCATTCATGTCCTTAAACCAGCATTATTATCCAAATCATTTTGAAGTACCTGTTAACCATCAGTCATTTTAGCTCTTTGCTTTTTAGCAAAAAGAAACAAAGCTCCATTATTTGTGTTGGCTTGGTCAGCTAGAAATTCAGCATATAGAAGCTCTGGCACAATAACATTTTGCAACGTTCAAAACCTGCCTGATCAGTTTGATAATCTTTGTTTCATGGTCAACTCAGAACTCTACTTACATCCCACAGATACCAATTCAGAGAAACCATGTTTATTATTTTGACCCTGATATTTTCTCTTATTATACTCACCGGGACTCATACATCAACACTGGGCATATTTGCCTTGCAGAAACCCATAGTAACTAATCAAATAATTGCTTTCAGTATTTGACTTGCAGTAGTCTGATCAAAGATAAATAATGACTGCATATTATGCATATTATTTCTCTTATAAAGTCCTGTTCTTGCAAATTTAATCCCTCCCTTAAACCTAAATATTTTAAATTTTTTGTAAATTTTTTATTGATGGATGCTCGGAGTTATCATAAATATAAAGCTATACGCAATAAAGGATTGTTTAAACTGAAATTTCTGCATGCATATTATCAGGAAAGATAAAATCTAAAGATTAGTGATATTCATGTGCATCTAATATTAAGAATGTAGGAAGAAAATGTTACAGAGAATAAAGATAAACTGTCTTAAAAAACAGCAGATCGTCACTAAGGAAACGGACTCTTGTATCAGGTAGGCTGGCAATATTATTAGAAAATACACCAATGTAGTAATGCATTTAAAAAAAAAAAAAAAAGAAAGAAAGCTAAATACTAAAATCAACCTATACCCTATGATAGTGGCCCCCAACTAGTAGGTCGTGAGCAACATGTTGGTCATCGACCCCTTCGATGTTACTCCCAGAGGTCCCAAATCAGGTGCCTATTTTGCAATTTCTGGCTTGAAGGCAAGTTTTGTTGCAAAAAAAAAAACAGATTTATGGCCAAACAGAGCTTAGTGTAGGCTGCCAGTCCAGAAAGGGCTGCCAAATAGTCAATCACCTGTGATGGGCGAAACGGGCGCGTTTCGCTTCGCCGAAAAATTCGTGAATTTCCAGAGAAATTCGCAAATTTTTCGCCGATTCGCGAAACGAGTCGCGCGCCGTTTTTGACGCGTGTCGCGTCAAACGCGACGCGTCGTTTTTTGACGCGCATCGCGTCGTTTCCGACGCGTCGCGTCATTTTCGGCGCGCGTCGCGTCGTTTTTGGCGCGTCGCATCAAAAACGACGCGCGACTCGTTTTTGCGCGGCAAATTTTTTTGGGCAAATTTTTTTGGGAGTTTCGCAAATTTATTCGCCAGCGGCGAATCGCGGGAATTCGCCGCAAATTCGTCCCTGGCGAATAAATTCGCCCATCACTATCAATCACAGCTCTGATATTGCACTCCTAGAAACATTTTTAATGCTTGGTGTTGCTCCATAACTCTTTTTACAGTTGAATGTGGCTCACAGGTAAAAAAGGTTGAGGACCACTGTCCTATATTCATATTCAATCCAGAGGAAGGCTACCTGACTCCCATATTCTTATCCCCTGAAATCTCAGTTTGCAATATGGAAAAAAAAACCTTATGTCTAATATTCTAATCAGAGTACTGTCAAATGGCTTAATCTCAATTGCAGCAAAAGAAAATGTGTGGAGAATAAAAAGAGTGATTGTAAAAGATCATCTACTGTACTATTATGGGCATAAAATGATTATCAACTTGTTGGAATGCTTAAGTTGCCCTTCTCAATTTATTTTTTTATAAATATGATTTAATAAATTAAACAACACTGGAAAATTATGTTGCTAAAAATGTCAGCTGTGAAAATGAATAAAATGTCCCATTAATGCTATGTGCTAATAAACATGGAAGTTGCCCACAGATCTCTAAACCTTCACCAAACAATCCAGATGTCACGGTTGGGAGAAAATATATTTCCTAAACCAAATATACTAATTGTTCTTCAGGCCTAAACCAAAAATAATTTGTTTTTCTATTTTGATATAGAACATATAGAGCATAGGGTACTATAAAATTTACTGGGACCCAAAAAAACAGCCATGTACCTTGCACATGTACATCATGCCATTTCACTCATAAGGGATCCTACAGGATTAGTTTCAGCAAGCATTTGGGAGTTGTTTTACTCATTCTTACTGCCCAAGCCAAGCGATCAGCAATATTATGCAGGTCTAATTTCAAGGAAGTATGGTCTGATTATCATTGGCAAAAGAAATGCTCCTCTTTAAGGAAAATCTGGTTTCCCTGTGGCAAAAATAAGGATATTTTCTTCCCATTAAGAAAGTGTATGCAGTATAACACTAAATTGATTTATTTACTTTCCTAAATCCTGCATTATGATGGTATTTAAAGGAAACAATAATATAATATTTTATTATCATTTAATGAAGGTGTGTATGGCAGGCTTTCTAGTATGAGTACATTGCAGAGGTGTTAAAGCCCGCACAACATGTCCCCGGTCTTAAAGGGACCTTACAGCACCTCTACAATTTCCAGTCAATGCTGCTTGCAGTTCCCTAGTTGGAGGGAATACATTAAAGATGATTGTGAGTTTCCCTGTGTTTCACTGGGAAGCCATCTCTCATTTATGGAGTGATCTTACTGGCACGCATGGAGTTAATGGCGTGTTCAATGGTCTTTTCTGCAGTGATCTTAATGGCATAAAATGCAGGTACCACAGTGTGTTTTGGAACAGGATCAATACATGTCATGAAATTGGAGGGGGTCACTGTATCAGTCTTCTGGTGCTTCAGAAGCTGCCGTTCAAAATCCAGAAAATATGTGTATTTGTGAAATGGTCATGGTTTTTGGGGGCAAGGCCACAAAATATGTTGCCACATTTAGCACATTAGGTGTTTGTTTCTGTCTTTCTTTCTCCATGCAGAAATGGCTTTGGTCTAAATGTAACCTAGCACTGCAAGATAGCAATTCTAACCTCACATACCCTGAAAATAATGGACAAAGATATACTAAGATGAAATGATACAGGTAGAAAACTATTGTAAAAGAATGGATATATTTAATATATATCTAATATACAGCAGTTGCACAATTGGATATCATTTCTTCACTTCTCATTTACTATACTAGCTTTTGATCTTAATCATTAAAAGAACTTTTCAGAACAGCCAGCCCTCAAAAAGAAGAAAAAGTACAACAGAAAAAAATATAGCAGCAAGAAGAGTCTGAAGGTTTTAGTTCCCAAGCAAATAAATGGGGAGTCATAAATGAATTTCTATGGCCAAGGTTTTTCAAAATATAAAGTAGCATAAAGGGAACGTCTGCAATAAAAACCTATTTAGTCAGTTTTATTTATAACAATACATTTTTGTGAGAATCTTATGTTTATGGATCAATTTATCTCCTATTTCAATATTTTTTTCAGTTCTCTCTATTCACACACCACCGCCAGCAAATAAATTCACGAAATGGGCGTGAAAATTCGCCAGATAAAATTCGCCGGCATCAATTTCCAATTTTCATAATTTTTTGTGAAAACGTTCGAAATTCACAAATTTATAGTGAAAACATTCGAAATTCACAAATTTATGGTGAAAACATTCGAAATTTACGAATTTAGTGAAATAGTTCAAAATTCATGAATTTATAGTGAAATTGCTTGAAATTCACGAATTTATAGTAGGATTTTTGTGAAAAAGGGTAAACAAATGTTTTTTGAAAACAGTAAAATTTCACAAATTTTTCGTGAACTTTCCAATTTCGATATTTTGCAAATTTTTCACTAACTAGGACTTTTTTAGTATGGAAGATGGGCCTTTGAATACCTGCAGGTTCACAAAGGATACATTAAATATGTGAATTTTTTTTTTACATTTGTCCATTTGTGTTTACCTTTTGTTAATAACATCTCTTGTCATAAAAACTACTACAGACTTAATCATATACACAGGTGCATACAAATGTATTTGTATTAAAATACATTTTATTATAACAATGCTACTTTCACTGCTCATTATACACTGCATGAAGATGCTTCTACAGCAGTTCTCCAGTTTGTCATTTTGGCAAACTGGTTACTTGGGTCCAAATTACCCTAAAAGACATGGATTGATTCAAATAAGAGGCTGTCATTTGAATAGAATAGGACCTGAATAGAAAGATGAACAATAACAAGTAGCAATTACAATACATATGTAGCCTTACAGAACATTTGTCATTTAGATGGGGTCAGTGACCCCTATTTGAAAACTAGAAAGAGTAAGAAGGCAAATAATTCAAAAACTATAAAAAAGAAAAAAGTAAGGCCAATGAAAAAGTTGCTAAGAATGATCAATTCTATAACATACTAAAAGTTAACTTAAAGGAGAACCACCTTTTAAGAAAGCATATTCTTCTGACTGTTTCAGTCAGAATGTTGTCTTTAATGTTAAAGCCATGAGGAAAGATGGGTTTTGGAATCATGACTATTATTTGGGTCTTAAACATGTTTGCTTTCAAGTGGTGTGCTGCCATCCATAATGTTAATCCTATTAATCATTCTATAACCGCGGTCTGAACAGAAGAGTAGGGTCAGGGCAAGAGAAAATAAACTTTGTATGGTTTACATTAAAGGCAATAATGACAAGTAGTGATTAACAAAATATTTTGTTGGGCATGGATTCACACGGAAATTCTGGTTTCATTGTCTGTAATTTTTTTTTCACTTAACCATTGAAAATGTTTGAAGATGCTGTGGAGAACACCTGCCACAAAAAAAACACTCTTTGGGGCAGATTTACTAAATTCACAGGAATGATTCAAAATTCGATCGAATTTTCAAAAAAGATTTGAATTCTTGAATTTCGGTAAAATCCTTTGAATTCGATATTCGAATTAGAAGGATTTTAGTTCCCTTAAAATTCGATGGTCGAATTTGAGGGTTTTTTAACCCTCCAATTCGACCCTTAGTAAATCTGCCACTTTGTCTTCAATGCATTTTGCATGAAAAGTAAAACCACAAAAAATACCTATTGACTTCTATGCAATTCACAGTCACTAATAATAAGGAAAATACAGAAGTGAGAAGGGTCATTCCTGGTTATCCAAGAGGTAGGGTAGAAGCAAAAGGGGAATGTTTTATTATATAAAATCTTCTTTGCATTTGAAGTGGTTGGAAAATGCTCAAGTTTTTTACGAATGACATGATATTAGAGAAGAAATTTCCAAGAACACATTTATGTGTCTATAATATGCTGTTAAAAATGAATACTTTACATGGTAATCTTATAACAGTTCCAATAAAATTTGAATTGAAAAGCAAATAAAGTTCATGTTTGTACCACCATTTCTCACTTGAGGTACAAGTCATAGACAAATTCTAATAACTTCAGATGTAATTGCTTCGACATAAACTGCAAACAATAATAAATGCGTTTGCAAAGTGCAGGAAAATAAAAAGGGAGTTGTTCTGCATTGAGCTAATTGCATACCATAATCTAGCAAAGGTTAGCAAATAAAAAGCAAATAGCTGATTGACTACTATATATAACTTCTGTGGCACCATTAGTCTGTGTGTTATAATTTCAGTTTTAAAATTAAACATGTAAATATCTGCTTGTTGGTATAGGTTGCCTAATAGGCAGATCTTTATCTAATATGAGAATGCACTTGTTGCCCAACCATCTGTCTAATGGGCCAACAATTGTATCACAAGACGGACTTAAGAGGAGCCATCACGAAAGGACAACATTCCCAATGTAGTCCTTGCCCAATGAGATCTTTGGACCAAGGGGGTATGCCAACACGGGGCCCATACAGTCAGGTTTACTTTTACAGAAAAAAAAACACTGACATATAAAATGGTATGAAACAAAGTCTAGAAGGAGGTCTCTGTTATATAAAAAGGTACACCTGAAACATATACAACATAAGCTCCTGTGGAAATGTATAAAGTACTTGAACAAGAAGGCTTAAATCCTGCACACATCCTAATATAAACTACAATTCATGGTGTTCCTCTGCAACATGTTGTGCTGTAATGGGATGTAACACCTCAATAAAGGCTACAGTGTAACTATTCTAATCTAGCTCAAAGTCTAGATTACAATAGTGATCTCCATTTGAAATGGAACTTCTGTAAATGTTAAAGACTAGTGATGGGTGAATTCCTTCGTTTGTGGTGAAATCGATGCAAATTCCCGCTATTCGCCACCGGCGAATATATTCGCAAAATGCCAGTGAAATTTCGCCTGGCAAAATTTGCCAGCATCTTGTTTTGGAAGCAGGTGTCCGTTATTTGAATCCGGCGTCTGTTTTTTCAATGTCAGCAATGGACAAATTAGAAAGCAAGCTGGATTTTTCTAATACCTCAACACACATTCATTTTATACTTCTTGTAAGCTAAAAGTGCCCTTTATAAGATGTGGCAAAGTAATTAGATTCACAGGAAGGAAGAAATTAGAGTACCGAATCCCAGGGCAGATGTATCAGCAATCCATTGAAATAAGGTTTCTACAGGATTAAACTAAAGGCATTGCAATAGCTTGAGGAAAGTGTTACAATGCAATCCTATCATGAATTAAATATCATTAGATTACATTACAAAGGTGCGGTCAAGACAAATTTATGTCATATATCAATGCAGAAGATGGCCAGTTGAATAAAATCTGCAGAAGCAAGGATTGTAAATATATAATGCAGCCATCTACTGTATCAGCTCCATTCTTGCAAGAAAGATGAAATAATCTTTCTTTTTACCTGTTTGGGCACAAGAAAGCTTTACTCATGTAGTCTTAGTCTACAGAAACATTAAAGGAAAACTATACCCCCAGAATGAATACTTTTTTCCCTATTTCCTATTAATTGGCATTTTAAAGAATCTTATCAAACTGGAATATACGTAGATATCAGTAAATATTGGCCTTTTACATTTTCTTGAGCCACCATTTTATTACATTCTCTGTGCTCTCCCAGAGATCACCTGACCAGAAATACTGCAGCTCTAACTGTAACAGGAAGTTGTGTGGGAACAAATAACAGAAATTTGTACATCCATTGGCTCATGTGACTTAACCTATGTATGTGTGCTCTTAGTTTGTTTGTGTGCACCGTAAGTCATATGATCCCAGGGGGTGGCCCGTTATTCTTAAATTGTCAATTTTCTATTTAGGATTAGCCAAAATGACACATACTACTAAAAAAGTATAGCAGGGTTTTACATGATATATTTTTAAAGAGAGCTACATTGGTTGGGTGTTTAGTTTTCCTTTAAGGCCTTTACATACCAGCCGATGTTGTTGTTCCTCACAAGTAGGGCCAGAACTATGGGTAGGGAGTGTAAGCATAAGCACATGATTAGGGTGCAAAGCTGGGTGCAAAGCTGGGGGGTGCTAGGTATGTACCGTCCTAGTTCTGTTTCTTCGCAGCCAGACTGTCCGCCACACATCTATTCACACATGCATGGGAGCGTCCATTCACGTGTGCACCTGGCCCGACTCAGCTCACAAGTCTATGTCTTCTTGTTCTGAATACTTATTTCTAAACCATCCAGGGGCTTCTTGATTAATGTTTCAACATTACAAGATTAGAAATGTAAGTCAACAGCAGAACAGCCAGCAATGTCAACATCTGGAAGAGGTTTACTGTATGGAAACAGAAGCTGATATTGTTGAGGGATGTTTTATAGCTGACATAGACAACAATTTTAAGGGGATCTATCCCCTAACATATGGATGTTATTATGGATGTTTTGACTTTGTCAGTGATAGTCAAGATCAAGGAGGAAGTCCCTTCCATAGATTCTAGGCGGAGTACAGTTCAGGGTAATCCGATAGAATGGTCAAAGTCCAGGGTTCAGGAGGCAGGCAGCACAGGTTCAAGGTCAGGAAACAGACAGAAAGTCAATAACAGGAATAGCAGGAACACCCAGGAACACAATATAATATTGAGCTATACTCAGGCATTGAACTCACGTCTTCAGCGTTCTTTTATTTTTGAATTTGGCGCCACAGCGTGTGACATCATCGTGCCAGCGCGCCGACGCCAGCGTCTTTGCGCCCACGTGTCCGCCGCAGAGGTAAGGGGTGCCAAGCACTCGTGACAGACTTGTTAGAACCCTCATGTAGACCAGAAGCTTACTGGAAGATGCAGAACGAACTCTGCATTTAGGGGGAGGAGAGTTGGAGAATTGGAGAAATAGGAGTAGAATTGGGATTACACAACTAGGTCTTTGGGCACACATCTTTCCATAGGACTTAGGTTACTCTTTGTACATGAGACAACGTTAATTATTTCTCAGTTTTTAGTTACACACTCCCAAAATTCTGAATTTGCATCATCAACTTTGTATTCAAAATCATCAGCCCGAATCAAAAAAGTTGTTCAGTGCTGCATCATCTACAGTAAATGTGACTCTATATGTACATCTTTTTCAACCTCAGCCATACAAATAATGCTTATTTTTGTGCTTTATCAGTTTGAATTGATATATAAAATTATATCTAGAATAATTATGACATTATTCACAATCATTAATCTGAAAGCAAATTTTAATCATGCTTACAATGGTGCAATATTCTTTAGTATTTATGCCTGCTCCATCGCAGCAGTTTTACTAAACATAAAAAATTAGGCACTTGGTTTTATTTTGGCTTAGGATAAATATTTGTTAACTAATTAAATTTGGTAGGAGTTGATTCAGAACAGGATGTGCAATAAGGGTTCAGGGGTGCCTGGGAATTGGTGATATTGCTTCATTTGTAAAGATAATTGAACTTGTTAATATGCCATAGGTCTCATTTTATTCAGCTCTGACACATTTAATAATATGCATTGTTTTCAAACCTGTCACCAGGACTTTTTATCGTTTGCACAATCAATATCCTTATAACCTGGGGTTATATCATTTCTAGGTACAACTCTGCTTTATTACAGATATTAATCTCATTGAGGTTTTCTACAAAGACAGGTTGCTTGTTGTGTACAAAAGGCTGTTTAACCCAGAAACTTCTGGTAGTCCTACAGAAAACAACTAAAACTACATCAATAAAGCATCTTATACAAGAAATGTACCATAGAGTGAAAATTCCTCCTTAATGAGATGATGAGAGTTTCACTCTCATCAAACCTCTGAAAGAACATCAACAAATGGGATAACACTGGCTCCATTGGTATATAATCAATAACATTAAATGCTATTGTACTTTGCGTATGAACAGTTCGCAAATTCAATTCTTTGTTACCCATAAATCACAAAAATGACTTTGTGCCAAAAGAGAACAAGATTAAAGAAGGATGTTGTTTTTTTGTTGCAGAGTTTACTCCAGGCCAAACTGTCTGTCATTAGAATGTATTGCTCTCAGACAGATGGTCTAAGATGTTGAGGACACAGTGTCCATGGAAATCTGTCTGTAAGATTGTATTCATACTAAAACTGACAGCTTAGAATTTAATTTGTAATGAATGCAGCAGTACAGTACCACCTCTGTGCCAATATTCAGCATTTGAAATATACAGACACCATTTGTTCATGGAACCAGGTTGCTTCTCAGGTGCATATTTGTGAGCTGATACAGCTCTGTTGACCTGATTCATTATTTGCATGTGGACAGCATACCGAAGAAATTTGCCCTGGTGTTGTTTTAATGTAAATTGAAAGAGTACTTTTTGAACTAAAGATTGAAAAAAGGATACTGAGAGGCCCTTTTATTAAAAGTCACATTTTAATAGTATGAAAGATCTTTGGAACCACAATGAAACTTTATCTATATAGAATCACAAATGCCTTGAAAGTTATTTATGTAAGATCTGAATATAAAAAGTAATAACAGAAAAAAAAGTGCAGAAAACCTCAAAAATTGTACAAGCAAAAAATTGTATCAGCAAAGCTCCTTTGACTTCTACGGGACATCAATTGCTTTTACTTGGAAAAGTGTTGTATTACAGTTTTTCCATGGCCTTTGCAATTAATAAACTAAATTTTTTGAGAAAAAAGGAAATCTAGTAAATAGACTCCTAAATGTTGATGAGTTGAGTTGGATATTGTTTTCCTTTTGTGTGGTAATTTTTTGGCATGGTGGAAAGATCCATACCCTCAAACCAAACATTGGCCTCAAAGGTGGTGGCAAGTGGAGAGCATACATTTTTATAAAATCTACAATCCAGGCAATATGGGTGGTTTGGATGGGCGCTCCAAGGTTACCATCTCTACAGATTATGGGGCCTAATAACTACCATTCAAATTTCTATTTTTTCATGGATCTCTAAAAATTATTTGTTTTTTTCTATAATTATTTAAAAAATGTGCGATTACTTAAGGGTAAAAACCATGAAAAAATCTAATACTAAAAAGTCACCATGTAAAAGTTGTCGATTTCCTATAAAAGTCAGCACTGTGAGTTGCACTGATCCTATTGGACCCTTTTTAATTCAATTCAGGCTTCTAGAGGTTTTCTGAATTCATTTCATTATGAAGCTTATGAAGCATAAAGTCATGCACCTGGGATGTAAAAATATTCAAGCCACTTATACCCTTAATGGGACTGCACTAGGCAAATCCATTATGGAAAAGGACCTTGGAGTCCTTGTAGATGATAAACTTGGCTGTAGCAAGCAATGCCAGTCAGCAGCATTAAGGGCCAATAAGGTCTTGAGCTGCATTAAAAGGGGCATAGAGTCACGGGAGGAGGGGGTCATTCTTCCACTTTATAGAGCACTTGTAAGGCCACATCTAGAATATGCCGTACAGTTTTGGTCTCCCTCACTCAAACAGGACATTATTGCATTAGAGAGGGTACAGAGAAGGGCAACTAAGCTGGTAAAAGGTATGGAAAATCTCAGCTATGAGGAAAGACTGGCCAAATTGGGGATGTTCACGCTGGAGAAGAGGCGCTTAAGGGGTGATATGATAACTACAGTATGTATAAATATATAAGGGGGTCATATAATAATCTCTCTAATGTTTTATTCACCAGTAGGTCTTTCCAGATGACACGAGGTCACCCATTCCGTTTAGAAGAAAAGAGGTTTCGCTTAAATATTCGGAAGGGTTTTTTTACAGTGAGAGCTGTGAAGATGTGGAATTCTCTCCCTGAAACTGTTGTACTGGCTGATACTTTAGATAGCTTTAAGAAGGGGTTGGATGGCTTTTTAGCAAGTGAGGGAATACAGGGTTATGGAAGATAGCTCATTATAAGTTGATCCAGGGACTGGTCCAATTGCCTTTTTGGAGTCAGGAAGGAATTTTTTCCCCCTCTGAGGCAAATTGGAGAGGCTTAGGATGGGGTTTTTTGCCTTCCTCTGGATCAACTCGCAGTTAGGCAGTTCAAATTTAAAAAAGCTGTTGCTTAGAAAAAAAAAAGAATTACATTTCAGATTAATAAAATATTTTAAGAGAAAACAAGCACAAGCAGGTGGCAAATAGTTTCTAAAACAGATCTATAAAATCTCTGTATATGTAAAAATATTTCTAAATGGTTGCCCATAGCTTTTACCAACCTTGGTTACTAAACATTTTCCAACACAATTTAACTTGTTCTTTTATACACTTGTGATCAGAGATTTAAGGTTTTTATCAGAACAGTTTTTGCTCTGAGGTATGGTTCATGGTCCATAAGTGAATACTTTGCAACCTTTTTGTTTCTTATTATTTTTACGTGTGTATGTTCTAAATAATCAATGTTTTATTAAATATTTAAGTGATTTATGTACCAATCTTGTGCATTTTTTTAGCTTGGGTCAAAGATATTAAAAGACAACTGCAAAAGCAATATTGTGTTTTGAACATTATTTTTATTGGCTAGACATTTTGGCCCGAGAATACAGACAATTGGTTATTTCATCACAGATTTATGGACATTTAAGAAAGCTTGCAACTCAAGATAGATAGATTTCAAGTTGTTGCAATTGCCATGGATTTTTACCATTTAACTATTTCCTTTAACTAACGCGTTTCGCTGTGATATGTCAGCTTCATTAGAGGCATGAAGCTGACATATCACAGCGAAACGCGTTAGGAGAAGGGGGAGAATCTACACAAGATTTGCACGAGGGACCAAGGGGGAACCGGCTATAATAACCCAAGGACTCTGTATCACCCCAACTTTATTACTACATGCAAAACTCCATAGGAGTGCCATTATTGTTTTTATTGAGATTTTTTATTAAAACAGTATTACACTATTTTTGCTTTTTATTCAATTTTACCGGGGAGTTTGAGTGTATTGGAACACCAGGAGAAAGACTGCCAAGCTATATACCATAACAGCGGTTTGTGAGTAGGCATTTCAGCCATTTTGGTGGGGGACTTGAAGAGAAAAAAATGTTTTCAACTTAAAATTTAAGTTCCTTAATTACGTAATATTGTTATTCACATCACATTAAAAGCAATAGTAATTTTCACCAAAAGTAACGGATAACACACTTATAAGTCTATATATGAAGTGTGAAACACTGGGTGACTCCCTTTTTATCTAAGCATACTATACTATATCGGTTTCTAAAATTTCCATTGCTTAGGCGATGATCTCTACACAGAAAAATCTTTTTCTTTTTTGCTCGGACTGACATACGCAGTAGGTAGACTGCGAAGAGAACGACAGGAATCCAACCGGACCCTGTCTCTCTCAGTTTCTTCTGCCCTCCAGTAAACATATATGGGACCTTCCAAGTCAATGCCCCAAAACAATAAGGGATGTGAATGCAACAACATACAGCACACAAAAACAGATGCTAAAAGTGAAACAACCAGATCAACATAACATCCATGAAACAGGGAAGCTGATCAGACATAGAAGTATATCTCCTGAAGATGAGAGCTATTAAACTCTTTACAAGAATGCTCAAGGGCTTGAAGCTACTGACCACAAAATTTATAAAAATGCAATCTACCAAATATTGCATCGATGAGAAAGCATGAAAACACAAAAAAAGACTATAATGTGTTCCCTCACAGAGTAGAGGGAAATCCACAAAACTGTAGAATAAACTAGTGGCCACAACCATAACCCTGGAAAAAGCCAGCTCACTAGAGATACTGTACCACCATAGCCACCACCAGATTAGCCATAACAGAAAATGTGAACCTATTGGATACATCTTCTACTTGTGCTCTTGCTACATACTTTACTCTCAGCACTAACGTATGGTTCTAAAAAATAAGGCTTTTCACTTACAAGCATCTAGCCCCACATTTCACTGGCAACAGCTCACAGCAATGTCAGCATAACAATAACAAGAAGATCATTCAAAACAGAGCTGTTGCCACAACCATGTGAAGCTGTCCTACAGCACAAGGACATCTGCAAATAAAGCCTACTACAGCACAAGTCACTTGGGGACCCAAACTTGCTACTGGAACACAACTTGCTACCACACATAACTGAAGTACTGTACTGACTTCAAGAAGCTACCAAACCAAGTACTGTGCATGCAAAGTACTGGTGCTAAATAAGCTAACCAGTCTGAACCATTAGTGCCAAGCAGCAATCATGCATGTAACCACCCAATGCACATACTATTTGTGTTACACACCTAGCTACCCTGTATGCAATTAAGTAGCTCACAAGTCAGACACCACACATGCAAACTGCTAGTGGACAAGTTAGATACCACGCATACAAATATTGGTGGACAGACCAGACACAGAGCATACAAAACCACCAGCGTAAAAAAAAAAAACAAAAAGCACTCAAGTTATAGCACTGTGCTTGAAACACAGCTTCTACATATGCACCCACAGATGAACTAGAAAGTATCTGCACCTGCAAAACATGAGTCTAAGCCATCCCCTGCTACAAGGTAGTTTCATACAAGAACCCCTGATCAAGCACACAAAACTAGAACAAAGGTCAGATAAGAAACCAGCCAACCCTGAAACAACCAACAGCTGCTGAATCCCAATCAGCACAGAAATAACTACTTCCAACATATCTCAAGGTGACCACCAGCTGGAATGTAAACCTACCCTGAAGTAAACCCAGCTGCAAAGCATGCCACATGCTGCTGCAAGGAAGTAACCCTGCATGCAAGGACCGATATTGAAGCTGAAAGCCCCACAAACTAACCCCAAGAAAGAGCCATGCATGCCACTGGTTATAGAAAGATCAGCAGCCATGCTTGCCAAAGAAACAGCAAGGCCAGAAACCATGCCTGTCAAAGCAAAGGCCAACAACCCCATTCACTATGGGCCACAACATAGGCCAGCAGCCTCATACACCAAGGACTACGCCATGGCTAGCAATCTACAAGCCAAGAGTAATGGAAAAGACCAGCAGGCATACAGTAGTATAGGACATCAGCCACATCAGTGATGAGGCTAAAACATGGACCAGCAGCAACACAAGCCAAAGAGGCCAACTAAGGGCCAGCTGCCATAAGAGCCAAAGAGGCCAAGCCAAGGGTCAGCTGTCACTCAAGCTAAAAAGGCCAAACCAAGGGCCAGCTGTCATGCAAGCAAAAAGGCCAAACCAAGGGCCAGCAGCCACACAAGCCAAAAAAGGTAAAACCAAGGGCCAGAGGCCATGCAAGCCAAAAAAGGCCACAACAAGAGCTGGCAGTCACGCAAACCAAAGGCCATAGCATATGACCACATCATTCGGTGCAAGAAGATAATGCACCCATTGAGATGATGGAAACCAGGCAGCCAACAAAACTACTTTTTCACAGCAATTTTTTGCTGCAATTTGCAGATGACAGAATTCTACCGTGAATCCATGGCTGGCGAATAAATTACTCATCACTAATGGTGCAAGATATGCTACACTAGCTCTAAAGATTCTGAGCCAAACATGCATTTTCTCTAGCCCTTCCATTGCTAAAGAGTTTTCAAATATGAGACTGGGAAATAAACAGCAAAGTGGAAAATGTTATCATGTTAAATATTGAAACTAATGGAACATAAAGTAACATGAAAATTAGTGGAAATGGCACGCTGGCTGTTTCCAGATCACTAGAGACCTATAACCGATTCATAAGACAAACATATTAAAGTGCAATGAGAGACTATAACGTTTATGATGAACCAGGCATTATAATTCAAACAAAAGCTCTCGCCATTCAAGGGTAAGTTCCTTGTCATTTATCTAAAAGAAAACTTAAAGGGACAATATACACCAAAATACACATTTTATATATATAAAAATAAATAAATAGGACTTGTGCTAAAAATGCATTAGGCATATTCTTAATTAATTAATTACAAAAATCCATATTTTCCTAATTTTTTTCTAAAAAAAAATTTAATTTTTTTTCACCTTCCCATTATAAACAGGGCAGTCTGTGAACAAATGACTTTCCATTTCTGAAACTCCATCCTTTGAGCAGCTTGTTATTATTTTGTAAGTAAAATCTTTGAGAAGTCTTCATGATTTCCAACATTAAATAATTATTGTCCACTCTCTTCTAATCTTCACATACTACAAATGAACAGTACTGTTCTCTTGTTTTATAAAATGGTATGTACCATAGTTTTTGGTATTTAATGAAATTTACAAGATAAATGTTTCACAATTATTTCATTCAGTCATATCAAGAATATCTAGGATAGAACATATGTTTTAACTCCAAAGTACCCCCTAACTGATCTTTAAGCTGGGTTCTATGATAGTAAATAGACGTTCTTAAAAAATATCTCCCTAATTGCTCTTTAGGTTTAACTCCCACTAGTGCTCTGAGTCCACCCAGGAGAACCAGCTTAGTAGTTTAGGAGGACCTCGGAGGTCCAGCTTTACAGTTTGAGAACCGCTGTTCTACAGTCTTACTATGATCAAGTAGAACTGTCAACAAAGCAAGAACATACTGTTAAATAAACCTACCACAATTAAACAGTGGGGGTCATTTATCAATACTGTCAGCCAATCAAATGGTTGCTTTCAGTGTTCAACCAGCAGCTCCCTAAAAAAAGCTAATCACTGCAATGGGTTACTGCTCAGGTTCAAATGTGTGCACTGTTTATATTGAGAGCACGGCTAAGAGAACACAAACACAAACATCTGAATTCATATTAATTAATTTCCAAACATGGAATAGTGACTTTAAATAAATACTTCAACCAAAGTACTGCTGTTCCTGCATTAAAGGGGTTGTTCACCTTTGAGTTAACTTTTAGTATAACGTAGAGAGTGATATTCTGAGACAATTTGCAATTGGTTTTCATTTTTTATTGTTTCTCTAGTTTGCAGTGTCAGCAATTTGGTTTCTAGGGTACAAATTACCCTAGCAACGCTGCATTGATTTGAATAAGAGACTGGAATATGAATAGGAGAGGGACTGAATAGAATGATAAGTAATAAAAAGTGACAATAACAATACATTTGTAGCCTTACAGAGCATTTGTTTTTAGATGGTGTCAGTGACCCCCATTTGAAAGCTGCAAAGAAACAGAAGAAAATTTCAAATCATTAAAAAACTATGAAAAATAAATAATGAAGACCAATTGAAAAGTTTCTTAGAATTGGCCCTTCTACAATATACTAAAAGTTAACTTGAAGGTGAACCACCCCTTTAAGAATTTGGAAGAAATTAAAATCATTTTCTATATCATGAAATACCGATGTAAAACGAGTTAGTATTTAGTCAGAATAATTTTTTGCTATTTACAAATACTCCTTAAACCACTGCATTCAAAATGTTCTTCTCATGATCATTTACTACCACTTCAAAAGCAAACATCAAAATCCTTAAAGGAACAGTTCAGGGTAAAAATAAAAACTGGCTAAATATAGTTAGTTCGCCAAAAATGTAATGTATAAAGGCTGGAGTGAGTGGATGTCTAACATAACAGAATACAACACAACATCCTGCTTTTCAGCTCTCTAAATCTGAGTCAGTCAGCGACTTGAAGGGGAGCCACATGGGACATAAATGTTCAGTGAGTTTGCAATTGATCCTCAGCATTCAGCTCAGATTCAAAAGCAACAGTTATGACCAATGTGGCCCTCCCTCAATTCACTGATTGGTTACTGCCTGGTAACCAGGGTAACCAGTCAGTGTAAACAAAAGAGCTGAAAAGCAAGAAGTAGTGTTCTGTTCTGTTATGTTAGACTTACAGTCACTCCAGCCTTTATACATTACATGTTTCCCTAACTAACTATATTGAAAACATTTTTTATTTTGCACAGCCTATCTATTTACCCAGTTTTTACTTTTATACTGAACAATTCCTTTAATACTACCAACACATCTGAGATTAATGGCAAAGTTACTACTATTGCACTACTATTATCAGTGTAATGTAAGCATGTCCAGTAAGAGTATAGTGATTGCTTGAAGTTGAACACTTCAGATATGTATAGACACCAATTATCAATACCATTAGGTTAATAATAACACATCATTATTAAATCATGAAGAATAGCATTCTGTATTTTCATTGGATTTGAAGTAAACAAACCAAAGCTTTATTCAAATGTACCCTTACAGTATTGCCAATGTTGCTCAATGTATGTGGGAGGTCACTGACAGGAAGTTATAGAGGCCATAATTTTTCCCAACTTCCCCTAAATTCTCAGACAAATTTTTCTCCAACATTGTTCATAAATCACAGCTTTACACATTGTATTAGAATTTGCTATTCAACCAGCATGACTGAGATTACATTTGAATTACTATTGGTTCTGCTGTTTTGACAAAAAAGTGTATTCAGTTTTATTCTAAAACCATTGAATGTTTTACTTAAACCTTTACAGTAAAGAGCTCTTTACCATGTTAATAGAAAATTCTCTTGTGTGTAAAGTAATACCCAGATCACAGTTTGAATAGACCTTTTAAATACAAATTCTAAAATGTATAGACATTATTTTCTTGCCTGAATTTGTACAAATATTTTTATAAATATGTCTCTCTAGCGCTAACAAAGGCAGGATAAATACAGTGTATCACCTTCAATGAGTTCCAAAATTGTATTACAGCAAAGATAATTCTAGCAGGCATTGTTATTGTGGCATGTAACTGTTGTGCCTATTGGTGTAGAAAAGACTTGTTGTGCTTGTCAAGTTCTATGAAAATAAACTGAGCAACAATAAGATTTTTTTATACACCAAAACAGTAGCCGATTTTATTGTACAATGCACTGATTTTTATTACTGGCAAACTGAAAACTGAACAACAAACAACACCCTCAAAAGAATACTGAGCATATTTTATAGGAAATCTGAGGTTACAGAACCAAGAACAATATAAAAAAGCATTCAGTTTCTACCAAAGGTTTATAATGAAAAAAATACACAGAACCACATGAATACTTTTCCTTGAACTTCTTGCAATCTATTGTAGAAAATCTTTTGCAACATATTCACTTTGTAAAGAAATAAAAAGCCTGTAAACAGACTTCTAGTGATCAGCTATTGCTATATATGTGATCCCTCTCCTATGAACAGAAACAGTCAGCCATAAAAATGGACATTGTTACTCTTTTGCAAAAACCTCTTTGCAATTGGCAGTAATATATTCCCTCTTTATTTTCTGTCTCATGCTCTCCTCCTTTATCTAATTCTACACCAACAGTGTTGGGTCAGAATATTTGCATTGCTTACTTCTCTAATAAGGCTATCAATTCTGATTCCTCCAAACTTGAACTTTGTGTACTAATTGTGCAGAGCATACTGTATGTGGAATAAATCCCATGTGCAAGCTATACATTTCACCTGTTGTGCCTAAATTCTGCCATCTCTCTCTCAGTCAGGCCAAACATGGTCATGCTTGTAAGCAATAACAAATTCTATGGTTTGTTTTCCATAACGACCACATTTCTGAATCTTTCCCAAGACACACGGGCGTTTTTACCTGCGCTCCCCTGCGTTCCGTTTTGCTGTGTTCAGCCGCAGGGGAGCGCAGGTATAAACGCACTCAATTATTTTCAATGGGGCTGTACTCACACGAACGCATGTAGGCGCCAAACGCAGGTTCAGACGCAACATGCTGCATTTTTCTTGCGTCAGGCGCCTACATGCGTTCGTGTGAGTACAGTCCCATTGAAAATAATTGAGTGCGTCTATACTTGCGCTCCCCTGCAGCTGAACACAGCAAAACGGAACGCAGGGGAGCGCAGGTAAAAAAGCCTGTGTGTAAGGGCCCTAAGGGGTAGATTTATTAAGGGTCGAAGTGAAAATTCAATTGAAAAAAAAAATCTAATTTTAAAGTAATTTTTTGGTACCTCGACTATCGAATTTGACCTTCGCCACCTTAAACCTGCCAAATTGCTATTTTAGCCTATGGGGGACCTCCTGGAAGCTTGTGAGTGTTTTTGCAAAATTTTTTAAAATCAATTTTTTGGGGGGCAAAATAGTTTGAATAGTTCAAATCGAACAATTCAATCAACGGATTCAATCGAACGATTCAAATTATTTTTTTACAATTGAAAAAGGACCTATTTGTAGTGATGGGCGAAACGGGCGCGTTTCGCTTCGCCGAAAAATTCGCGAATTTCCAGAGAAATTCGAGAATTTTTCGCCGATTCACGAAACGAGTCGCGCGTCGTTTTTGACGCGCGTCGCGTCATTTTTGACGCGCGTCGCGTCATTTTTGACGCGCGTCACGTCGTTTTTGACGCGTCGCGTCGTTTCCGACGCGTCGCGTAATTTTCGGCGCGTCGCGTCAAAAACGACGCGCGACTCGTTTTTGCGCGGCAAATTTTTTTGGCAGTTTCGCGAATTTATTCGCGAGGGGCGAATCTCGGGAATTCGCCGCAAATTCGCCCCTGGCGAATAAATTCGCCCATCACTACCTATTTGGTCGAAAATGGTCCATTTTCAGCCTAAAAACCCCTTAAAAATTTGATGGTCAAATTAAAAGGTTTTTTCACTTTCGAAATTGTACCCTTAGTAAATCTGCACCAAACGATCCTATGTGGCTATGCTCACACAGTCACCCATGTAGCAGGTCTGTAATTTGACTGCCTTTTTGTTATCGATCTGACACTGCTGCCTAAAGCTATTATTGTTGTTTTTCTTTACTTTGTGGGAACCTGTCATAAGGTGTGATATATCTCACATTCAAATTTACATTCGAGTTGGTGCTTTTAAATTTGAATTTGTGAGTTTTGAAACAAAAAATAAATTGAAAATTCGAATTTGAATTTACTATTCAAACCTTAATACATCTGCCCTTTATTCTTCTGCAATTATTCTCTGCTTTTGATACAAATTCGTATGCAGATTCTCATTCTCATAGTACCCACTATCAAGATGCAGTCTTGTTCTTGATTATCTTTCAAACTAAATCCTTCTTTGATGATTAAAGGACCACTAACATCAAAAGCGTTTTTTTTTTAAATTTGTTAGTATACACCAAGACAATTTTAAAATAGCAAAGCCTTTATTAAGAAATAACTTACAGAAACTCCACTTACTGTCCTCTTCAGAAAAGGCGACAGGGCGACCATCCATTCTGCTACAGTCGATTTCTCCTCCCTGGCTTCCCTCGCTCCTCCAGCTGTGTGGCCACACTGACACTGTGGATCTGGGACTGAACCAACAGTCTCTCCTCCCAGGCAGGGCTGAACCTGTCGCTGCCTAGCTCCTCCACCACCAACTCCTTTAGGAGGAGTCTCCGAACTAATCCCACCCGTGCTGGCTTTGCCTGCTGTTGCCCTTTGTCCTGGGTCTTGAGCTGGTATAACGTGTGAGTCTGCTGCCCCTATGCACCAGTGCTGTGCCCTCCTGGCCCCTCCTGCTGGCTGCACAGAAACTGCTGCTGTCTTATGCCGAGTTCCCTTGGGGGTTCCCCTGGATGCCCCCTGCGATGCTACTGCCAACCCCATAAACAACTTGTAGCTGCTGGGCAGTCTTCATGTACTTGGCCATATCTGCCTCCAATCTCTCTCCACTGGGGATGACACCTCCAGGGGGCTTTTACTTTAGAAAGTCTCTGCACTAATCCCACCAGGCAGACTCTGCCTACTGCCCCTCGCCCTGGGTCCTGAGCTGGTAGATAAATCTGTAGGTCTCTTGCTGCTGCCTCAAGGGAGAAGAAGTGCCCACAGCCCGGTTCTGTGCGCACAGTTCTCCTCTGCGCTCAGATTGGCCCGTGGGCTGCCCAAGGCTTCCATCTGCCGCCGCAGGTAGTCAGTCCTCGGGTGAGCAGTGACAGGGAAAAGAGAAAAACTGTGCAAGGAGGACTGTGTGGACAGTGCACCTCCCCTGAAGCAGCAGTAAAAGACTTAAGGACTTATCTACCGGCTCAAGAAACAGGGCGAGGGACAGCAGCAGCAGAGGTGGCCCTTTTCTGAAGAGGACAGGAAGTGGAACTTATGTAAGTTATTTCTTAATAAAGGCTTTGCTATTTTAAAGTTTCTTTTGTCTTGGTGTTTTTATTTCGTTGTATGCAAAAAAAATTTTTTATGTTACTGGTCCTTTAAGCTAAAAAGACCACTTTGCCAGTCAGTTTAGTGTAGAGCAGTTCAAGCTTTTTTTTTCTACTGAGCCCTTGTTATACTTCTGTATCTCACTTTGTAGACATCATCCATTCATTTGAAATAAAATATAATTTTTTTGCAGATGATTTCCAGATCAGTTTATTTAATCCATCACTTATACCATAAAATGTATTAGTCTACATATTTGAGATAACCTCCCTTTCTACATTGGAAGAGCAAATGTTTTGTCCTATTGCATTACCTGTAACAACAAGTCTATAAATGTACAACCGTTAATCTCAACTTCACTTGTAGTAATTGTGTAACTGGCCTTGGCCACATTTAGGGGCACATTTATTAAGCGTAAAAAAAAAATTTGAATTCCAAAATAATTTTTGGCTACTTTGAATAGCCCAAATTTGATTCAAATTAAAAAAATTAAAAATTCGAACTTCAAAGTACTGTCTGTTTAAAACAATTCAAATTCAACACTTCGCTACCTTTAAGCTGCCAAATTGCTATTTTAGCCTATGGGAGACCTCCTGGAACCTTTCAGTAGTGTTTCTGAAAATTTTTGTAAATTCAAAGGATTTTTTTTCAAAATCGTTCGAATCGAATGATGCATTCAAACAATGTTTATTTAATCGAAAACAGACCTATTCTATCCATTTTCGATCTAAAATGCCCTTAAAAATTTTTTTAAGGTCTAATTTTGATTTTTTTTTTTCATTCCAAATTCGACCCAATATGTAAGTAAATGCTAGCCATGCTCATAATAAGCTTCAGAACAGAACAGAATTGTAAGTAGACCTTTTTATCACTGTCCATTAGTGACATCAAATTATAATTTCTTTTTTTTAAAGTCACCTAAATGGCTAAACTTTAATGTAATTGACAAAAGTTGTAGAATTGTTATAATTATTATCCTTACCTGCCAAATGTGACGCTCTAAATGGTATCTTAATCGGTGTCAGCATCTGACAAGGTGGAGCAGGTGCAGAAGACAGTTCCTGAGTTGGCTCTGAATTGACTTGTATTAACGCTGCTGGAGCTGTAGATACGGTGCCAGCAATTGTAAGAGCTTGATTGTTGGAAATTGGCTTAATAATGCCACTCTGGCAAAGGCCTGTGAAAACAACCACAACACAGATTATTTTAAATAGCCCTGTCCTTATGGTGGCACTCACACAGAGAATAGAATAATTACCAAGCAGTAGACACTTTAATTTCTCAATAATATGTTCTTAGACATATCAAATTAAATCTTTTTTGTAAAAGTCTTATGTTTAAGGTTCCAGAAGACAGCGGGGCATAGGACCGATTAGTGGTTTTGGTAATTTCTTTGTAATAATACATGTAATATATTTTTTTATAATAAACAAAAGCCATGAACATCTTGTAAATTATATATTTTTATAATACATAAAAGCTGTAAATCTTGTAAATGATATCCTTATAAATAGTGATGGGCGAATTTATTCGCCAGGCGCAAATTCGCGGCGAATTCCCGTGATTCGCCGGTGGCGGATAAATTCTCGAAATTCGACAAAAAAACCGAGTCCCGTGTCGTTTTTGACACAACCCAACGAAAACGACGTGACACGTCAAAAACGTGCCGCGACTCGTTTCGTGAATTTTTTCGACAATTCGCGAATTTCGCTGGAAATACGCGAATTTTTCGGTGAAGCGAAACTGGGTAGTTTCTTCCATCACTACTTATAAACAGTGAGTTCTGATAAATGGTGAGTTCTGATGTCATCAGTTATACACAGTGAGTTCTGATGTCATTTCTGTCACGTGACTCACTGAAACTTGTGTATTATAATAAATAAAGTACCCCTTTTTGCAAAATATGAGGATATTGGAAGTTACCTCGGAGTTCCATGACCTGTATAGAAACACTTGACCTTTGACCTCGTATTTTTACATGGTCATGAAACACCTCAGAAACATAATATCCTTATAATTTACAAAAGGTGGGTACTTTATTCCCTATGAGGATATGGGAAGTTAACTCGGAGTTCCATGACCTGTTTAAAAACAGCCTTCTGCCTCGTGTTTTTATATGGTCATAAAACTCCTCAGTAACTTATAATATCCTTATAATTTACAACAGGGGGTACTTTATTCACTATATAAATGGTGAGTACTGATGTCATCAGTTATAAACGATGAGTAGTGATGTCATTGTTGTCACAGTATTCACTTAAACTTGTGTATTATAATAAATAAAGTACCACTTTTTGCAAAATATGAGGATATTGGAAGTTACCTCGGAGTTCCATGACCTGTATAGAAACACTTGACCTGTGACCTCGTATTTTTACATGGTCATGAAACACCTCAGAAACATACTATCCTTATAATTTACAAAAGGAGGGTACTTGATTCCCTATATATTTGAGAATGGGACCTGAGCATTGAAGTTCATCTTTAAATTAACTTTCAGCATTATAGACTGTACTAATACTTTATTAGAATATGAAATACTAAGACGAATTCCAAGCCATTAAAAGTAAAACCTAATTACTGGTGGTTTTAGAATAATGCTTTCTGCAGAGTACTAAATGTAATCCCCACTAAATTACAATTTGAAAAGCACTGTAATACATAAAGCACATCCTATTCATGGAAGTAAACATTGGTTTGTAGAACTAACAATGCATTTCCTGTACTTGTAGTTATTCAACGAGCAGCTGTTTTTTTCCTTTGTATTTCTACAACAATAAGCAAATTATTAGTTCCAAATTGCAACTGTGTTATTTTGTTCTGAGGATCTCCACTTGGTATAGAATTTGTTTGGGTCCCACTTATCCTATAAACGAGGCAGAGGTTTAAATGGCAGCCCTGAAGATAAATAGCACTGGGACTGTATAGAAATAGTAAGTCTTAATATCAGCTTATAATAAAGTAAAACAATCACTATTGTGCATTAGTGATGGGCGAATTTATTCCCGCGATTCGCCGCAGGCGAAAAAATTTGCCAACAAAAATTCGCCGCGCAAAAACGAGTCGCGCGTCGTTTTTGACGCGACGCGCCGAAAACGACGCGGCGCGTCGGAAACGACGCGACGCCTCGGAATCGACGCGACGCGCGTCAAAAACTACGCGACGCGTGTCAAAAACGACTCGTTTCGCAAATCGCCGAAAAATTCGCGAATTTCTCCGGAAATTCGCGAATTTTTCGGCGAAACGCGCCCGTTTCGCCCATCACTATTGTGCATTAAACACCTATAACAATAACCAAACCACTGTAACAGTATTGAGGTATTTACCATGAGAAGGTTGCAACATATTCTTCATTTAAATTTCTTTGCTGGAAATACAGCAAATTTACAAGATTGTTTATGACTAGATGACCTGAACACATTATGTACTAAGGCCTATTACTAAGAATGAGTGGAAAAGTTTGCCACACAAAATACAGGCAAGCTGCGTTTTCAGAAATATTCTAGAAAAGGTTGTAGATTTAGCAAACTAATGGAACTTTTTGGGGCAGATTTCGAGTTTATGGGAGTCTCTAAAACTACCAATCGAAATGTATTTAAAAATTTTTTATTTTTTAATGTTGCGTGAATAGTATCGATGAGTTATGTCAACATTCATTTCTACTGTATATATTCCAGATTATTTGGTACAGAAATAACTATTGCAAAAGTTAAAGTCATGATGAATATATACAGTAGTATTAAATGAGTTTCCCACCTTTAAGTTGACATTTTGTATGTTATAGAATGGCTAATTCTAAGCAACTTTTCAATTGGCCTTTATTTTTTATTTTTTGTCATTTTTGAATTATTTGGCTTCTTCTTCTTCTGACTCTTTCCAGATTTCAAATGGGGTCAATTCTACCCATTCTAAAAAAGATGCTCTGCAAGGCTACACATTTATTGTTATTGATACTTTTTATTACCAGTCTTTCAATTCAGGCCCTCTCCTATTCATAGTCCAGTATCTTACTCAAATCAGTTCATAGTTATTAGGGTAATTTGGACCTTAGCAACCAGATTGCTGAAATTGGAGAGCTGCTGGGAAAAAAAGCTAAATAATGCAAAACCCACAAATAATAAAAAATGAAGACCAACTGCAATTTATCTCAGAACTCAACATCATACTAAAAGTGAATTTAAAAATAAACAACCATTTTAATAAAGTAATGATCAATGCATCAATGTCACCAAATGAATTATGGCTAATAACCAGCAATGCGCATATTGATGCAGGGTGCTCGGGGAACTCTGGAGCTACTGCATGGCCAGAAGGTGGAGGTAGATTCAGGGTTCCCTGAGTGCAGTTGGGCCTCAAGAATCGGGCACTCGCACACCAAACACCAGAAACAATGCCTGACAGATTTTGGAAATAGTCTACACAAATGAACTCCATTTGCAAAAGAAGTGCATGTGCAGTGGCTATTTTGGAGATTCAGATGCAATGGTGGTAGAAGCCGTGCAGTTGTGCCAAGCTAGAATTCTGGGAAAAGCTCTGCATTGTGGGTGCTCAAAATTGCACTTTGCACACTGTTTCAATTTATGTGAATGTTCCCTTTCCTAGTGCTGATGTGATAATAGGTGAAAAGACAAAGCATATGCACCAAAATATTGTGGTTTGGTATACTGTTATTTCTGGCTCAAGACATTATCAAGCTGTATTGCACTTTAATATATGGATAGTGATGAGTGAATCTGCCTGTTTCACAGTGACTCTTTTGTAGAAAAATATTTTTGAGTCTATGGGACTTTTTTTCTCACTATTGCATTAAAGTCGATGGGCATTTTTTGCGCTTAATTTTGTGGAATTTTGCCATTAATCCAAGTCAAAAGTCTGGCACATCAATGGGGCAAATTCACTAAAGGGCGTATTTTCTCCAGCAAACCGTTCAACACATTTTGGGCTACAGTACTTTGTCAGATAAAAATTTACTACCACTTTGCTAATTCACTAAAATGCAAACTTGCGTCTGGGCTGCCGGATGCTGCCAACGTTTCACTAGAGTTATTTCATCAGTGCGAGCATTTCATAGTGAACTTTCGCTTAACAAACGTTTCCATCTAGCGAAACTTTGTTAGTACACTTACGCTTAAGTTAATTTGAATAGGGCAGGTTCATATAGGTTGTATGGACATCTTTATTAGAGATTTTGGTGCAAATGCTGGAAGTGACCACTTTGTATTAAAAATGTCCAAGGAAGCATAATAAAGACAAAAGAGAACCTCTAATGCCCTGGACATGAGCCCAACCTAAAACAAATGTGGCATGACCCTCAAATGGTTGGGGAAAAAATTTTAACGCAAAAATCTTTAATAGTTACTTTTGAAGGAAATCCCGTTTTAAAAAAATTAAAAAACATCAGTTTTTTTTACAACTTTTATGACTTTCCAGCCTACAGGATATGATGTCATTGAAATGAGATTGAAGAGGATATAGCTTCATCTTATCAGTTTGCCAGGTCTAGTTGGCAAAGGAACCTCTGGCAAAATGTTCTGGTAATGTTCTATAAAATTTGCGCTTCATAGGGAAACTACCCTAGTGACTGTCTCTTTCAATAGAGAATTGTCCTTTATGCCTGTTAGTAAATTGGTCGATCTCCCTGCAGATGAGATTTCTGGTGAATTGTTGCTAGCTTTAGTAAATCTGCCCCAATGATTCTGCCAAACTTCAAATTTATCTTGAAAACTCGAACTGAAAAGTAGTTTGAATTTTGAAATGACAACTTCTAGACAAACTCACCAACTTTTAGATGCCATTTTTTTATCAGCATTGTCAAGTTTTTAGTGCTTAACAAGATAAACCTTAAACATTTTAATCTCATAAACTTGACTCTGAATTCACAATTTCTGCCACAAAAAATTCAAATGGTGGTTAAAAAGCAACTTTGAAGGTTAATAAATGTGCCCCGTGTGTTCTTTTATTTTGTTTTCCATTATCCTGAAAACTATGTTTGAAGTCTATTAATACATTCAACCAGCACTAGTCACCTTTTAACATGATGATCGATATAAATGTCATGTGCCTAGTCACACATGTCACAAATCAAACAGATATAGTCAAGGATGCCCACAGGCAAACAGTTGAAAATTTTCCATCTGATGATAAAATGCTTAAACCAAAGAGTTCTGAGAGTTCACTTAGTGAGGCATTATTATCAGACACGTGCTATTTTTTTTTCCTAGTCATTTAATCTGAGAATTTTTGGTGGAACAGCACATGTGAAACTGAGTGAATCCTCTCTCCTGCTGTTCTCTCTCTTACTGATTTGCTTTTTGCCCAAGATGTTACATATCTGATAAATATCTAAAACCCTCATGGCCTATATCCTTAGGAGACACTTGATTAACGTACTTCAACTGCTGTTGCATATAGAGAAAAATATTGACAAGGGCAAAAGTTGCTCATTACTGAGAACCCTATGATCATAATTCACACTGAGGCTTTGTTTTGTAAGGGAATCAATACAATTATTGTTCACACAGCAGTTATTTTGGCCAGAACCTGCAGTTCTACTTAAAAAAAAGAAATAAAAAATAGTAGATGATACGTATATTTTAGTGTTGCAGTTTGAGGCTGGGAACAATAACATTAGAAATACTTCTTTATTGGTTTTTACCATGCACACGGCATATAAGGAACATCTGATTTTCCTTCATATCTTTTTGTCAGTGTTGAAAGAAACTCTACCTGACCAACCCAGCAAAAGAAAATTGTAGCAGAGCCCCCTCATTCCGTGATTCCTCACCGCATAGTTATACAACTGGGTATTTACACTAAGGGACACATTTACTAAGGGTCAAAGTGAAAACTCAAATTAAAAAAATTCTAATTTTGCAGTAATTTTTGGCTAATTCGATTATCGAATATCCCAAAATTCTATTTGAATTAAAAAAAATTCAAATTTTTGAATTTTGGAGCACTGTCTCTTTTAAAAAAATTAAATTTGACACTTAGCCACCTTAAAGCCACTGGATAAGGCAAATTACCCAGGTGCCACTCATATAAACATGATAAGTCCAGAAGGCATGAGTGCACACTGGGATTTACTTAAAAACTCAATTTTTTTAGTTACATTAAAAAACGGCCAATGTTTCAGTCCTTTTCTAGGACCTCCTAGAAAAGGACCAAAACATTGGCCTATTTTTAAATGAAAATAAATAAAATTGAGTTTTTAAGTAAATCCCAGTATGCACTCATGCATTCTGGACTTGTGTGTGTGTGTGTGTGTGTGTGTGTGTATATATATTGAAAATTGAGCGTAGGACTGGCCAGATATGGGATGACTTTGACGTAGTTGGCCAGCTTAAATATATTGCAATATATGGACAAACAATCCCTGTTGTTTAAAGGTTAAGGCATTTTTTAGTAGCTGTATGCACAGAATGTCTCAATGTCTTAAATATATTGATAATGGGTTGAGTGCAGAGGACCTCTTGTCTTTGTCTATATATATATATATATATATATAGTTCTGTATTTAGTAAGAAAAACCTGTTCCTATTCTTCAAACTAAATGATTGCTAGTTTTTAATCTTGTTACCATCCACCCTCCCCAAAAGACTACTGTCAGTTCAAAGCCTATTCACAGGAACCCAGCCCCAAGTAATCACAGGAACCCAGCCCCAATCACCAATGAAGACCATTATCATTGTGAGATAATAGAGTATCTGGTTACATTTTATGGAAAGTTGTGTAAAAAAATTCCGCAAAAAAAAAAAGACAACAATCCTGGGACTTTTTTCAACACTGCCATCTTCCTTGTAAAAATGACCATTGCTCAACTGCATTACTGTAAACAAATAGTTAAAAATAAACAGTAATAGGCAAATAGTTAATGCCCCTTTCTGATAAACCAGTTTTATGGGTCGCTTCCGTTTTGAGACAGTAAATTTCTATATATGAAAACCTTTATTTCAGTGACAATAAATTTGCTACTAACCTGTAATTCTTTGAGGAGTTAATATGACTGTATGGAGGGGCCTGGAAGGCATAGAAGGCTTTGATACAGCCATAGTTATTTGACTTGCCCTAGGTTTCTCGAGTCCTTGAATTACTATCAGCTCTTCAGGTTGGTGCATCCATGAAGAATCCAGGGAAAAGGAGTTATTGAAAAAAATCTGTCCAAAAAAAAGTGGATAAGTATATTAGACATCAGCTTCTACTGTATGCCAAGATAAGTAAAGATTAAATAAAAGGATTAATAACTTAAGTCCACAAATATTAATTCACAAATAAGTCTGATCAGTCTCTACATCAGCATTCTAGTTAGACAATGGTTATAAGGAAGAGAGGTATTTGTTAATTTTTAGTAGATTGTAATTGAATCTGACCCAACTTTCTACAAGCTTAAAATTTTTAAATATCTGAAAAACAAACTCACTCATTGATTCATTTCTACTCAGTAGGGATGTCATGTTTATTATTATTTTATTTACATTCAATATGTCAAGCTCTACGTATTTTTAGGAAGGCCAGCAAAGTTATCAGAAAACATAATTAAGGTTGAACAAGCTGAATAATGAATTCTAACACCACAACTAGGAAAACTTGGAATAAATGCTCAAGTTGAGTTTTTAACTGTAATTCGAATTTCTGAAACTATCTAAAATTTTTGAGAAATTTTTGCAAAAACTCTGAAACTCAGCTACAGAAATTTACCATCCAAAATTTGTCAAGTTCAAGGAGTTGTGTTAACAAAATAACAAAGTTATTTTTCAAATTGAGTATTCGAGATTAATTCAAAATAGTATTCATTGAAAATAAACATTGTTTTTTAATGTTTTTATGTCAGTAAACCCATTTGAAAGCAGGAAAGGTGAGAAGAACGCAAACAATTCAATAACTATAACCAAATAAAAAAATTAAGTTTAATTGAAAAGTTGCTTGGAATTAGTCATTCTAGAACATACTAAACATTAATTTAAAGGTAATTTAAAGGTAAAATGTGTGTTCATTTACTAAAAATTCTAATTTTAAAACACAATCACATAAAAATGTTAAAGAACAACTCAAATGCAGTAAAATATCATTCCACCCATCATTTTCAATGAGTCTGCCAAATTTTAACCTAACCATCAAAACTAGTGATGGGCAAATTTATTCGCCAGGGTTGAATTCGCGGCGAATTCCCTCGATTTGCCGCTGGCGAATAAATTCTCGAATCACCAGCGAAATTTCGACAAGCAAAATTTCGCCGAAAACGACGTGACGCACGTCGGAAACGACACGACGCGACGCGTGTCAAAGTTGACGCGACGCGCGTCGAAAGCGTCCCGCGACTCGTTTCGATAATTTTTCGCAGATTCGCGAATTTCCAGAGAAATTTTTCGGCGAATCGCGGGAGATTCGCCCATCACTAATCAAAACTCAATTTAAAAATTAGCTTTTCTTATTTTTCTAATTCAAATGCCACTGACTTCTACATTAACACGCCAAGTTTGAGATGAGACATTTTTTGTGCATATGAAATCTTGAGCTTTTGCAAACTGAAACACAAATTCACTATCTGTGCCAAAAGAAAATCTCAACAGGCTAATTACATTTTTGATAAATGCCCCCATATTTTAGATGATCAAAAATCTGTATACAATGCATTCTTTGAAAAGTGACATGTTTACAGAGATAGCGTTTACACTCTCAGAGGACAGACCCAGCATTTATATCTGTTAGATCTGGTATGAGTTTGTTCTCCTAGACCTATTTTAGTTTTGTATACTTTCCCAAAGACTTTTTCAGGTATAGATTTGGTTTTGAATCATCTTTTGGCTCAGAATACATTTCTTTCTGCGGGAGACTTTTATAAACAAGTAATTCTGTTGGAGCCATTTAATGGCTGACTTCCCAAGACACGTTTCATAGTAGACTGAATGGCACCAATGCCAAAGAAACTTGATGATATGTACAAGAACATTTTGTGTCTTAAAGAGCACATTAATTAACTTTTTTTATATGTAAGTACATTGTTGTACATTTTTTAAAATGCAATAATAAAACAGATGGTGTGAAAAATTAACTAAATTACATAAAGTTGCATTCATTTATTACCACAAGCAGGATGAGGTCCCTGTTCCATAAAGCTTACAATTTGAGCTGGAATATAGCTTAAAAATATAAATATTAGGCTAGACATTGACAGTGGTTGGGCTAAGATTGTGTCAGATATTGTGCCAGTACTCCAAGAGGTAGGATTTAAGATAATTTATGAATGGTATAAAATAACAAAGTATATGTAGGGACCCATAGGGTTAATAGTTACTATAAATGGAAATCCCCCTAGATGCTATTTATATATGTTTGTTATTGGCCAATTGAGATAGTGATCACTTTAATATAATGAATGGAAAAGGTCCTCTTTGTCCTCCATCCTTTTGGTGTCTGGGGAACCTGTTGTCAACAAGGCATAGTTAAGAGTTTAGCCTTTAGACAACCATTCTAGGGAAAGTCAGGAAATAGACACCTTGTGAATGAGGTTTAGTTTTTTAGACTTTTAAAGAAAGAAAAAAAAAACAATTTAAAGAGAAAACATACAACTTGGAAAAAAAAGAAATCTGAGTATTAGTAAATAGGCCCTTATATATCATGGGGGAGATTTATCAAGGATCGAACTGAAAATTTTAGGGATGTACTGAATCCAGTATTCGGTTCAGTATTCGGCCATTCGGCTGAATCCTTATGCCTGGCCGAACCGAATTTGAATCCTTAAAATCATGTGACTATTCGTCACAAAACAAGGAAGTTAAAAAAAATTTACAGCGCATTTTGTGCACGGCTGGATTTTACCCTTTCTCTCACTAATTTGGGTCCTGGTTTGGTTTGATATCCGGCCAAATCTTTCTCAGTGGGTTTGGGGGTTCGGCCGAATCCAAAATAGTGCATCCCTAGAAAATTTTAATTCTTGAATTTGAATTTTGAGTTTATTTTAGTGTAATTAGACTAGTGAATAGTCCAAATTTGATTTGAGTTAAAAAAAAATCTAAATTCTAATTTTGAACTATATCATGTACTGTCTCTTTAAAAATTTATTTGACTATTCACCATCTAAAACCTGCCAAATTTGCGTTTATCCTATGGGAGACCTCCTACAATAAATCTGGAGTCCTTTGGTGGAATTTCAAAAACAAAAACTTTGTTTTGGTGTAAAAAATCAATGTCAGTCGATCATATTCACCCAAATTTAAATTTTTTTAATTTTTAAATACATTTCAATTGTTTGTTTTTTTTAATTTTGAGTTTATGGGAGTTTTTATAAACTCCCATAACTTGAAATTCGACCCTTGATAAATCTGCCTCCATATATTGTAATTGTTGTTACACGATCTTGCTACTATGTTCTCAACATGCAGGTTTAAATTCTTTTAAGCATACTCTTTAAAAGAACAGATGTAGAAGATGTAGGTTGTTTTTTGTGGCACTGTCTTGTTTGATATCAGTGTCTGCTTCTTAAACAAGATACTTCAGTTCTAGAAGAGGGAATTAAGAGTGCGGTATGACTGTATTTACCATGATACTGAGAGACTTCAATAACATATCACTGATAATGCCAGAGACAAAAAAAAAACTGAAAATCATTTTTTTAATAAGACCTTTTTGCAAGGAATTTTCTGCAGAACTTAAGTGGACTGCCATTGATTTTTTTCCCCTGTTCATGCTGCTTCTGAGCAAGACAACATTTCAAAAGCTTTATGTGGAGCCATCAGAAACTGAAATTGCTTTGCCGTTAGAACTGCACATTATAAATGTTTGCCATTTCGCTGTTATAAAGTATTAACACCACCCTAATGTGTCTGTGGTAAGGGAAGACAAGCATATGTTTATTTTTGTACATCTCTTTTTTGTGTGTTGCGTATCATAAAAAAATCTGCTGCGCGTCAAAAAACTTTGTTGCCCATAGACTATAATGCATTTCCGATAATTTTTGAGGGCAGCAAATTTTTTGCGAAGCGAGTCAAATTCACCCATCCCTATTGCTTAAAGACACCCATACCCTTTTAATATGGTTGACTGACTTGTTTTAATAGATCTTTGATATATTCTTATTTTACTCTAAACGGGCACCATTTTTTACTATAAAATGACTGACTGCATGAATGAAATTCATTTCACAGCACATGCCAATGTCAGCATTCATATGATACCTAAATAAAGACATGCCTTATTATTTGTACATGTATGGTATACAATATCTAGAAAAACATGACCCAGGAAGTTCTAAATTGCAGGAGGACCATCTCCCATTTTCATAAAATAATTAAAATCTTGAATTTTTCTGTTATTATAAAACAGTGCTTGTACTTGATCCAAACTAAGTGTAAGGTTGGCACTCTAAATTAAGAACCAATGCTAAGCACTCTGTTCTCGGCTCTTGCTTCCACGTATAGCAGCCGCCTTTCACCTCAGGAGGAACACTTGGCTAATCGGATGCCACCAGGTCTTAAGAGAGGTGCAAAGTGAAGGGTTCTGAACAAGCTAAGGGGCACAACTGAAATGCAAAGACTTTTTGGGAGAAGGTTGCTGTACAAGGCATAGACAGAATTCGTAGTCAGATTAGGCCGGTCAGGGCAGGCGGAGTACAAACGAAGTTAGGCAGGCAAGGGTCAAACCAGGAGGTCAATCAGAAGGTTAAGCAGAATCGGAGTCAGTAATCAGGCAAGGGGTCAGGATACAGAATATCAGAATTGTCAAAAACCCAGGCAGGGGCCACAACAGGAATCAGAATACAGAAAGCACAATGCTCAAAAACACCAGGAACAAACTCCTATAACGGGCAATGAGTAAAACACCAAAGTCCCTTTATATAGTTTGAATTTGACGCCATTACGTGCTGACATCATCACGACAGCGCCAGTGCATCTCTAAATACAGGGGATGTGTGTCACGCATGCACTAAGGAAACCGGCACTGAAGAGGCAGTATCAGCGTGGCGGGCGTCCCCGCGGATGGCGCGGCGGGCATCCCCACCGACCAACTAGACCACCAGGGGGGAGTTGTTACACAAAGATATACTTAATCCTTATAGGAGGCAAAACAAGAGTTTATTACACAGAAAAAGGAAATCCTTTTTAAAAATGTGAATTATTTTATTAAAATGGAGACTATGGGAGGTGGACATCTTGTAATTCAGAGTTTTCTACATAAATGATTTTGGATAAGAGATCCCATACCTTTTTGTCTGCCCCTCCTTAAAACAGAAGAGGGGACTTGATCTGAGATCTTGTTGTAAGAACGGATCTTGTAATATTATTCCTCAGTATTTCTTGAAATGTATCTGCACCTCATAAGCAACGACTAAAGTAATTTGTTTTTCAAAACTCCGGGTTGTACTTGATTCCAATTAAGATATAGTTAATCCTTATAGGAGGCAAAAATTAATGATTCTTTAGTAGACAAAGTATGGAAATCCAAATTATAGAAAGATGTCCATGTCTGTAGTAATTCCTATTCTATGGCAGGGGATTAAATTATATGATAGAACAATATAATGTAACACTTGAAAATGTTAGAAATAACTAAGACAATCCTAAGGAATGCAGCATTTATTAGTTGAAAGTAGTTATGGGCGAATTTATTCGCCAGGGGCGAATTTGCGGCGAATTCCCGCCATCGAAACGCCATCGAAAGTTCGCCTGGCGAAAATTCGCCCAAAAAAAAATGAGTCGATAACGACTCGAAGCGTCAAAAACGTGCCGCAACTCATTTCGCAAATTTTTTCGCCAATTCGCGAATTTCGCTGGAAATTCGCGAATTTTTCAGCGAAGCGGAACTGGGTAGAATCGCCCATCACTATTTGAAAAGGAATTTAGAATATGAGTAACCCTTGCTGGATCTGAGCTGCCTTTATGGTCAGTTAACCATAAGGTCACTGACATTCCTTCAATGAGAGTTGAGCTCAAAGCCTGGTATAAGCAGTCTAAAACTGCTAATATATCAGAGACCACTAAAAACAGAAAATGTTTGTGCATTGCAAAATGTTCCCAGAAAAGCACTTGGAGTAAAAAATGAAATCATTTAATTTTTGGAGGGTTTAAACCCCTTTAAGTATGTCAATAACATGTAACCATTCTCCATGCACACATACCTCCTGGAGACTTCTTGTTACCTTGCAACGGGGCATTTTCTTTTTGATCCAACACTTCCCAGCATGTGGAGGAACAGCAGATGTGTGCACATGGGGGTAGAGGGGAATTAGTTCAACCCTTGAAGTTGGGGAAAATCCAAAAGCAGGAGAAGGAGCACTTATCCACTGAAAAAAGAAACATAGAAAAATGATTTGATAAAAGGTTTGTGCCAATTCTAATGCTTTTTTAAACAACCAATGAAACAGAAATAGACAGCTGGTCAGACTACACAACCTGATATTTAAACCAATGACTCCTATCCTATAACATTCTCTGCCAGGAAAATATTAACCATCTTTTACAAAGATAAAGATTAAATCATTACATGCCCGACATGGAGAGAGCAGAAAGAACATTTAAGAAGCAACAAAATCTGGTCAGGGCAACATATATAACAAAGCATTGCCCACCTCCTTAAACACTAAGGGGCAGATTTACAAAACTCACGTGAATAATTCGAAGTTCGATCGAATTTAATATAAATTCGAATTCAAATCTTCAAATATGCAAGTTAGGCAAATTCGACCATCGAATATTCGAATTCGAATGATTCGAATAACATTTTTTTTCAAATATTCGATGGTCGAATAACTTCCCCTTTAAATTTTTATTCGACCACCTACTTCGCCAGGGTCAAGCCACTGAATTGGGAATCATTAGCTGAGATCGAATAAAAAAAATTTGATCGATCGATTAAAATCGATCGAATTGCTGTAAAATCCTTCAGATTTGATAGTCGAAATCGAAGGATTTTACTTCCCCACTATACCCATGGTCGAATTAATTAATTCGAAATTCAACAATTAGTAAATCTGCCCCTAACACTAAGGGGCAGATTTATCATTGGTCAGATTTCGAATTGAAAAAAATGCGACCGTGTGAATAGGAAGTGAAGTAAAATCCTTCAAATCCGAATATTGAATTCAAAATATTTTACTGCAATTCGATTGGTTGAATGATCGAATAGGAAAGATTTTTTCGATCGATCAAATTTTTTTTATTCGATCAAAAATAAGGAAACCCAATTCGGTAGCTTTGATCTAGTGAACTAGGTGGTCAAATAAAAATTTAAAGGGGAAGTAATTTGACAGTTGAATGGTCAAATATTCGAATTAAGTTTTATTCGAATCATTCGATTCGATCGAATTTACAAAATTCACTGGTCGAAGTGGTCTTCAAAAACATTAGAAAATTCCTATTTGAATGTTTTTGAAAATTCGATCGAACTTCGAATCCTTCATGTGAATTTTGTAAATCTGCCCCTAACACTAACCTAATGATCGCATCATTTGAATCTAATGAATCAGGACTTAGATACATTTACAGTCACTATAATGGAGTGCTCATCTCACAAAAATACACTGTTGTAGTGTCAGGTGTTGAACTGGAAGACCCGCTCCTGACACCAGGTCATAGAAGTTCATAAATAGGAAACCAGCAGCATACTGTATTCGATTTGCCAAAGTGCACAAAAATTATTTATTTAGCCCATAAACAATACAAAGTGGCAACATTTTGGGCCCACCAGACCCACCAGGCCCTTGAAAGGGCTTGATAAAGGGCCTGGTGGGCCTGAAACGTTGCCACTTTGTATTGTTTATGGGCTAAATAAATAATTTTTGTGCACTTTGGCAAATCGAATACAGTGTGCAGCTCAAATTTTTTCAATTCAAATCAAAATTTGGGATATTCAATAGTCGAAGTAGCCTAAAATTACTTCGAAAAATAAAATTTTTGAAATTCGTATTTAATTAGAATTTTAACTTCAACCCTTAGTAAATCTGCTCCTAAGTCTATTAAAAAATCATGTAAACATTAAACAAATCCAATAGGCTGGTTTTGCTTCCAAAATAATTATATCTTAGGTGGAATCAAGTACAAGGTACTGTTTTATTACTACAGAGAAAAAGGAAATCATTTTAAAAAAATTGTATTATTTGGATAAAATGGAATCTATGGGAGATGACCTTTGTATAATTTGGGGCTGTATAGATAATGGGTTTCCTGATAACATATCCCATACCTGAACACAAAATATCACATCTCTTATAAATATGAGTTCCCAAACATATACTAGTAATTTACATTTTATTCAATAACATTAATAATTAATTTTCCATTCAAACTGCCATATGCTTTTGTTGTTTTTTTTTCAATAAATTCAATAAATCCACATAAATAACACGTACATAGCCTTGTATCAATATCCTCTTTACTCTAATGATGTTAAGGTTTCTCTACAATATGAAGGAAAATATTACCCAACCATCATGATTAGTTATACAGGTATAGGACCTGTTATCCAGAATGCCGAATACATGGGGTTTTACAGATAATGGATTATTCTATAATGTGGATCTTCATACCTTAAGTCTACTAGAAAATCATTTAAACATTAAAGGGCACCAATCACAGCCAAAATCAAACACATATTAAAAACCTGACCAGTACAACTTAAACACGTTTAATCAAACTAAATGTACAGGTTTAAAAAAGAAAAAAAAAAAAAAATCCCATACTTTGTCAAATGGGTTCTCTCACTGAGGGAGTCCATACTACAACATGCAAAGGAGTTCACGAGCATGCTAAGATTGTAGCACTGCCCTGAGTATTCTACCCAGAATGCCTAGTTTTAGTAAACTCTAGAAATATCATAAGATTTCCCTATCTTATCCCCTGCTGGTGATGTCATTATGCAAATGAAGGGCACACAGTAACTTCCACAAGGTGGCAGCACTAACACAGAAGTTTGGCAGATTTCAAAATAGCTTAGAAGGTTTATTAGGCAAGCAAGGAATTTCGACTAAGCATGTGCGAGATTTCAGAGCTACAGTTGGCTGTGAAGATATAGGTAGGAGGAGTCAGTGAAATCCAAGATGCCTGCCTCAGCTAGAACTGCAGTGGAGATAGGGGAGATTTTTTAGAAGGTATAGTGAGCTGATGATTTACATTATACAAACAATTCTAACTGTTTTAAAAATCAGATTTCTTGAACTTTCACATAGTGTATTTACTTAGTAAATTATTTTTGTTATGAATGTTTCCCTTTAAATAAACCCAATAGACTGGTTTTGCTTCCAATAAGGATTAACGATATCTTAGCTTGGCTCAAGTAAAAGGTACTGATTTAATATTACAGAATAAAAGGAAAACATTTTAAAACATTTTAATTACAATGGAGTCTATGGGAGACGGCCTTTCCGTAATTCTGAGCTTTCTGGATAATGAATTTCCAATAACAAATACCATACCTGTTCTTCTGCCTCTCCTAAAAACAGAAGAGGGGACTTAATCTGAGATGTTGTAAGAACCGATCTTGAAATATTATATATATATTTCTTGAAATGTATCTATATCTCATAAGCAGTGACTAAATTAATTTCGATTGGGAAAGTTGTTTTAAAAGAAGGTCTCTATAGTGATGAGCGAAAAAACTTGCCATACTTCAATTCTGTTGGAATTTTTTTCTCAAATCTGTGTAAAAAATTGCCATTCGGCACGTTTTGCCTAGCGCAACAAAAAATCATAACCGTAAACATAATTTTATCCTTCCCCTTTCCTTCCAAATCAGTCAATTAGATCTGAGCCCTTCCATTGTCTGTATTAGGAGGTGCAGAGGTGGCCATTACTCAGTGTAGGAGATAGGAGTGTTTTTTATTATTTAGCTCGGGTAGGAGTTTGTGGAGCTAGAGTCAGTGCAAGTCGACATTGTGGATTTCAGTTTACTGCTTTCCCTCTTCTCTTTGCCTGCTCACCTGTGAGACCCAAGAGCTCTTGTTAGAGCTACATTTGTTTGTCTGTCTGTTTGTTTATATGTTTATTCAATTTAGTTTAGTGTTTTATTTATTTATCCTTTCCTTCCCCCAAATGTCCAACCCCCCTTTTTTTTTTTTTACTTGTGGTCCAGTATGCAGGGCTGTGGGAGAGGGAGGAAGGATGTGAGGTGATGGTGGGAGAGAGAGGAAGGGTAGGAGAGGCAGTGGAGCTGTCCATGGGCATGCTGTGCCTACTATCCCACAAGCCCATGTGCTATGCCCAGTTTGGGCAATGCAGAGTAGTAGCTGCAGCAGCAGGTGGCATTGTGATTTTGAGGATGACAGGGTCAGACCCTGGGTGCTGGCTCAGAAGGATGGCAGCAGCAATTAAGAGGGGTGATTGATGATGATGACCAGTTGGCCCCACAGAGACAGAAGACCCCACCAACCACTGCTAGGGGGGACAGGCAATGGGGCAGCAGTGCACCTGCGTCAGCTCTGGGCATTCGGGTGAGGATCAACAGTCTTTAGATCCACATTTCTCCACAGCAGGCAAGGTGGTGACCCGCACTTCAGCAGTTTGGGAATTTTTCACGTGCCAGACTGAGGACCAGTCAGTAGCTGTATGCCAGCTTTTCCAGCAGAAAGTTTGTAGGGAGCAAACTGGGTCACATATGGAAACATCAGCTTTAAGTTTCCATATGAAATGAAATCACAGGATGAGGTGTCAGCAGCAGAAAACCTGTCCACCTCCTCCTTTCTCAGGGAACATGTGCTAGCTCCCCATCCCCTGGAGTAAGGGAAAAGGATTCACATTTGGAGGTGGCCATTGTGCAGCTCCATCTCTTCTGCAGCCCCCGCGGCCACCTCCTTCTCGCTGCCATCTCCTGCGAGGCCCCTGCTCCACCAGGCTTCCCTCTTACAGTTCCTCAGCCGTAAGGCATCTCTCTCTACCAGCTACCCCCAAGTTTAGAGGCTCGATTCCTGCCTGGCAAAGCATCTGGCAGTGCAGCTACTGCCCTATCAGCTGGTTTACACAGCCCCCTTCCAACAACTAGTGATGGGCGAATTTATTCGCCAGGGGCGAATTCGCGTTGAATTCCCGCGATTCGCCGCTGGCGAATAAATTCGCGAAACTGCAAAAAAAAATTCGGCAAAAAAAATTCGCCGCGCAAAAACGAGTCGCCGCGTCGTTTTTGACGCGACGCGCCAAAAACGCCGCGACACGTGCCGAAAATGACGCGACGCGTCGGAAATGATGCGACGCGTCGGAAACGACGCGACGCACGTCGGAAGCGACGCGCGTCAAAAACGACGCGACGCGCGACTCGTTTCGCGAATCGGCGAAAAATTTGCGAATTTCTGTGGAAATTCGCGAATTTTTCGGCAAAGCGAAACGCGGCCGTTTCGCCCATCACTACCAACAACTAATGGCTTTCACTGCCCCTTACTGGCAGATCCCCAGCTGCCATTATTTTGCCAGGAAGGCTGTCCCTGCCATCCACCAGCAGGGGGTGGAGAATTGTGGTGTTTATACAAATGGCCTGCGGTTGTCACTGGACTTATACTGTGCATACACAGGACTTTCTGTACAGCTTGAAAGTGAAAGTAAGAAGTTACTGCTCTTGTGTAATGGCTGCATGAACCTGCTAATAAAGCACTGTTATAATCTCCTCATCCTTGGCTACCAAACACAACAAATGGTGACAAGGATGTCTTTTATACCTCTGCAGCAGCCTGCACTTTTTCTATCAAACCCTAGTGAGCCTACCATACCTTTTACTGCTTGGATACGTCTGTTTGATAATTACATTATTGCTGCTAGAAAGTGTGCTTTGCTAATTCACTGCTTGAGAGCAGAGGGACAGCGTATATTCTATACATCACCATCACATTATGAAAGTGCTCTTACTGCTATAAAGAACTTTTTCGTGCCAAGAGTAAATGTGGTTGCTGAAAGATATACATTCCGCCAACGTGGACAGCGTAATGGTGAATCCACAGAACATTTTGTAGCAGCTTTGAGAGAGCTGGTTGCTACCTGTGCATTTGGGACTCTAACAGATGAAATGCTAAGAGACCTAATAGTGGAAAAAACAAACTCACCACGCATTAGAGAGATACTGCTCCCTTGCAAAAGCTATTCCAGTTGCTAGCCAAATTGAAAAACTGTGGCCCAATAATGCACAGTCACAGGAAAAATACAGTGCTAAGGAAAGGGATTTACCGACACTGCAAAACCGTGCAGCAAATACAAATAAACTGATTTTGCTATGGTTCAACACAACTCATTGCAAATTATGCTACATGTCCTGCAAAAGCTGTACAGTATTGCAAATGCAGAAAGGGAGGACATTTTGCAAAGGTCTGCTGTAGTTCTGCTAAAGATGTTCATGAAGTCACTACTACACATGTCACAGTATTAAGTATGGATAAAGCTGGTACATTTATTACAGACAAGTTTATATGCACTGTCAGTGTCAGCACTGCTTCTACTGACAAGGGACACTCCATCAACCTGATGCTTGATACAGGTTCAGCTGTTTCTATACTACCAAAGTATATTTTCCTGAAATACTTTGCAAAAAGATCTGCCCTGAAACTGGTCAGTTACTTGAAGGATCTAATACCTGTGCTTGGTTGTTTGCCAGTGATTGTACAATTTGAATCAACTACTGCAAAATGTGACTTTTACATTGTGAATAAGGGTACTGCTATACTTGGAAGGGATCTCTTTGCTGCATTAAACCTACTATTAGTTGATGGTCTAATTACTACAGCACCAGTGCTACCACAAAGCAACACATCATTGGAATGTGCAAAGAACTTTGTACACAAAGTTAAGTTGAGATCAGATGTAAAATCAGTACATAGCTACAGAGCAACGTGCCATGCAACAACCCAAGCATTGTCTACTGCTGACATTGTCAAACATCAAGGGGCCAAAAGCAAGGTTTAAACTGATAGAAAACGAGGTGCAAGAGAAGTGCACTTTCAGCCTAGATCTTTAGTCAGAATTAAGAAACCAGGAATACTGAAACAAGGACAATCTAAATTTACTACACCACTTGAAGTGAGACGCCAGTGAGGACCATACACATATGAACTGTCTGATGGACGCATATGGAATGCAAGTCGTCTTGCTCCTGCTAGATATGACTTTGGAGAAGCTCCATTTGATGAAGGACTTACTCCTGATGCCAACTGCAATAGGCTTGAAGAAAATAAACCTATAAGGCATACTGAGAGAATCAGAAAACTCCCTGCATGGACCCAGGACTATGTGATGTGAATAATGTATATTATTGCTTTAAGATGCATTGTTGTTGTTTATTACATCCACCCAAATGCTTTCCTACTATAGGGGGAATATGTGGTGTTTATACAAATGGCCTGCGGGTTGTACTGTGCATACACAGGACTTTCTGTACAGCCTGAAAGTGAAAGTAAGAAGTTATTTCTGTTGTGTAATGGCTGCATGAACCTGCTAATAAAGCACTGTTATACTCTCCTCATCCTCGGCTTTCATACCAATAACAGTCTCTTCAAGAAATGCTCACATTTTTCAGAGCTATTGTTGTCACAGGCCCAGTGGTCACACTAATAATGGCATGTTGCCTCTAAGTGCTCTCTAGACACCTGCAGTCATATTGGCATTCTATTTAATGTGCGCTTAAATTTAAAAACACATCTCTAAGTTTGATACAAATGTGACATGGCAGGCCATGTATGAATGTGAGTGTGATCAAGTGTATCCAATATGGCTCCTTAGTTACAAAATGGATACATTAGCATTAGCTGGCGTTTCGCGAATTTATTCGCCAGCGCCGAATAGCGGGAATTCACCGCAAATTCGCCCCTGGCAAATAAATTCGCCCATCACTACACACAATATATATTCTGTAAATTTTGTCTTCTTTTTATGTATGAAGTGACGCTAATTGCACACACACCGCTATGCAGTGAGGACCTAGGCTTAAATACTTACCAACTGTATACATATTGTATACACTATATATTTACAGGTATGGGATCCATTATCCAGAACCCATTATCCAGAAAGCTATGAATTACGGGTAGGTCATCTCCCATAGACTCCATTTTAATCAAGTAATTCAAATTTTTTAAATGTATTTTATTTTTCTCTTTAATATTAAAACAGTACTTTGTACTTGATCCCAACTAAGATATAATGAATCCTTATTGGAAGCAAAACCAGCCTATTGGGTTTCTGTAATTTTTATATGATTTTCTAGTAGACTTAAGGTATGAAGAACCAAATTAAAGAAATATCCATTATCTGGAAACCCCCAGGCCCCAAGCATTCTGTATAACAGGTCCCATAACTGTATATGTAAATCTTACATTACTGTTCAATTTAAAAATAATGATATTGAATACTCTTTGTTTAAATACTACATATTGTTACAATTTCATCATCCTGTAACTCTTTAAATGAGAAGGAAAGCTAAAATTAATTAAGCTTTATCAGAAAGGTCTATATAAATACAGCACTCAAAGTAGAGCTGCTCTGAGTCTTCTCTCAAAAGAAACACAGCATTTCTTTCCTTCTATTGTGTACACATGGGCTTCTGTATCAGACTTCCTGTTTTCAGCATAAACCTCCAGGGCTTGGGCTTGAGCATGCTCAGTTTGCTCCTCACTCCCTCTCCCCATCCCTTTCTCCCCTCCCTGCTGTAATCTGAGCCCAGAGCTACGAGTGAGCAGGGAGAGACTGAGGCAGGAAGTGATGTCACACCAAGCTAATATGTCAGCTGTTATCCTAAACAAATACAGAGTGCTTCTAGAGCGATTTACTTGAGTATGGTAAAGCATTCTGCAGAATAAATATAGTGTTCTAGCTTGCACTATTGTGGCTAATCTATTGGCAATAAACTGCTTCAGTAGCATTCCTTCTCCTTTAAGAAGCCCCTGGCACTAAAGTAGATTTAACATTTTTGGTTCCTCTATGATCAATGTCACACCATGTGATTACTGCTAGCCATGGCACACAAAGGGTTAAAACTAGGGATGCACCGAATTTTGGATTCCTATTTTGGATTCAGCCAAACCCCCGAATCCATTGGAAAGATTCGTCCGAATACCGAACTGAACCCTAATTGCATATGGAAATTAGTGGGAGTGAGGGTAAAAGCGAGCGCGGTTTTACTTGTTTTGTTTTGTGATGAAAAGTCAGATGATTTTATGGATTCGGTTCTGCCAGGCGCATGGCTGAATCCTGGCCGAATACCAAATCCTGAATTCGGTGCATCCCTAGTTAATACATAAAACAGGGATGGTTGTAAGGCTGCAGACAAAACTTAAAATAAGGTAGACTTGATATTCAGTTTCTTTCATACAGTACATGCAAATGGAAATCCAGGTTAGTCATTAAATAGATGAAAAACAAAACCAGGATTTAAAAAAAAAAAAACTATTATAACTAATTATCACTAATTAATACTATACTAGTAACATCTAGTAAGATTATGTATCATTCACATAGGTCCCTGCCCCAGTGGAGCTTACAATATAAAGTCTCCATGATTAACAATAGTGATGGGCGAATCTATGCAGATTTGCTTCGCTGAAAAAATTAGCAAAACGCCACGCGTATTGTTTTTGACGCGCATCGTGTCGTTTTTGACGCTTTGCGTCATCTTCGGCCCGCGTTGCGACGTTATCGGCACGTCTCATAAATTCGCCCATCCCTAATTAACAACAGTTTAAAGGAAATAATAAAAAGCAAAAAGTTGACCTAATCTCAAATTCCAGCATGCGAGAGCATATCAAATATACATAAAAATACAGTATATTGTATATTTTTGCTTATTGCATTGTATCCTCCATTATAATTCAGAATTTTGACTGCATCTCCTCTAGTGACTGGTGCTGCTATTTCTAGCTGCTCCTTCAGCTCAGAGACAGAACCTATAGCAAGGCTACATGTTGAAAAGGCTGTTTACATTTCAGTTAACTTTCAGTATGATGTAGACAATTATATCCTGAGATCATTTGCAATTGGTTTTCATTTGCTGTCGTTGATGATTTTTTGAGTTATTTAGCTTTTTCTTCAGTCCCAATGACCCTAGCCCATGCATTGATTTGAATAAGAGACTGGCATATGAATAGGAGAGGCCTGAATAAAAAGATGAGTAACAAAAAGTAGCAATAACAATACTTGTACAATATTTGTACATTTGTTTTTTAGATGGGGTCAGTGACCTCCATTTGAAAGTTGGAAAGATTCAGAAGAAGAAAAGTTGCTTAGCATTGGCCATTCTACAACATACATCATCTATTAACTCATCGGAAATTCATACGAAAGACTGTATGTAGTATATAAATGCAATTAAACACAAGCTGGTTTATTCATACTTTCCGTTCTGATTTACTTGGTAGCAAGAAGCAAGAAGTAAGAAATACGGCACTGGCGGTCATATTGTATATATTATAACGGAAACCTCCAGTAGTGCCTAAACTTTGCTGCTTATTTGAAGATTGATTTAGAAGCCTTAATAATATTCTTCAAAACAAAAAGGAAAACCTTTTTTTTTTTTTAAATAAGGAAAAGTATAGGTTTATTTATTTTATGCAACAGAAAACCTTAGTAGGGTCTCCATCTAGTGGCGTTTTCCTATTATAACACCACCATAGACTATGGTATAAAAATAAAGAAACAGTTCACAATTGAAAGAATTCACAAATGAAAAAAAAGCATCATTTTCCAAATCCAATGTGAGGATGAGCTCCCTTTTTCTCAGGGTTTCCATCTGAAACTAGTTCTACATAGAATATACAGTAGACTTAAAGCCTGAATGGGGATTTTTATATTGTATAGATCAAATCATTTCAATGAGGATTTGGAGAGTGAGTTTGACGGATACCTTCGCACCTTGAAACGAATACAAAAATTATATCAGATCCCCCTAAGATGAGCCTTGAAAACTGCTCATCAGCGGAGTCTATCTGCAATTTATTTTCGGAAATCATCAATCAGTTCAGTAGAGGGTTAATCATAACCCTTTCTGTGCCAGTGGTATAAACTTTATGAATATTTAGCATGTATGGTGCAGGATTTCCTTATGCACTCATCATACTGACATGGTATGAAAGGAAGATGGATTTTTGATGTTTTTAGAAACATAATATAAAAACATCTATATATATATAT
>CM044443.1:17119809-17144055 GCA_024363595.1 Xenopus borealis | reverse complement strand
CACAGCAGGATCTGGTGCAGAGGGCACAGACATCAAAGGCAGGAAAGGATCACAGGCAACTTGCCATGCAGGTACCCCCTGTAGCAAGGGAGATGGGTGAGAAAGAATAAAAGGAGGGGGCACGGCACCTATCCGGAAAACGCCAGGTGTATCAGGGATCACACAAATCCAAGGAGGTGGTTCTGCATTCACTGGCCAGAAAAAAGGCTGCCGCTTGATTCTTGAAAGAGGGAGCATCCTACATCTTATACATCAAAACTGCTGGAATATTTGGCCTCCCAGAGACTGTGGCTGGACTGGGGAGCTTCCTTTCCCCCCTGCAACAGAGATCTCCAGTAGTGCCTGTGCTTCTAGCATCCAAATGACAGTTTGAGCAGGAGTCCTGCATGCCGCTCTGCTGCTGCGAATAAAAAAAGAGTGCAGAATGAGAATTCACCGCTCAGTAGCAAAGGCAGGCAGTCTCCTCCCTCCTCATCTCACTTAGCAATGCTCTATCCCCCCCTCCTGCTGCCCTGCTAGCTCATCATACCTACTGATCTGCCTCTCACATCATGTACACTAAACCTCCTCTTCCCCAGATAAAAAGACATTCCATCAATTATGTATTTGCCTTTCAATCACCCCATTGTTCTATATCACCTGAACAAAGTGAGATCCCTTTTTGAACTTTTTCAATTTAGTCCCTTTCCATTAATCTGCTCAGCTGCCTTTTTTCTGCCCGTGTTACCAGTCCTCGGGCTCGAGTAAAATCTCTTTTAAAAGGAAATCAGATTGCAAGGCGGCATTTATCCAAAGCTTAAAGTACTTCAGTGCCCCTCGGCCAAATGTGTCAAATGTCATAATTATAGTTAACAAAATTACAAACTGCAGTTACTGCAGTTACAGGTCTTAGAATACTGTACTAATTTTGGTGATCATAAAGGACAGCGCCCCCCCCAACCGGAAACACAAAATACCCTCAACATACTGTGACCACAAAGTGTTCTGTAGCAGTTTTTCCAACCCAAGTACCAAATCTTGGCATTTTTAAGTTTTCCTTGCAAGTGTATAAGCTGTTCATCAGAAAGGACACTTACATTAGAGACACAAGATTCTGGGAGTTGCAGTTTAACAAAATTGCTTCATTAAGATTGCCACACTTCCTCGTAATACAGGCAGCAACACTTGGACAGGGCTCATATCTCCCCTGATTCCCCTTACGATACCTTTGGTAATTGCACCGGGTCAGGGGGATATACACACCCATGCAGCCCTCAAGTGTACTCCTCAGTTTCTCCAGTGTCCCTTCCCACTCACACCTCAGCCTGCAATGTCCTACCCCCTCTTCCCAGGCCTAGCTCTCGCTCAGTGGTACCAGTGGAAGTTTCACACCCTTCACCAGTCTCTCCCCTGGCTCTACTTATCCTCGTCTGCCCTGACCACTCACTACTTGTTGGGGCTGTAGCTGCCCATGCTAATTACCCTGTCTCATCTCACACTCCAATTAAACAGGCTAGGCCTTGCACTAGTTAAGTTCAGTACCTGTCCCTGAAGATGACACTACTGCTTCAGTGATCTCCTGCTTTTCTTATTATTAACATGTATTTATATAGCGTCAACATATTTTGTATTGCTGTATTTCCATTCTTCTCATGTTGCATCTCTACTCTCTAGGAGTCTCCCCTTTTATAACCTCCCAGTCTCCACCCTCTGGGGTCCTTCCCTCACTCTTATGAAACTACTATTACTCACCAGCTCCCTCTGGTGGCCAATCCTATTATACATTAATGGGGAACTTCACAAAAACATAACAAGCTTTTTGAAAAGTAAACACAATTTCAAGCAACTTTGCAATATACATCAATTTAAAAATATGCAGACTTTTCATGATTTTTTAATGGTTTCTGACAGTTCCCTAAGCCTAGCCCCCTGCTCTCCTGCTGATCTTTCTGACTACTTTGCTGAGCTGGCTGAATACTATTACTTGGAACCAATAGCCAGCTGTCCTCACCCTGCATCCTCCAACCCCACAATGCCTTACACACGTGATTTCAATAAGGAAAGGAATACGCAATTTCCGTGTCACCCCTGCCACATCATAGGCCCACCTCACCACATCATCAACTCGCCACGTCATCGGCCAGGCCCGTGATGTCATTGCCCCTCCTAGAGTAAGCAGCTGGAAAAGGTGGAAACCCTTTAGTGAGGGGTAAGGATTAAGACTTACAGCTTTATATTTGTAATGCGTTACAATGGGAGGGGCAGCTGGTGACAGGTGCTTGAAGTGTTGGGCATGGCATGGGGTCAAGCCTAAGGCCAAAGTGATGATAGGGGCCTTATGGAAGGTCATGAGTTGTGGAGGAAAGTTGGGTTTCATGTGGTCCAACATGTTATTTTAATAATGGAAGAGGAGGGTGGCATTGATAGGAGGGTCCAGCCTTTGTTGCCTCTGTCTTGCTGAACACAACATGACACCCTACTTACTTCTTACATCTTCAAGATTCATTTAATTCTACTTAAGATTTCCCTTGCTGTTGATTAATCAAGGTTATTTAACTAGGATGCCTTACAAACTTTCAACAAACATGTGAGGGAGAGTTGTTTCTTTGTGCACTTTGTTCCCATTTAAAGTACTAAAAGCATCAGCTCAGCACTGTCATAAACACAAATAATTAATATCAGTGATTATAGGAGAGCTTTCCTACATCAGGAAAAACATATTAATAAATACAGTAGTGTAAATAGTGCAGAGTATTGCCCGATGATCAACAGAGAAATGCTAGGGGGGGCTACAGTTGTTACGAATCTAGTAACCCAAGAGCTGCAAGATTTACTGTAACTCATGCTTCTTATTGATTTGAATGGTTACTTTTAATATGACTAGCATAGCTGGCTTTCTAACTAACTGGTGCCATCTAATGGCCAATTCTTCATGGTAATCTTGTTTCTTTCCCAGTCGAAATATCTTGGAGTTGAGCTGCGCCATAAACCTAGAGAAGCCCTGTAAATCACTGATACAGCAATAATAATACAAAATTAATACAGTTCATTTGCATGCGTTTAACTGTATTCTGCAATAGGTTTCTCCAACATTGCTAATATGATCATGGTTCAGACCTGACATTGTACATTTTATTCCTCTATGTCAGGGGTACTCAACCTTTATTACCTATGAAAAACATTCTGATGTAAAATTAGTTGGGGCGCATTGCCAGCATGACAAATGTCCTGGGTGGTACAGGTAAGCCTTATGTGGACTGGCAGTCAAGGGGTCTATTTCGCAGTGCACCTGGTTTTTATGCAACCAAAACTTACCTCCAAACCTGGAATTTAAAAAAAGCCACCTGCTTAGAGGCCACTGGATGCAACAACCAAGGAATTGGTGAGAAACATGTCGCTCCTGAATCACTGTTTGGGCATCACTGCTCTATATACTAAAAAGTTAAGATAATTTGGACAGGAAAGCTGGGCTCTATGGAATCTAGTTGAAATTTGAGTGTTAGCCATGCTGGGCTGGAGCCCTTGGTTTCTCTCTGGACAGTTCCCCTTCACTTGGGCATATTGCCCCAAAGGATATTGGTAGGTAAAGCACCACATGAACACATTGCTCCCTGTTTCTGTTGTTGGGGAATGTGTAAGTTGGGGAAGTTGTAAACTACAATAGGTAGGGACTGATACAAGGGATATAACTTAGTATGATGACTTGTCATCCAAGACTTCATCCACGGAAATGTAATATTACATGTCACACTATGTGGGTAATAAATAGCTTAAGCTCCTTGACTCTAGAACTGTGTAACTACTGTTTTTTTTTCATTGCCCCATTTCTCAACTCCATATTGGAATAGGGGGTGACCGGTGAAGAAGAGGATGCATCTTGATCATTTTAGACTAAGACTAAGGCCAGGTACAGTAGTTAAAGATAAGATGTTCTCTAAACTCACCCATTATCAATATGCTAGGGACATTAAGATATTTTGGACATTAAGGCTTCCAAAATGCTATGCCAATATTCTCACTCTTCCTAAATCTACTCTTTCCCCTTTCCTGTATATTACTGTATACAGGTCTGGACTGAGATTCAGACCACACCGTAGCCCAAACAGCCCTCCACCAGCCCAATAAATAGCGACTATCTATGGCAACTTACAGCAGCCCCTCTGGCATTTGCCAGAACCCACAGATTGCCAGTCCAGGCCTACCTGTATATTCAAGCTTGTCATCTATGTAAAAGTCAGACCCTGACTGGTCCCATACTCAACTTTCATTTATTTAATTAAGAATTCTAAATTTTATACAGGGACTGAATTTTACCTGCAATCAGCTTTCTTTTTACTTTTACCTTGATATCAGGTTGTGGGTAAACAGCGCCAGACTGGGGGGGGGGCAGCCTCCCCTGGCCCCCCACCCAAGTTGCAAAGCCCCCTCTGATCCCCCATGCATACCTTTATAACCTCTGATATGCTAGCCCTCAGTCAATAAGGCAGGCAGACAGTGACCTGAGTTTAACTCATATTTACAGCATCTTGTACTATTTACATTATCTCCTAGTGTCCCAGCACATCTGATATGCTAAGAAAGAAGTGCCTAAAGCTCTTTGTGGGAAAAAGCAATATTAAATAAAACATTACTATTTTTTAACAGTAGGTCCTGAGGCTGTGTGTGACATGTTGACTACAGTAAGAGTTTTAGTCCAGCAGCTGATGGAGAGTCATAAAATTATAACTATACCTGAGCATTAAAAACCACACAGTTTAGCCAACACTGAGACAAATCTGTTGTAGAACAGCAAGATCTCTATGAATATATAATGGAGACTGACACATTATAATGGCATTCATCTTCTCTCTTCTAAGACTGATTAACATTTTTTCAGTGTGCTGCCATTTACCTGTCCAGCTCTTTGCAAATCTATGCTCTGTCATCCTTCATTGCAATTCATTGCACTTCCACATACTGATAGACAGGTAACAGTTCACATGATTCATTAGGGGTAATTTACTCTTATTTTGTTGGGAGGAGCATGAAGCTAGTGTAGACATGTACTAGGCAAGTGTATAGACTAGACATGTGGCTATATTTGTACAATGTACTGTATCTTCCTTTATAACTTTCCTTCTAATTGTCAAGGCCTAGTGGCTCTTGTAAGGTTGAGTCAGGACCAAGGAGGAAGCCGCTGTACAGAATATCAGACCAGTTCACTGAACACAAGGGGTTAAGCAGCTCAATATCCAGGCAATAAGTCATGGGCAGGCAGCATTCAGAATAGTTAGAAATCAAAGCAAAGAAAGTCAGGATTCAGAAATCAGTCAGTAAGGATTATAGCACACCCAGGAACAGGAGTAGGACCTATATTTGGACATTAAACCAGAGTCCTTGCCATCTCTTCATTTTTTTATTTTGTGGTGAAATGCAGTGTGATAGCATCATGCACCACTGTATCACAGCATGGCATGCCGCTGATGTCACCATGCAGCCATGGGTGCCGCCATATTGCTGAAGAGGAGGTCATATTTGAGACCAAACACAGACTAATATTTTATATAGTTTTATTGTTTTCCACCAAAACTGAGTGATCTTTTGTAAGTGTGCAGCATCAGACTAGGGGGACCCTGGTTTTTGCAGTGGCTGTCATGGATTTCCATTGAGGTTGCACTCCTACTTGAAAATATTGTCTCACAGGATGGCCCATCAGATATCCTCTCTCATCCTCTCGAGACCTACTTCAGTTTTATAAAAAGTCAAACAATTTCTTCAAAGCAGTCCTTTTCCTCTACTTGATATAATGGCATGAGAGAAGAAGTCTACCCTTATGGAAACTCTCCAGGCAAGTGTTAAGCTCGATGAGGTAGAAGATCTTGCAGATAAGTTTTCCAAAACCACAAAAGTCTGTATTTGATGTCAGTCTTAGGTACTCTGTTTTGTTTTCATGTCTGAACTGATACTTCAAATTCTTTCCTCAGACCCAACAACACACTTCCATTTATTTTTCAGGTACTATGAAATTTTAAAATGTTTTACAAGAAATAGATATTGTGATTACTTTTATTTTCAAACTTTTTTCGGTACACAGTAGTATCCCCTGCTGGATCTTACATATCTGTAAATAATTGATGGTTACACAAATCATCAAAAGTTTACAGTAAATTCTAGCAGAAAATTATATCGGGAAGGAAATTCCACTACATTATTTTTAATTCATACAAACATTAAGGGGTAGATTCATCAAAGAGTGAAGTTAAGAGTGAAGTTCCGCCATTAGAGGGAAATTCCACAGCTCTCCATTCATTTCTATGGGATTTTTAAAGGCGTATTCATCAAAGGGTGAACTTTCACTTCACCCATTGATGAATACGCCTTGCAAAATCCCATAGAAATGAATTGAGAGCTGTGGAATTTCCCTCTAGTGGAGGAACTTCACTCTTTAATGAATCTACCCCTAAATCTGAACATTTGAATATTTGAAAAATGGTTAAAAAACAAATACCATGGAGAATAAACCACAACTGTCTAAATTTATGTAACTCATGTATGTAAAAAATGTGATAATTTTAGCATTTTGCACATTGCCTTTAATGCTGCAAATAATCTCTACTATCTGCATCAGAGATTCCCCACCAGTAGCTTGCAAGCAACATGGCGCTTATCAATCAATTGGATGTTGCTCCCAGTGGCCACGTAGCAGGTACTTATTTTTTAATTCCTGTCTTGGAGGAAGTTTGGGTTGCATAAAACCCAGATGTACTGCCAAGCACAGCCTCCTGTAGGCACCAGTCCCCATAAGTGTTACCAATAGCTAGTAACAGCTCATATTTGTCATCCCCAGGAACTTTTTCAATGCTTACGTTGCTCTCCAACTTTTTTGCGATTTGAATGTGGGTTACGGGTAAAGAAAGGCTGGGGACCCCTGATCTATGAGATCGATGCATAATGCATAGCCAGCATTTTTAAGGAATATGTTGGGGTTTTAGAACCATATCAGAGGAGCCCCAGTTATTAGTTCACAATTTACAAAAACTCTGGACTATAACAAACAAGGGAAAGTTGTCAAATGTAAGAATTGTAAAACGTATCATGAAGCATTGAATTTTTAATGAATCAGATAAAAGTTGAGTGTAGGACTGGCCATATCGGGGATGACTTTGATGTAGTTGGCCAGCTTAAATATATTGCAATATATGTAACAATCCCTGTTTGTTTAAAGGGGAAGGCATTTTTAGTAGTTTAAAGAGATTCTGACACCTGAAGTCAAACTCTTTTTTACCTCTATTATAATAACTGGCTTTGAAAGCTACTTCTAACTTTGCCATAAGGTATTTGCATGATGCTTTTACATTACCTGTCTGATCCCCCATGTTCCTGTATGAGGGGGCTGCCATATTTGTGCACCCAGCATCTGTTATCATTAGAAACTGTAACTAACAGGCTGAGATTGGACTGTTAGGTTGGCAAAGTAAGAGTGTCAGGGTGTCAGAGAGTCAGGCTTAGAAATTTCAGCTAACAGTTATATACAAAAACAAACCTCTCAGCAAAAAATGATCAACATGACCTATAGGTAACAATTAATGTACATTCATATGTTAAATTTAATTTTTTAGTGTCAGTATCACTTTAAGGCACTTTGGGGGTAATGTAATTAAATTCGTAAAGAGCAAAATAATGCGCATCAATAAGATTAAAAATCCACATCTCACAATGTAATATTGTTCCTTAAACTGTTATTGCATTGCGAATTTTAATTGCGCATTGCGAATTTTAATTGCGCACTCTTAAGAGGTGGTTGAAGGTGTCGTAATCTTTTGGAGCAAACATAACGACTTTTTCAGTAAGAAGTTTTATTACATTGACTGCGCATTTTCGCAAGCTGTAAAATTCCCAAACTCTCTTCCACTGTCGGAAATGGTCGGTAAACAGTTTCCGGATTCGCAAAAGCTATATTAAATTTGCACAAAAATTGTTCGCACAGAGGCATAACTTTTCGCATTGCGAATAGTTTTTACCTTACCGACTTATATTACATTCCCCTAAAAATGTTTCAATGTCCTTAATATATTGATAATGGATTGAGAGCAGAGGACCTCTTGTATTTGTCTATTACAACAACTCTGTATCAGTCATGAACTGCATGAAGTATTAAGCACAATCAAAAAAAAACATTTAATTTGCCCCAAAATAACTCACCCACATAGAAAATCAAAGTCAAGAGGAAAGTAGAGTCTAAAGTGGTGATTTATCAACTTTCAAATTACTTGCCACAATTCTAATTTTTTTTTACATAAACGTAACAATTCTAATAATATTTTCACAAACTCAAATGATTGGTATGTATTAAGCACAAAAAAACTCAAATGTTTAACTTCAGCATCTAAAAGCTTGTGAGTTTGTGTAGAAGTCAATGAGTTCAAGGCAACTTCAAGCCATTTTATGATTTGAGAATTTCCCCTTTTTCTAGTTTTTCAGATTTCAGATTCAGGGTTATATTCAATAGAGTTTTTTATATTCTGGTTTAATAAATAAGTAATTTTTGAAATTTATTTTTGATAAATAAGCCCATAAGTACTGACCAACATAAGGGTCTCATGGATAAACAATCCCAGTTTTGTTTAAAGGGTAAGGCATTTTTTAGTAGCTGTATGCACAAAATGTCTCAATGTCTTGAATATATTGATAATAGGTTGAGTGCAGAGGACCTCTTGTATTTGTCTATGTGTATTTTGTGCTCAAACCCTCATTGCACCCCTGCCTAATTGTTTTAAAATTAGCGGTGAGCTCTTCCGGGAACTCCGGGTGGCACATCCTGCCTTGCCGGTGTCGCTCCCACAATGGTGACGCCTATGGGCGCCACGTGGGTAGCGACGCCAGCGCGATGACGTCACAGCATCGCGACCGGCGCTTATACCTGAACCCTTTCTGTGCCCAGTATTTGGACTTTAACCCTTTGCTTCCTCCTTGGTCCTGACAACTCCCTGCTGGGAGCCGCAAGGCTCCCCTGACACTTGGTAGCTTGAGTCATAGCATGGAATGAATTGTATTTGTCAGCTAAGGAGATTAATTAAGCCCATGACTGCTAAAAATGCCAACTCTTTCTTTTACATTATATAGTGTAAATAAATTCTGCTATTTTAGAAAATCACTTATAAAATGTGTCTGAAACACTATGAAAGATCTCATAACCTTGCTTAATGTCATTATCATATTAATTCTGGTTAGAATGCACAGACTGGTCTAGTTAATGACATGTAAATCAGACCAGTGTCATTTATTTTTTCCTTAATCCTTCTTAAGCATTGAGTATCTTATGACATGCAGCTGCTCCAAAGCATAATTAGCAAATTTGCTAAGGAAACTATTTTTATAGTGCAAGAATATTTTAAGGTTAAAAACACAGCCTGCTATTGGTAAATGCATGCTCCTAAAATGGCTCATTAAGTGTAATTAAGGAGAGTGTCTAGCTCCTGCCACCTGGATAGGCCATCATGAATGGGCAGTTAGGGAGCTTGTGCTGCCTACTAGCATATAAAACACAACAATTCAGCATAATACAAAAGTGAATATAAAATGCAACATGCTGTACCAAATTAAATGCCTCAGTGCTCCATGACCCTATAATGCCCCCTGCTAACCATTACATTTCATTGGACTTCTCAGATAAGGTGGCTACTAGCAACTGCATTCACAATGGACATATTGCCATGTACAATAGCCAAAAAGAAAAGCTCTGGTGGCTATTTCCTGAGCCAGATAGATGGAATTTCATTTAATTAAACACAAACTGAAACATCAAAATGGCACTCATATACCATTGCATCCTGCCATCTTTGTGAAGTTTAATAGAGTTCCCAGTAAACTTATTAGTGACTACCCAAGAGGTTTCTGTCCCTGAAACTTTTGCTGGGATCTCAAAGGATCTCTAGAGAGATGTCCTTAAAAAGTCTTCTGGGATCTCATTGCATCCCAGGGTACTTGTCATTACAGCGTTTGCTGGGATCTCAATGCATCCCACATGGTTTATCCCTGAAATGTTTACTGGGATCTCAATTAAATTTCTCAAAGTTTGCATGTTGCAATGGTGTGTGAAAATCGTTACTTATAGTTACATATTGTAGTTAGAGTTAAGTTGGGTTGAAAAAAAGTACATCAAGTTAAACCCCTTCAAGTGAAACTCAGTGCACATACATACACACTCACACTTGTGCCTCAATACATTCACAAACTATTTCTGCCAATAGTATTACAAAAGCCTTGGATATATGCTCGTCCAAGAAATCATCCAGGCCCCTCTTAAAATTTTTTAAAGAATCAGCCATCGCAGTGTTTTCCACAGCTTCACTATCTTTACTTTGAATAACCACCTACACTGCTTCAAATAAAAGTTCCTCTCCTCAAGTCTAAAGGGGTGACCTCTGGTATAGTGATCTGTCTATAATGCTCTTTAGTGTACTTATAAAGAGTAATCAGATACTCTCGCTAGTTTTTTTTTTCCAGAGAGAACAAACCTAACCTTGACAGTCTACCCTCATAATTTTTAATCTTCCACCCATTTCACAAGTGCAATTGCACATCTCTGCAATCTCTTCAGCTCATTTATATCCCTCTTAAGGACTGGATCCCAAAACTGCACTGCATACTCCAGGTGAGGTCTTACTAGGGACCTATACTAAAGAGGCAAAATTATGTTTTCATCCCTTGAGTGTATGCGCTTTTTTATGTAAAACAGAGCTTTATTTGTTTTAGTGGCCACAGAATGGCACTGCCTGGAATTAGACAAACCCCTAGATCGTTCTCAATTAAAGAAACCCCCAACACACTGACATTTAGTCTATAACTCACATCAACATTGAACCTCATTTTCCAGTTTTCTAATTTAGTCAAATCACTCTGCAAAGTGGCATAGAACTTACACTGTTTACATGTCATCTGTGTAAAAGTAATGGTTGCCAGGGCCGGATTTACACAGTGGGTGCCCCTAGGCCCATTGCCATTCGTCGCCCCCATACTCTGCCCTTTATTCGCAAATTTTCATCAGGAACGGGGCAATGGTGATTGGTGCATGGGAAATTTTTAAAAAACTATTGCGTATCCTCAGTGTTTCTGAACCAATGTGGGTGTGGCTGGGCAGCATGCCGCCCCCTAAAATCCTGCCATCCTAGGCCCGGGCCTAGGTGGCCTTTCCACAAATCCGGGCCTGGTGGTTGCCACACCGCTTTCTAGAATAGCTTGTCCCAAAATAGGCAAGCTAAATTGTATGGCAACATTAAGCATGCTCAGTTACTTAAGAGATGATGCATAGTGAAAAATATGCCAATTTGTTTTTGCATTTTAAACAATATATATTAAGTGGCTGTGCACACAGATGCAATTTAGAATAATTACATGGCCAGCAGTAGCTGACGGTGCATGAGATTGAATAATACTAATCGATAAATTGAAAAAAAGAATCTCAAATTGCACTCAGTAATTATAAATTTATGCAACAAATTTTTATTTAACCATTAGGTTTAAGTTACCCTTTATTTTTGCATTTTACACCTTTGTAAATTAGGCTAATAACAAGCAAAGGACCAACATCATGTTATATAGTTATGTTAAGCTTCATATGCGTCCTTGGTAAGTAGACAAGTGATGGCTTCCTCTTTCATGCACATTTTAAAATTTTATTTCCAAACAGGTCCACAAGATGGGATCCTCAGGAACCCCCACCTATTTTAAAGTAGTACAAAAACACATGAGCTTTTTCTCTATGCCCTATATTTTCCTTTCTTCCCATGCACTGGTAATGCAATCCATTTATGTTGCATTCATTTCTAATAGTCTTGCTGATTTCTTATATCCATGAATATTTTCAAAGTCTTTAAATGATGCCTGAAACCGGTAAGGGCCCTTTCTTCTATTGGATAAATGTGTTCAGTACTGTGACATTGTACTTATGGCTGAAAAAAATGACTTTATAAAAGACTACTAGTGATGGCGAGTTTCGCTTTTGACGTGCGGCGCGTCAACTTCGGTACGTTGTTTTCGGCATGTCACGTCATTTTCGGCGCGTCGCGTCGTTTTCGTCACCTCAAAAAGACGCGCAACTCGTTTTTTCGGTGAAATTTCGCCAGACGAAATTTCCCTGGCGTTTCGTGAATTGCGGGAATTCCCCTGGCGAATAAATTCGCCCATCACTAAAGACTACACATCTTTAATGACATTTTTGTTCCTGTACTGTAAAAACTTTTAGTATTAAATCTGTTTATATGTGAGCATTCGCTCTGCAAATCATATACAAAGTTAATTTGATATCTACTGAAATATATCTGCCTTAAATAATGTGAGCTGTTTTTAATGTGGATTTTTTTTTTTTGGTCATATAATTCAAAGACAAATATGGCCCACCAGCAAATAACAAAATTATTATGGAATATTATGCATTAAAGGTACAGGTTATAAAAGAGTGCAATGATAGGATCTCTCCGTATCTGATGACGAGTCAAGGGCTCATCAGGGAGGCTACCAATAAATCAATGTCAACTTTAAGGACTGGCATCATGAAATCACAGGAACTGGTGATTATTTTGTGTGTGCAAAAAGGCTCTTTCAATTTTTCCCAATGTTATGTGAAAAAATTAGAACAATGGTTGTCTTTTAATTCTAAATAATAACTCAACCCCAAAGAGCAAAGTAATCTTTTGGGGTATTCTGGGCATTTTGTCAACCAAAATGTGGGTTCTACTCAGGATAAAACAGATAGAGAAATGACTATTAACAAACATGAAGATAATTTGGACTAAAACATTGAATTTCAACATGGCGCCACTTGAAATCACACAACCAGTTCATACCAATAGATGCCTTAAATGTTGTGACATAATTCAGACATTACTCCTATAGAAATTCAGTTTTCTGAGTTCCATTTTCAATTTTAGCTTGAAGCCTTATGTGAAGAATAGTGGTATAAAATGTAAATATTTCATTGTGCTAAGTTTATAGAGACTGATCAAAACAGACTTACTTCCACATAATATTATAATAAAGGGCATTTATGTATTTATTTATGTTACAAAAAGTATCTTTAATTTATGGCCATTATCTAGATTTGAGTCTTAAGTCTGCCTGATGACAGCTATATACGGGCAGATAAAGCTGCCAATATCGGTCCTTTAAACCTATTCGGCAGCTTATCTGCCTGTGTATGGAGGCTTCTGATGAGTCTTCCCAATTGATATCTGGCCACGATATCGATCGGGAAGGTGTAATTTTGCCATAGGGCCGAATTTTCGGATTACCCCAAGATAGCCCTACCATCAGTGGGCATCGGAGAAAGATCTTAAACACTTGACACCTTGACAGCTCTATTGGGCAAGACTCAGCTGTCTTTGTACATCTAAAAGACAAGGGACACTCCTTTGAAGATAGCAATGTCCAAATATTGGATGCCATTGTAATTGGATTGTTGGAAGAGTCTATATGCTGAGAACTCCCCACACCAGTCAGTTGAACTGAAGAAGCTGCTTGGATGAGCAGTGAAACGTCTTCATTAAAAAGCCCAGTTGTTTTTTGATTGCTTATATTGGATATGAATGGAAAATTACATTGAAAAGTGTGCTAAAACATAAGAATACTATAAAAACCTCAAAAAAAGTTTTTCAGAAAATTCCTAGCAAAAAAAAAATTTGAAAAAAGTCTGAACTGATTTAAGATTTACCAATGGGATCAGCACAGCTCTCACTGACTTCTATAGAACCTCAACAACTTTCACCTGATTAGTGGTTTAAGTGGGCTTTTTTTCACTTTTGGGCACATTTATTAAGGTTCAAGTTATTTTTTTCCTCAAAATTCTTAGTTTTTGTGTTTTTTGGCCAAAACTCACTTTTTTAGGTTAAAAAACTCAAATCGATCAAGTATTTTAAGCAAAACGTGAATATTCGAGATGAATTATGCCTCAACCCCAGAAATAGCTTGAATCCGAAAAAAACCTGTGAAGGTCAAATAGAAGTAACGACAGAGGTCCCTTGAAACATTTTAAAGAGCCTGCTTGATGCTTTTTTCACCAAAACTCGATTAATTCGAGTTTTAGGGTTGCAGGACTCAAACTTGCAGAATCTCATTTGTTGAGTTTTTTCTTAAGTAAGATACCATTCAAGTTTCACATTCATTAAGGTTCATTGGAGGTAAAAAAAAAAAATTTGTGGAAAAAATGAAATTGGATTGTTAGCAAATGGGCCCCTAAATGTTGATATCTACTACATACACACAAACACGTGGTGAGACAAACATGCTTTTTTATGTTCATGAATTTGAATTATGCTTAGGAAAACTCTTATGTAGAATATTTTTTACACATGAAGAATTTTTAAAGCTTGTATGTAAAACTTCACAAGTTTTTCAAATGTATCTATCCATTGAAAATTATAAATAAAGCAAAAATTCAATTGTTTTATTATCAAAATTTTAATATTCCAATTTTTTAATACATAAGCAAGCATTCAGTTTTTTTTTAACTAAAGTTTATTCAAAGTAGAAAAAACGTTAACATTGCATAAACTCAATTTGTTATGGTTAAGCCCTTTAGGCTCAGTCTTATAACATATGGGCATTTGGTCATATGACTCACATATAAAGCCACATTCAAGATGTCCTGTCTTCATGATGTTACCCATGAGCATATTACTGCCATTTAAACTAGAGATACACAGTATTTAGCTTAAAAATGTATGCTGTTGGAATTTTTAGCTGAGTGAAGAGCTTGTTGGTATTAATTAAAGTGAAAAATATGTTGCATATGTTTCTCCCCAAAACAGAAAAATTATGTACATGAAATGAGTCCTATTGTCAGCAGTACACTGCTGAATAATCTACTTTGTTTCCTCCCTGACATTTTTATAGCACAGTGAGGGACCATGGAGTTGGGTATTTGTAGTTAAGGTCATATCATAAGGCAAGATTCTGGTTGTACAGGAATCAGTAGGAAAGACACAGAGATAATAAGACTATTAAGGGATTTGCAGGAACATCATTTACTCTTGATCAGACAGAAGTCTAGTTATAAAGCCAGGCAAGTCTTCCATTTATTTAAGTAATGTTTTCTCACATGTTGTAGATTATTCACTTTCCTTTATTCAGTGTAAACTTTTCTGCTGACAATATAGTAGTTAACATTAAAGAATAAAATCGATAAAATCTGAAGACCTTTTTAATGAACACTTATGTCCATCAAAAATGTAAAGACGGTGTGTACTACAAAGGGTTAATTCAGCCATACTGAAAGGAAAAGGTTTTATTCCCCTGGTACACCATATTACACTCTGAGAGAACTAAATTAACAGATTTTCTTTAAAACCTGACTAGTAAGTATCAGGGCAAATATGGTTGGGCAGGCCATTGGTCTGTCCTTATACATAGTCCAATAAGCGACCAAGCTTGGTGGGCCAAGCCAAAAGCTAAATCCAGACCTCACACTCGTGTGACCCAGTTTTAAGTTTCTTTATAATAAATCTATCTATACATATATATTAAAATATGTCTCACAAGACTTTATTTACTGCATTCATGCATGGAGATACTTGGAGATGACTCATTTAGCAATGGTTTAATAGTTCTCTTAGACACTTCTGTCATATACCAAAATGCAAATACTGCTCTTGGCTAAGGCAGGAGTCAGGAAATCAAGCACCTGACACAGGACAGGAATTTTATTACAGTTAGGCACTCATGAAAAGCTAGTCCAATGGTCACTGAATATGTATTTTGAGATCCTTCACATACAGTACTTAACAGTTCCAAGATGTTAGCATAAAGAACTCTAAAAATAACTGACTTTACCATTCCAAAAAACAATTAACAATGCCAACCTATTCTCAGTGTGTTGCATAAGGTATATCACTCTCTCTTACTAGGGTGAAACTTAAATGGACCCTCATAATGACATCAGTGGAGGATGATGATTGAGAGCTGGTTGTGTTGATACTATAAAATATCCCCCTAGACAAATTATATCCCCCAACTGTACAAGATCCTTTGAGTGCCAGTTGATTTAATATGGGGCCATCCTTATACTCAGAAATACTAGACTAAAATTACTATGTATAGTTTAGTATAGTTGGCTCTTAAGTAAATCCATGGCTCAAAAAACTGTCATTGGGCCTGGTAGAAACCTCAGTGCCAACAAAAGACTTTGTGAAACATCTTAAAAATCCATTGGATGAACTCTACTGATGGACGAATTTGGCCAGTGATGTCCATTTTTTCCGTTGAATTTTTACGACAGTTTGTGAATTAATTCGCTGGCGGAGAAATGTGGGAATTTGGTGCAAATTCTCTCCTGGCAAAAAAATTCACCCATCACTAATGAACTCCCCAGTTCAATCTATTCAATCTTGTCTTGAATAAACTATCAACTTTAATAAAAATGTCTTATCCCACACCTTATCCCATCTGACATATACATATGGCACTAATTTGGGTCAAATACTTTAAAGGACTTTAAACTTTGTTTTTTTTAGAAAATGCATAATTTAATAGTGTTCCTCCTCAAGATCTTGCATAGAAATCCAGCAAAATCCAGAAAAACACATTTATTATTTACATTTAAGTTACATTTGACATGGGGCTAGACATGTTCTTAGTTTCCTGGGTGCCTCAAGTCATGTGACTTGTGCTGTGATAACCCTTAGTCATTCTTTACTGCTGCTCTGCAAATTGAAGTGGTGGCGTCCTCCTCACTTTCCTTCTCAGCAGCCCTTTAGGAGATCAAGCAGATTACAGCTCCCTGATACCTACGTACATTGCTAAAAATGTTCCCAGCACTTAATAGTAAAAATCCTGACCTGTGATTGCTGCCTACATGCTAATATTACAAACTGGTTCAACAATAGAATGGTTCACTGGTATAATGAATTATGTGCCATGTACTGAGTTTAATATAGAAATCAAAACTATACAATAAAAATCATGCCAAAATCCCTTTAAGGTAGCTTTGGGAACTTCTGTAACAGTTCTCCTAAAACAAATCTTAAAACATTTAAAAATGTTGACATTATATGAGACCACTACCTGACAATGATTGTTTCCCATACAACTAATAATGTCAAATAATATTTATGTATAAATGAATAATCCCATTGTTCTCAATAATAATACTTTACTATTATTATTAGTTGTTTATAAAATAGGCAGACTAATCTTAAATTAGGTACATAAGAGACAACAATCAAAGTGACAATCCAAACCAAGCTGAAACAAACAGAAATGAGCAATTTATCCCCTCATACCCATGTGCTGCTTCATAGTTGACGACAAAGATATATTAATGTATACTGAGTTATACTAGAGATGCTAATATATATTCAGTGTGCATCAGAAAGTGATATCAGACATTCTGCAGGCTGTAGACCAACCACAGAGAACCTATTTGATGCAACAGAAAAGAGCTATTCCTATTTATTTTTAAATGCAAAGGGAGAAGTGGAAACCTGTATTAACTGGTATTACCTTAACCATGTTTAACTATCCGATTTTCCATCCAGAGCAGCTGGTAGATGTCATTGACATGCAATACTGTAGCTATAGTCACCAGGGAAACAAACAGTTTCTATAGTAAAGAATTCCACCCCCACACAATAGAAAGTCAAGTAACAATGCAAATGCATTTTTAAATGTACTTTAATAATCTTTAAATAAGAATAATCTATGGGAACTGTGTGGTTGATTTTAACTTTGGGTTGTTTTTCCAATGTAGAATTTTGCTTCTATTTCAAAAGGTTTCAACGTATCAGGATGAAACAGTGTCAAGACAATAAAGCCCTTTCCTTTAAATAACAGTTGTCAGACTGAAAAAAAAAAACCCAGCATTTTCGGTGCGCCGAAAACGCCGCTCTAATTCCGAAGAAGACCAAAAAAAAGAAGATGGTGCCCGTGAACTCCTGAGGGCAGAATCTACATGGAGGGGAAGTAAATATTTAGGGGCATTTTCCCGTGGGGAGCAGTTAGGCTAGGGGGAGGAGGGAGGGGGGTCTACCCAGGGTAGGGGGTAGGTTTTTTTCTATTTTGGGTTAAATTTAATTATATTTTAAGATTTTTTTTTGACAAGCAAGTTTGTGAAAAAGCTATTATTCTAAAATTAATAAATCAACCACCCCATGGTAGGCTGACGATCTCATGCAGCATACTGTATTTTAGTCGTAATATTGACACCAGTATCTCCAGTCACCGGCACAGTTGCTTATGGTTTTCCAACTGAAAATGATGAAATACATATTTTTTTAGCCACCTGTCATTTATAGTGAAACCATTTCTATTTATGACAAGTGGTTTGAAGGGTGTTGGACAGCACAAATGAGAAACAATGCCTGTGCCATTAGCCTTTTTGTTTGAATTATGGTTTGTGCTACTTATGATTGTTGATAGGAGTGATCATTGTATTTTGGCAAGAAAAATGACAATAAAATAACAATATAGAGAACAGCTAAACGAGTTACTTGAATGACCTGGATTGTGACAATGCAGGAAACAAGATACAGGCATTGGATCCCTTATCCAGAAACCGGTATTATCGTCTTCCATAGACTCTTATAATGAAATAATCCCATAGACTCTTATAATGAAATAATCCAAAATTGTGAAACTGATTTCCTTTTTCTCTGTAATAATAAAACAGTAGCTTGTACTCGATCCCAACTATGATATAATTATTCCTTATTGGAAACAAAAGCCAACCTACTGGGTTTATTTAATGTTTACATGATTTTCTAGTAGATTTAAGGTAGGAAGATCCAAATTACAGAAAGATCCCATATCTGGCATACCCAGGTCCCGAGCATTCTGGATAATAGGTCCCATATGAATTGCTTTGAACAGCACTGAGAGACAAAATATTTTAGATATAGTCCCTTTAGTCACTGTCATAGTTGGTAGAGTCACAAATAGTTCTCCTTTAGCAATGGCAGTATTTACAACTCCCAATGAGCTGAACATACAATTGAAGGGCAGAAATTCAAATGCTATTCAGAAATGTGACCCTTCATCTTCCATTAGATTTAAAATTCAGCTCAAAGTGCAAAGTGCAGCTCCTAAGTGCGATAGGCAGGGGTTCTGTACAGGATCTCCCACTATCTTGTTTTCACTAGCTGGGTCCTAAATCTTCATAGTCAATATTCTTTTACAGATCACAGCATAGTTTTCCTTTGACAATTATATTACATGTTCCTTTCTTCCAAGCTCTGCGTATATTTCTTTGAGCACAGCAGGCACGCCGTGTCTAATTTGTAGAACTATATGGAATTGATATTTAATCATGACAAATCCAGTATCCATCTTCTGCTTTGACTGCACTGCAGAAAAGAAACAAAACAAGTCAAACAATGGGTTGCACAATATTCATATTAGCAAATGTTTTGTTTTGATCAGCAATAATGCATGTTTGACTTCATCTCATATGCTTGCATCCCAAACTGATGGAATGATAGGGCCTTTAAAGTATTTTCACATGGAGATTAAGGTTTTCTGGCTGTGTGCTTTATTTAATCCTGTTTTGTGAGCTCTCAAACTAATGACCTTCCTAACTCGGGGGCCCCTTTGTGTAATACAAAGAGTTCAAATAAACTCAATAAACTGTTCTTTCCAGTTTCTAAAGTCATATATGAGTTCTGCAGTATTGCGCCATTTCATTTCCTGTTAAACTGCATGAATAAATGACCCCTAAAGTGTCTACTGTCCAATAAATATAACATTCATCTTCATGTTTTTCATGAAATAGCAAAATACGAGGTCAATGGCTGTGAGCACAGAAATGCATGTAACACTATGGGGGAGGGGGGTCAAGGGATATTTCTTCCAGCCACAGCTGCTTTACAAATGTTGGGAAAATTGGGGTAGTAGCTGCACTATAAGTCTGATTTGCTGTGTCACTAGATATATAGGAAACAGTGGTTCTTAACAGTAACAGTAGATTTACTGAGAATCCAAAAAAAAAGAATAAAAGGTGCTTCCATACTCAACTGCTGATGCAAATAGACCAAGTATAACCAAATGGGACTACTAGACTCATGTGGGCAAATTCACTAAGATCTGAAAATTCGCCAGCGTTCATCGCACTTCGCCAGGCGAATCACCAGCGCTACTCAAATTCACTGAAGTGCGAAGTTACGCTCAGGTCGGCGAACGTTAGCGTAGTTGCGCTAGTCTTACTTCGCCAGGCAAAACGCAGTTACGCTAGCGATGCCTAATTTGCATACGGTGGGAACTTTAAAGTATAATAGAAGTATATGTTACAGCCACTACATTCCACTACACAAGTCCAGGAAACCTTTAATAAATAAAATAAAGTTGTCCTATTGCCCTAAACATGTGCCCCCTGTATAGTTGAGTTGCCATATGTTAGGAAATGTAGGGGGGAAGGAGGGTAAACACTCCAAAAAATATCGATCTTTTTCATACTATCACATTCCAATGGTAAAACACGGCAGCGTTTTTTTGGGACTTAAAAATTTTCTATTTTTTTTTCTTCAAACTCCTATCTATTGTATTGAACTTCACCTGGTCTGACCAGGCAAAGTAAAGTCTAACATAAGTGGTAACTATCAGGAAAATGTTGACCTTAGTGAGCTTTTTCTCCTGTAAAGAGGCCTCCTTTTATCTTAAAACCTTCAGCAAATCCACCACTTTTTCCTTCTTAGCTGTAGCCCAAAGAGACAGGTCAATGGGTTCATGTTTATATACTGGGAAAGGAAATTATCCATAATAAACCTGGGCCAATGACCTTCTATCTACAGGCCATAGATTACCTAAAAAAGCTAATACCCTACATACATATTAGTGGAGGCTGCATACTCTGTAGACATCAACAGTTCAATCTTTGTCTAACTAGTAGAGGTTCTTCTCTAGAAAATAAATCTGCTAAGGACATATTAACACAAGTTTGCAAGCCAAATTAATTTGGTTGACATTGAAGAGTATAAAGAACAAAATAAAGCAATGTAAAAAGATCAATTTCCAAGAAAAACTAAGGCCTAGAATCTCAGTGACCAATATATTAAAGGAGCTAATACTTTTTCAATTATTTTTCTATTTTTATTTCTCCTGCTTAATTGTATTTTTATTATTCTGGCTTTTCATTCCTTGAATCTTCTTTGCACTCCCAAATAATATTTTTGGGGACTATTTCCCCTAATACTATTGATTTAAGGTGTCAGCTAGAGGGTCACTGTTTTGTCCCTGTTCTGTATATTTACGATACTCAATCAAAATTCATGGGCAGATACTGAACACTTGTATTGTTTAAAGTTTGAAAATGTCAGCAAATGTTCAAATAATAAATCAAAATCAAACATGTCAGTCCCCACAGCAGGACTGAACAACTCTCACCTATTCTCCTTTTGAAAACCAGTTTAAGATTGTCCAGTCAGTAGAAGGTCAACAGCTGACAACTTCTCAAGTATTGCAATAGGTTTTCTACTGGAGACATAAATAGGCTGAGTTCACAACTCTGTTCTTAAAGGAAAAGTCAACCCCCACATAATAAAACCCATTACCCCCTACCCTACATAGTCCTCCCTCCATGCTCTTGACCACACAGGTGATAACTCCATTAATTAACTTCATATCCTGTAATTACTCTTCATTGCAGAGTAAGCGCAGTGAAGCTAACATGCACCATCTTCTTCTCTTCGCTAATCTTTGGAGAGTAAATGACGTATTGTCGCATGCACAGTTGAAGCAATCTTCCAGTAACAAACAACTGCACATTTGCCAGAAGTGTTGGAAATAGCCAAAGATCCGGGAAAAGACCAGAAGATTAGCGAAGATGAGCTCTGCAATGATGGGTAAATAAGGTGATAATTAATGGAGTTATCACCTGTGCGGGCCGGGTGGAGAAGGGGGGAACTATGTAGGGGAGGAGGTAGTGGGTTATAATATATGGGGGGGTTGAACTCTCCTTTAAAGGGGTTGTAAACCCAACTGTAATGCCGTTCCACAGTGCCCCTAGGATTCTATAGAAGTTACTTGAAAACCCTAATTTCAGATGCAAGAAACTTCACCAATGAGAATTCTACTGATAAAAAAACTTAATTATAAATGCACACAAACTGACCAATAAGAACTCTGATTCCAGCTCCATGTCATGCATCTTGCTGTTTTCTTACATATAGTGATAATTATGTCATTTTATTTCTTTATTATATTACTCTGGAATCAGACATGGGGATAAAGGACAGACTTGTTCAGTGCTGGGAAACTGGGCTTAAAGCTTCCCACTCCAATACAGTAACCATGAACAGGGAGCAAGGTTGATACAGATCAGCTGGCTTCTCATTGGAGGATTTTTTTGCATTTTAATGCAGCCGCTGGCCATAGAGATTTGTGGAGAAGTTTTGGAAAAGTTTTATTGTGCAATATTGCTTTAAGAATACAACCCTGACTACAGCTTTCACCTCAACTTTCAGTATATGTTACTTTATGCTGGGATTTGTAGTCCAGCTACAGCTGGGAAAATTTTGGTTGATCAGTGCAGTGAAGCAGGGTTTACTACCCCTTTAAGCAGGGTACTTTTCTCCATCTATTCCTCTTTCTTGCTGTCAAGTTTCCCAAGGTGTTTGGACACAATGGGGCTCATTTATCGACACTGGGCAAATTTGTCCATGGGCAGTTTCCTATAGCAACCAATCAGTGATTATCTTTTTAAAGCCAGCTGCAAGTAGAACAATGAAAGCAGCAATTTGATTGGTTGCTACTGGTTACTGCCCATGGGCAAATTTGCCCAGTGTTGACAAATGACCCCCAATGTTTTCTCCCTTGGATTGGATCTAAGGGTTAAAATGTATTAGAGCCCTAGGTGCTTTCCTAAACAATTTCTACTAAGAAATCTTCACCAGTTCTGAGGGAGTCAAAAATGCAAAAACAGGAGTTGTGGGAGCACTCAAAGGCTCCAAGTAAAATTATATAAATACAATAGAAAAAAAAGAGTCTGGATTGATTAATGCACATTCCCTGGTCCCCTGTTTTATGAGTGCATGTATTTACAAAAAGAGGGGTTTTTCTTTACAAAGTTAAATAGGTAAGCCACCATACCACTTCAAGTTAAAGCCCATATGGTGCTCCCTTACTATTTATCTCCGCTCATAGTATTGAAAGCCTGGCACCTCCCTGTACGGTAGAATTTCTTGGGATGTGTCTTTTGACCTGGGTATTGTTAATAAAAGGGCTTAGTCCTCCCCCACCATTAACTTTTAGAACAGAAAGATTGCCAAGACCACAACATTGATTCCACAGGCTGAATCCTTCCCTGCTTGCGGCTCTTAAAGAGATATTGACACCAGAAATTAAACTCTTTTTTACATCTGTCATAATAATGCCTTTGAAAGCTACTTATAACTTTGCCATAAAGTATTTGCACAATGCTTTTACATTACCTGTCTGATTCCCCATGTTCCTGTATGAGGGGGCTGCCATATTTGTGCAGCAGGAGTCCGTTAGTATTAGAAACTTTAACTGACAGACTTAGCTGGGACAGTCAGGTTGGCAAAACAGTCAGATTTAGAAACTTCAACTAACACTTACACAACCTCTCAGCAAAAAATGATCAACATGACCTATAGGTAACTTTTAATGTACATTCATATTTTAAAAAGTAATTTTTGTGTGTCAGTATCACTTTAAGAGAGAGTGACTGGCCATACCAACACTCATTTAAAGGCATAAGACCATTTAAAGGGATGGGTGGGGGTTGTGCTACAACCACATGGAAGCTTAGCCATCTAAACTCCCAGCAGAATATCTGCTGAAATACAAAAAGAAAGGAGAGGTGTGGAGTGCTCCCACCATTTACATGGAATACCCTCAAGGCTGAAGCTCACCCAATGGGTTTTAAGATAGAGACCGGTCTCAACGCTTATTGGGACTCATCAGTGCAGTCCATCATTTTCTGATCAAAATATGTGGAGCCAAGAGGGATTCTGGGCTCTTTCCTAGAATTCCTTTTGCATATAAATCTATTACCTCAACCAAATATTATTTTCTTGTAGATCTACTTCCTTGGCTTCAGGAGTGATCCTGGGTCTTTTCCCCAGAATAACTCTTAAGAGAATGTGATTGAGGATGTGTGTACTTTTGCTAGGCACTGTACTATAATTTCTCATTTATGAAACACTGACCTAGACATACAAATCATTTACATGTACATTGCCTCCAGCAGATGCTGGGCGCATGTGTCTACAGACTCCATGAATATGTTATTATTTGTGTATTTATATTTGGAATGCCTCTACATCTGATGTGGGCACCATCAATCAA
>CM044443.1:17097200-17114005 GCA_024363595.1 Xenopus borealis | reverse complement strand
ACTGGCCCTTTAAAAAAAAAATTTGATATAACAATTCGGCAGATTAAACCTACCGAATTGTTATATAACCCTATGGGAAGCTCCCAGAGGATTTTTCCAAGTTTTTTTGAAAAATTAGATCAAATGGTTAAAATCGTTCGATTAGTTCGATTGAATTTTTTATATTTGATCATTCAATAAATTGAATTGCATTAGAACCCCACGAATTCGAATTTGAGGGGTTTTAATTCGATAAAAATTCGATAGTCAAATTCTAGGGTTAATTAACCCTCGAATTCGACCCTTAGTAAATCTGCCCCTAACTGCCAGTTAACAAGAGTTGACAAGAGTAATATTAGGCTTAGCAAAGATGGCAATGATTCACCTTTAAGTCAACTTTTGATATGTTAAATAATAGCCAGCTCGAAGCAACTTTTCTATTGGTCTTCATTATTTTTTAATTATATGTCTTTTTCTTCTAACTCTTTACAGCTTTGGTAGTTGCTGACCCTATTTAAAAGCAAATGCTCTTTGAGGCTACTTTTTATTAGTTATCTTTCTATTCAGACCATCTCCTATGTATATTCCAGTATATGTATATTATTTGTGTATTTATATTTGGAATGCCTCTACATCTGATGTGGGCACCATCAATCAACACAGCGGTAACTGAGATTTCACATTGCTGGGCAAACTGCCTCTACTCTTTATTAGAAAGGATATTTAAGTAAACTGGGAAACTTTGGTAAAGTTTTAATATGTCAGTTATAAAAACAATACTACACAAAAGGCAATTTATGGAAAGTGCTGAACCTGTTACAAATATTTTTATTGATCTTTTTTACTTTGCAATTTGAACATTTGGCAGACAGAATGATGGTAGAAATTCCCTGAGATCCTTTCTCTTCATGTCACTATGGTCTCTAGACACCATACATCTTACTTTAAGCATTTATATGGTAGATGCTCAACCAAAGTGGTGCAAGAAATTACCTAACCATTAGCCGATAGCAATACTGGATATATACAGTATGTAGTTTAGAAGCAAGGTAAAGAGACCTAATGATTCACTTACAAGTGTACCCACAACTGCTAGCCACATTTATAATGGTACTTTCACTTATACATATTGTTTGCAAATTTCAGCTACAGATCATACTCAGATGCTTTAATGAATTCCATGCAATTGCTCATAAGGGTACAAAATTAACTCTACCCTGATGCAGTGTAACTTTTGTAGTTCTTATTTGTGTTGCACAGGGTTGAACTGGGTCGGCGCGACCAGGCCCGAATTTGTGGAAAGGCCACCAAGGCCGATCATGAGATATAATAGTTTTTTTTCAATTTCTGATGTGTCAATCCCCAGTGCTCCCGACCTGATGATGAAAATTGGTACATGTGCACAAATGAAGGGGAGGGTACAGGGACGCCTATTATATAAATCCAGCCCTGGGCAAGACTCTGGGTAAAAACCCAGTGGGCCTCACCTACACAGACCCTCACCCAGGTCTTGAATGAGGATAAAAAATAGATCCTGGCACTTCAGGTACAGGTACACAGAGGCCCATCCCCCAACAGCACACTAAAGACTGACTTTCTATGGCACCTTATAGCAGCCCCTCTGGCAAATGCCAGAACCCACAGATTGCCAGTCCGGTCCTGCCCTCACCTTTCTGAGACCCCAAGCTGCCTCCGATCACAGGCCACAACTAGAACACAGGTATATGTGGAGGGTCTTGGGTTTTAATTGTGGTGGGCAGCCTGGAAGGGGGTTGTGAATGGAATGGGGGGTCAAGAGGGGGGGGGAAGCCCCAGTGGGCCTCTGACCCTCCAGTCAGATGCTGTTGTTGCACCTAAACATGCAACAAACATGCGCCCAGTGGACCACAAACTTCACCATCTTGGGAATTACATGCCTTTTCACACAGAAAGCTATCCTATAATACACACACAGGGTAAGAAAAACCAGCATGAACATGTGTAAATGATTTAAACACTAATATGCACCTTCATTGGTAAATCATACACAAACATATGCTGCTTTGTCGGCACCATCTCAGAGACCCCAGTCACAAGCCCTTGCCCCAGTCGCATGCTCCTCCCCAGCATTCCTTTTAAACTTTTGCTACCATGATGAGAGGATAGAAGAAAGCTGCCACAGTTCTTGTTATGGATTGTGCCTGGGTCAGCAGGGTCCATGGGTGCTTGGGTCCTTGGGGATTTTCTTGGTGTCCGACTGGCCCAGTCTGACCCTGCCAACTTTTAAACTGTATTCTGGGTGAAAATGCTGACCTGTGGGTGTGATTTTTTTTGTGCACTTCTGTAACAAAGACTCACCCTGGTGAGCCCGCCGCATATCCTCTTCTCCCCAGTGCTGGTTGCTTAGTGCGCTTCTGGTATTTAAAAACGCATACACACTGGTGTGATGAATTTGTTCCTGGTGCTGTTAGCTTTGCTATTCTGATTCTGAAAACCTGTTTTGAGTCCTGTTGTGACCCCTGCCTGGCTTTTCACAAGTCTACCTTCTTTATCCTGACCTCTGCCTGATTACCGACTCCGATTAACCCTCTGATTGACATCCTGGCTTGACCCCTTGCCTGCCTGACTACATTTGTTCTCTGCCTGCCTCGCCCAGCCTGATCTGACTACGATTCTGTCTAATGCCTTGTACCATGACCTTCTGCCCAAAGACTTTGCATCTACAGTTGTGCCCCTTCTCTTGTTTAGAGCCCCTCACCTTGCACCTCTTGTATTAAGACCTGGCGGAATCCAATTAGCCGAGGGCTCCTCCCGAGGTGAAAGGCAGCTGTGATAGGCAGAAGCACAATCTTAGACCAGGGTGCTTGGCATCAGTTCTAGATTTAGGGAGCCAACCAGTGATGGGCGAATCTACCCAGTTTCGCTTCGCCAAAAAATTCACGAATTTCCAGCGAAATTCACGAATTGGCGGAAAAATTTGCGAAACGAGTCGCGGCACGTTTTTGAGGCCAGTTGGGAATTCACCACGAATTCGCCCCTGGCGAATAAATTCGCCCATCACTAGAGCCAACCATTACAAATTCTTACAGATAGTGATTTGACTGTTTCTTATTTGGTTCAAGAAGTTTGAGCTGCTCTTTTCAATAAAAAGCTGCTTGTTTATGGTAGAATAATTTATCATAAAGTATAATCGCACATCAGGATTTTGGTTTTTTTCTTTGCATGGCTTTGATGGCCCGAACATCTTGCAAGGTATATCTGTTTTATTTCTTTTAGTTCTTATGGCAACAAGTACAGAAAGAATTTTCAATAAGGCACCAACTTTCAAGTAAAAGAAACAAGCATTGATGCTGATGATATGGGATATTAGCTCCAGGAGTGCTACTTTTAAAACAAAGTTTTGCAAGTAAAATAATGTTTCACATTAAAATGAAGCAAGCTAAGATACACAGGAGCAAGGACCCACTAGCAAACAGCATGCAAGGAAGTAAGGCTGGGAATAAATCAAGTAGAATCTTCCATTTACATACAACACCTTATTTGTATACTTTTGAAGTGCAATGTTTAGGTTATTTATTTATTGTGTATATTAAAGGATAAACACTGCAACAAAAAAAAGTAATAGATCTGGGACTTGATAACCCTCCCATGTGACAGAAGCAACATAATCTCAATCATTTAATGACTGAATATTCACAAATTTTGACTACATCTGTTCTAAATGAAAAACTCTGCAACAAAAAAAGTAACATAAATGCTTAGTTATGACGCCAAAATATGCTCAAAATTCCATCCAAATACTAATTACTAATATGAAGCTATTTTACTGCTTGTCCAGGGAATGGAAAAACCCTAGAGAGTAGTAATGTCCAGAATGCCGAAAACTAGGTTTCTGTGGTATTGAGGCTTCCAGTGGACCATTATGTTTGGTTTCAAAAGAAAGGGCCTGTTTATTTTCCTATGCTGTGAGAATTAAAAATCAGCTGTTTGTGTATGTGTTGTGTTATATGCTGTTAATGTTGGAGAAAGATCTGGTTCTTGATGACCCAGCCAATGTGACTGAAGCAAAATAAAATCAACTTTATTTAATGGCTTAAGGGCAGATTTACTAAATTCACATTAAATTCACATGAAGAATCGAAGTTCGATTAAAATTTCAAATTCGAATCTTTGAATATGCAAATTAGACCATCGAATATTTGAATTCGAATGATTCGAATATTCTAATAAAATTTAATTTGAATATTTGAAAATTCAATGGTCAAATACTTCCCCTTTAATTTTTTATTCAACCACCTACTTCACCAGATTAAAGCTACTGAAATGGGGATCCTTCCCTAAGATCGAATATAAAAAATTTGTTCGAATTTTCTATCGAATTGCGGTAAAATTCTTTCGAATTCGATAGTCGAATTCGAAGGATTTTACTTCCCCACTATGCCCTTGGTCGAATTTCGAATTTTTTTATATTCGAAATTCGAGCAATAGTAAATATGCCAATAATATTCACATATTTTGACTATATCTATTCTAAAGGTCACCATTTTAAGTGCCAGCATGAGGGATGGCTTTACCTATACTTGGAGTAATAGAAACTGGGTAAATATGTCTGCCATCAATAGTGTAACCTTATTAGCAAAGCTTTAGAGTTCCTGCCAATCATCAACATTAAGTTAATGTGGTGTTCCCCTCTGAGACTGGAATGTTTTTGAATTGTTTTCCTTATTTATATGGTGATTCGGGAGAAGTCCAAAAAGTCTAATTTAAGTGGAGACTTTTGGACCTCTGGTATGCATGCCACATGTTTTTCCGAAATTATTTTAATAGTGGGCCTCATGAACATTAAGCGGCAGATTTACTAAGGTTCAAATTGATTCGTAGTGAAAATTCGAATAAAATTCAAATTAAAAAATTCGAATTTAATTTTGGGATTATTCGACTGTCGAATACCCCAAAATTCGATTAGAATTGGCCAAATTCAAAAATTCGAATTTGATTGTCGAACTACTGGCCCTTTAAAAAAAAAATTTGATATAACAATTCGGCAGATTAAACCTACCGAATTGTTATATAACCCTATGGGAAGCTCCCAGAGGATTTTTCCAAGTTTTTTTGAAAAATTAGATCAAATGGTTAAAATCGTTCGATTAGTTCGATTGAATTTTTTATATTTGATCATTCAATAAATTGAATTGCATTAGAACCCCACGAATTCGAATTTGAGGGGTTTTAATTCGATAAAAATTCGATAGTCAAATTCTAGGGTTAATTAACCCTCGAATTCGACCCTTAGTAAATCTGCCCCTAACTGCCAGTTAACAAGAGTTGACAAGAGTAATATTAGGCTTAGCAAAGATGGCAATGATTCACCTTTAAGTCAACTTTTGATATGTTAAATAATAGCCAGCTCGAAGCAACTTTTCTATTGGTCTTCATTATTTTTTAATTATATGTCTTTTTCTTCTAACTCTTTACAGCTTTGGTAGTTGCTGACCCTATTTAAAAGCAAATGCTCTTTGAGGCTACTTTTTATTAGTTATCTTTCTATTCAGACCATCTCCTATGTATATTCCAGTCCCTTATTCAAATCAATGCATGGTTTCTAGGGTGATTTCGACCCTGGAAACCAGATAGCTGAAACCACAGGGCTGCTGGATAAAAAGCTAAATAACTCCAAAACCACAAATAATAAAAAATGAAAAACAACTGAAAATTGGCACTATCTTTGTAATACTACTAAATAAACTCAAAGGTGAACCACTCTTTTAAAAATGACTATGTGGCTGACCAGCAGCAGAAGTAAGACCTAAAAAAGCTATACTACTCTATCAAGGGCTAATAATGTCATAAAAACATACTGTGTGTCTGTCTAACACCAAGTTCCAGGATACTGCATTTGAGATGGAATGTAGTGTTGTCCATTATGGAGGACAGTTGATTATGTTAACTCAACCTCATAGTTGACACTATGGAGAACATGAACATACTACTCTATCAAGGGCTAATAATGTCATAAACACATACTGTGTGTCTGTCTAACACCAAGTTCCAGGATACTGCATTTGAGATGGAATGTAGTGTTGTCCATTATGGAGGACAGTTGATTATGTTAACTCAACCTCACAGTTGACACTATGGAGAACATGAACCCTGAAAATATTTTTCAGTTGAACATGCTGGCTAATACAGTGAATGCAGTACTCTTTTGTCCATCTGTACTTGGGCTGATATCACGCCTTAAAGGGGTGGTTCACCTTTAAGGTAACTTTTATTATGTTATACAACGGCCAATTCTAAGCAACTTTTCAATTGGTTTTCATTATTTATTATTTATAGTTTTATAGTTATTTGTCTTTTTCTTCTGGTTCTTTGCAGCTTTCAAATGGGCGTCGCCGTCCCCTTCTAAAAAAAAACAAATGCTCTGTAAGGCTACAAATGTATTGTTATTGCTACTTTTTATTGCTGATCCTTCTATTCAGACTCTCTCCTATTTATATTCCAGTGTTTTATTCAAATCAGTGCATGGTTGCTAGGGTAATTTGGGCCCTAGTTACCAGATTGCTTAAAATTCAAATTGATGAGCTGCTGAATAAAAAGCTAAATATCTCAAAAACCAAGAATAATAAAAAATGAAAACCAATTGCAAATTGTCTCAGAATAGCCCTCTCTACATCATACTAAAAGTTATCTCAAAGGTGAACAACCCCTTTAAAAAAATTGAACAGGAAAAAGTCTAATCAATCTAGTCCGGCAATTTCATTTCATTCTGGTGCTTGGTTGCTTCTCCTATGAGACCTCTGCTAATGTCAAACATACTTCAGTTCCTTTACTTAAAGTAAGTTTTTTTTACCACATCAGCTAGAATTCAGCTCAAACCTGGTACAGACGTAGCATAACATAATGTGTTCTAATGATACCTTTGAGCTTTGCCACTTCGAAATATAGTTTTTTACACCTTCAATTTCTTGCATTACCACGGTTATAGTTGCTCACTCTGAAACTGGAAACTGGCTGGAAAGTGTATTCATTTAACCTTGTGTGGTCCTGTTTAGTGGTTTGTGGAGAACATAGCATCTCTTTTATTGTACAGATAGTCTGACTTATTTATTAAGGTGCACGTGCAGGAGAGCCAAGGGACACAAAATGGTTAATGTGCCCTGAAATAAGTGTAAGCTAAGAGCATGCCCCTGTGCTGCCCATGCCCTATGCCAAAACAAGTACAGGAATGAGACCTGTTATCCAGAATGCTCGGGACTTGGAGTTTTCCGAATAATGGATCTTTCTGTAATTTGGATCTTCATACCTTCTACAAGGGTAGAACTACACAAGCGTTTTTTTTATAATCGACGCCCGACGACAAAAACGCCCGGGACACACAGGCCTCATACTTCTAACTGGGCTGAATGAAAAGTCGCAAGTAAGAACTACATTAGATCCAGTCGGACTGTGTAGTTCTTACCTGTGACTTTTCATTCAAACCAATTATAATTTGACTCCATCCAATCCGACGAGAAACGCTTTAGTACTGTAGTTCTATTCGAAGTCTACTAGAAAATCATGTGAACATTAAATAAACACAAAAGGCTGGTTTTGCTTTCAATAAGGATTCATTATACAGTATCTTAGTTTGGATCAAGTACAAGGTACTGTTTTTATTATTCCAGAGAAAAAAGGAAATCATTTTTTAAAATTTAGGTTATTTAGGTTATTTGGATTAATGGAGTTTATGAGTAGTGATGGGCGAAACTCCCGCGTTTCGCTTCGCCGAAAAATTCACGAATTTCCAGAGAAATTCGCGAATTGGCGAAAAATTCGCAAAACGAGTCGTGCGCCGTTTCCGACGCGCGTCGCATCAAGCGCGTCGCATTGCATCAAACGCGTCGCATCGTTTTTGGCGCGCGTCGCGTCGTTTTCGGCGCGTCGCGTCAAAAACAACGCACAACTCATTTTTGGCGGCGAATTTTTCGCCGCGAATTCACCCCTGGCGAATAAATTCGCCCATCACTATTTATGAGAGATGGCCATTCCCTAATTCTGAGCTTTCTGCATAATGGGATTACTTATTATGTATATTACAGTTTATGTAGACAAATTATGTTTGTAGAAAAATAAAATTGATTTCTAATACTTCTAGCATGTTTCCCCCAATAACATATTACATCATTTCTATATATCATCACTTTATTCTCCTGTTTGTGCTCTGGACACTGCTTGACAGACATTGATGATACTAGTACAGCTCTCATGATGCTCTCAGACATGGAGACAGACATCCCTGCAGGGGGGCTAGAGTGCTCTTTCAGATCTCTTTTTGGCACCTCTTCACTCTGGAAGAACTGCCAGTAGTTATTAAATGAAAGAATGACAGTGATTCCGGAACTGAACTTGGAGTATTAAGCTAAAATGGGTTACTGCGACTCCATCTACTATTTAATATTTTAAGGGAATATAACCTCCAGTGATCCAGAAGAGAAACTGCTAGTCAATTAAAGGAAAAAATCCAGGATCTGTAGTTTTTGCAATGTTTAGGTGCAGTATAGTTTGATCGGGAAGTAAAGAGAACCAATAAAGAAAGACCTGTTTAAATTTCACATGCCCAAGGGGCACAAGCCATTTCTCATACATGCTCCTCTTCTTTTTTCTTTTCCCCACTGTGGTGTTTATACAAATGGCCTGTAGATGTCACTGTGTATACGAGTTATACTGTGCATACACAGTACTGTCTATACTGCTTAAGGTGCTAGAGTTTATGCTACTGTTGTGTAATGGCTGCATGAACCTGCTAATAAAGCACTGTTATACTCTACTCATCCTCGACAGACAGTTTTATTATTTCAGTACTGAAAAGAGCTCACCGATTCATTAAATATCAGTATCCAATAAAAAAACTTCTTTTTTTTTAATTGATTTTTCACCTGTTTCTTAATCTAACTACAGTTTGCTTTGATATCAAGATATTAAAGGGTATGATGTGAGAAATATATAGAATTTACACTAATATTTTACTAGATGTTGACCAATAGTAGTTAAAATGTTTTAATCTGTCTTAAAGGGGTGTTTCACCTTTTAGTTAACTTATAGTATGTTATAGAATAGCCAATTCTAAGCAATTTTTCAACTGAATTATTAATTTTAATTATTTGCCTTTTACTTCTTATTTTCCAGCTTTCAAATGGGGGTCATTGACCCCATCTAGAAAGCAAATGCTCTGTGAGGTTACAAATGTATTGTTATTGCTACTTTTTATTGCTCGTATTTTTATCCAGGCGTCTCCTGTTCATATTCCAGTCTCTTATTCAAATCAATATATGATTGCTAGGGTAATTTGGACCCTGTTAACCAGACTGATGAAATTTAAAACTGATGATCAAAAAGCTAAATACCTAAAAAAAAAAAAACATTGAAACCAATTGCAAATTGTTTCAGAATATCACTCTCTAGATCATACTGATTTAATTAATTAATTTAAATTAATTTAAAGGTGAACAACCCCTTAAACAGGTCCCCTCATATGGAAGTTATTGTTGATTCCTCTGACCACAGGTTGGCTGTAGGAGGCCTCCAAGATGCTGTGCAATAGAAGAATATTTATAAAAGAGTATTACAGATTGGGTCTGTCAGTTGGTCATTGGAGGCATTTTGGTTTCAGCGTATCCTATAAAGTCCAAGTCAAGGAACCCCTATTACTACAAAGAAGTGTTCACAACAAATCTTATCCCAACTAGCTCCTACTCTGTTCCCCCAACCCATTATCTACACAATTTACAAACTGATTTAAACAGAATGGTTAAATACATATGGACTACACATGTCATTGAGAACAAGTATGGTTGCCTACCACCTATTGTACACATCATTGTAGTCTTTGATTCGCTCTGAGATTCTACATGTTGCCTTGTTATTGTACATACCCATAAAGCCACTGCTAGTTGTACGTAGCTCTCTTTGGCTAGATTTACTGTACACCTTAGCAATGGTGCCCCTGTCGTGGAACAGTTTCATTACAATCATAACATAAGCTTTATAGTTTTCCTTTCCACAAGAAACAGAGTAAAAATAAACTGGCTAAGTAAACATAATAATATTTTGCAGAAAGTACATAGGCACCCTGGGATTTCCACAAACATTTTAATATCACAGAGAAATCTATGAATCCCAAACAGTTTGCATTAGCTCTGGGAGGGGAAACACCATCATGCCTAATGTGTTATGCAAGAGAAAGGGGAAGTTTAATAAAAGGCAGATTCAGAGGACATCTGATTTATTTTATTTCATTGGTACAGAACATACGGTACATTAAAAGGCAGTAAACTTGACTATCATACAACTAACAACTCTAATAATGCTCTTTAATGGATATTAAAAGCAGGCAATAGTGAAACAGAAGAAAATAACCTTCTTTTGGTGGAAGCAGCTTCTTAAAATTGCTAAATACAGTCGGTAGCTACCACAGCATCACTTACCAACATCCATCAAGATCAAAAGGGAAAAAAGGAGTTACTCAGGGAGTCACTGGAGACTATTTCAAATTAGCATCAAGTTTGATGTCTTTGCTCCTGCAACTTGTGGTCTTGTGTGAGAGCTTTGGAGGATCATTACCTTCATTTTTATTTTCCCTTTATATTTTTTAATGAAAATATATTCTATGTGTATTTGGCTTACTTTTGGAATCTTGCTTCATTGTCTTCATTCGGCTGGATATACCCTTCCTTATGACATACCATAGTCCTTTTACTGTGTTATAATAACATCTAAAATGGGATGCTGTAGTCAACTGGACTGGTTGCTATGGTTTGGCATCAGGAAGAGCATGGACAGTGGAAATAGGGTATCACTCAAGCTCTTTTTAGCAGAGAGTACACCACTGCTCTCAGGCCTGATTGTGAAAGAGAAGGGTAAGTGCAAAATTGTATGATTTTAAGGTTGATTTTGAATATAAAAAATATTTAAAGTTGTGTTCAATAACATAACAGAGACAGAAGGGGTCTCTACAAAATATGCAAATATTCCCAGCATCAGCAAGTTCTCTTAATTAAAATGTTGTATGGCTGGTTAATGGTGGAACTGTTGATTCTGGGCCAAAAAAGGGCTGTCTAGACCTTAGATTTGGGTGATTATTTTGAGGTTTTCTGACAGATCAAGGAAGAAGGAAAACCAATACAGTGCAATTGCACTGGAACCCTCAATGTCTTGCTCACCCCTGATACTGATACTGATGTTGTGGTGAATCTACTTTCCATTGATCATCTATAGAAAGCAGAAGGCACATATGACCCTATGTTTGTTTCCCTGGGCACCCTGGCCCATCCTTGTCATCCCCACCATGTCATCAGGAAAAGTCAACAATCAGATGCCATAAAAGAAGAATATCATTTAGGGAAATGCTGGGAGCTGCAGATGATCCCTTGGTCAAGCCCTTGGAACCCATTAGCTGGGCATATTGTGGAGCAAAAACCAGGTTTCCCAGTCCATCCCTCCAATATCTCAAATTGTTCAAAGGTTGCCTGGCAGCAAGCAAGTGCTTAGGTGTAATACTCTAAAAGAGAGAACCAGGAAAGGGTTACAGTATTTTTCTCTATGGCTTGTGTGCTTAAAGGAGAAGGAAAGCTACTAAAGCAGTTTATTGCCAATAGATTAGCCACAATAGTGCAAGCCATAACATTATATTTATTCTTCAGAATGCTTTACCATACCTGAGTAAACTTCTCTAGAAGCTCTGTTTGTTTAGGATAGCAGCTGCCATATCAACTTGTTGTGATGTCACTTCCTGCCTGAGTCTCTTCCTGCTCACATCACTGCAGGGAGGGGAGGAATGAGAGAAGAGCAAACTGAGCATGCCCTGGAGGTTTATGCTGAAAACAGGAAATCTGATACAGAAGTCCATGTATGCACAATAGAAAGAAAGAAAAACCATGTTTCTTTTGACTGAGGACTCAGAGCAACAATACTTTGAGGGTGTACTGTTGTATGTATATAGAACTTTCTGATAAAGCTTACATAGTTTTTGCCTTTCCTTCTAATTTAAACATCCAAAGAAAAGTTAAAACATGTCTTTGAATCGAAAATAATACACAAAAACCGTATATCCTTATAAATGGTGAGTTCTGTTATCATTAGTTATAAACAGTGAGTTCTGATGTCATTTCTGTCACGACTCCCTGAAACTTCTTCGGCCTCGTGTTTTTATGTGTCATGAAACTCCTCGGTAACTTATAATATCCTTATAATTTACAAGAGGGGGTACTATATTCACTATATAATATATAAACATCTGCTATTAGCTTTTTATTGTTATTATTATTATTATTTTACTGTAGATTATGAGAAGAGAAGCATTTCTATAATGCCGGCCACCGCACAATAGGAACATGGCCTGTTGCATTGTGGCACATTTCACATAATAGGCCTTGTCACATCGCTAGTGGATAACATATGATTTCACTGAGGGCAAAAATCAATCAGGAAAATGTTATAAGCTGCAAACAATACAAAGCAGAACATCAGGGAGTAGGAAAGAACAGATGTTGTTGGCCATTGCATTGTAATTTTAAGAACGCTCGGCAATTAACGGGATATTGCACGTGTCAAAATAACAATCAGACTCTTTTCTTAGATGTTGTATTCTACGTACGAGCTCTTTATACTCAACAGCTGCTTTTCCTTTCGGAAGTGTATTAATATCCCACACAGTTACACCACTTATAGACGTTCTAAACAATGGGAACTGATGCATATCTGGAAAACCTTTGCTTAATGATTCATTCACCTATAAAATGTTTACTTGGTTTATTTATTTCTTCAATGATTTGATTAAGATGCACACCTTGATACAACCAGACAAGTCTAAGCGAAGATACTTAGAACACGGTGTATTCTGGCCTTTTTTAAGGTGGAAAAGGAAGCCCATATGTGAATATGCTAAATTTCTGTTAAAAATAGCAATCACAACTGAATTTCGTTCAAAAAAAACATCAGTGGAGAGTGAGTCTTGAGAGCCAGGGCCTTATGTATAGATATTAGATATGGCATTTGTTATCTGGAAACCCGTTATCCAGAAAGCTCCAAATTACAGGAAGGTCATCTCCCATAGATTGATCCAAATTTCCATTTTCTCTGTAATAATAAACAGTAGCTTATACTTAGTCCTAACTATGATGTAATCAATCCTTATTGAAGCAAAACAACACTCTTGGGTTTAATTAATGCTTAATTTTTTTTTTAGTTAGTTTATCTGGAAAACCCCAGATCCCAAGAATTCTGAATAATAGGCCCCTTACCTGTAATTTTAAATTGCCAACTAGGCATGACTTCTACCTAGAATTGCTTTTGCATAGTTAAAGGAATACACTGAATTTGAATTCTATTAAACTTTAAAGCAGGGGTCCCCAACCTTTTTCCAACCGTGAGCAACATTCAGATGTAAAAAAAGTTGGGGAGCAACACAAGCATGAAAAATGTTGGATGGTGCCAAATAAGGGTTGTGATTGACTATTGGTAACCCCTATGTGGACTGGCAGAGTACAGGAGCCTCTGTTTGGTAGGAAACCTGGTTTTTATACAACCAAAACTTGCCTCCAAGCCTGGAATTTAAAAATAAGCACCTGCTCTGAGGCCACTGGGAGCAACATCCAAGGGGTTGGGGAGCAACATGTGGCTCATGAGCTACTGGTTGGGGTTGACTGCTTTAAAGGGTAATTCACATTAGATAAAAGCCACATTTACTATTACACATTTACATTAACATGTCTCAGTGTTGTGCCTATTTAAGAAGCAGGAATAAATGTGAGGTTGAGGAAGAACACATATTCACATTTGATATTTGCCACTGAGGGGCAAATTTACTATTATTCCCCAAAAATCCTATGAATTTATTCGAAATTCGATAAGCATTCGATTATCGAATAGTTTTAGGCATTTTGCTCGATATTCAATTTCTCAATGAATTCGTACGATCAGATACCGATCGTTCGATTTCACGAAAAAATCATACTTTTTCTTTCAAGCCTCTGAAAAATTTGTACAATTCGAACGATCGAACACTTCGATCGAACGAATGGTATTCGAGCAGGACTTAGTCAAAAAAGCCTATGGGGGGGGGGTGGTTTCCCATAGGCTTCTATTGCAATTCCGTAGGTTCAATCTGGTGAAGTAGGCATTCGAAGAATTTTTTAATTTTGATTCCATCGATCACCGAATGATCGAATTCTCGAATATCCGATCATTCGATCTATTCGATAATTCAGTATTCGATGATCGAAGAGGCCAAATTAGAGTATTCGAATATCCAATTAAATTGTACAATCGTAATTCGATCATATTCAATCGAACTTCGATCTATTCACGTGAATTTTGTAAATCTGCCCCTGAGTGTGCATGCTTAGAACAAGGGCACTTTTATTAAAACCCCAGCCACAATGATCCCTTTGGCTTTGGCCCAAAGGGCTTACATATACTTATATTGATGAGTAGGGATGGGCAAATTTTTTCAACTTGTTTCAGTGCGAAAATGACGCCCATAGACTTGAAAGTTGTCGAGCATCAAAAAAAAGGCACACGTCAAAAAAATTTCACTGCACGTCAAATTTTTTTTTGATGCCCATATACATCGCTCTTGAAAACTGCATTAAAAAGTTTTTCCATTTCACAAATTATTACGCAGTATTGCAAAGTTTTCGGAGAAACAAAATGGGACAGATTTGCTCTTCACTAATTGTCATTTATACAGTTTACTAATTATATTATAGGGGGTAGATACATTCTTTGGATGTGACTATTAGATCAAGTATCAGGGCAGCAAAACATGCTTCTTATAGTTCTTGTACAGGTGTAGGATCCATTATCTGGAAACCTGTTAGCAATCTCCCATATACTCCATTTTAATTCAAACAAGTCCATTTTCTTCTGTAATAATAAAACAGTAGCTTATACTTGATTCGAACTAAGATATAATTAATCCTTATTGGAAGTATTAGCCTATTGGGTTAATTAGCCTATTGGGTTTATTTAATGTTTACATGATTTTCTAGTAGACTTAAGGTATGAAGATCCAAATTATGGAAAGTAGGGATTCACCAAATCCAGGATTCGGTTTGGGATTCAGCCAGGATTCTGCCTTTTTCAGCAGGATTCGTATTTGGCCAAATCCTTCTGCCCTGCTGAACTGAATCCAGGGAGGGAAATCGTGTGATTTTTTTCATCATAAACCAAGGAAGTAAACGTGTTTTCCCTTTCCCCTCCATAATTTGCATTTGCTAATTAGCATTTGGTTAGGTATTCAGCTGAATCTTTCACAAAGGATTTGGGGGTTCGGCCGAATCCAAAATAGTGGATTCAGTTCATCCCTAACAGAAAGAGCTGTTATTCGGAAAACTCCAGGTCCAGAGCATTCTAGATAACAGGTCCCCATACCTGTTTATTTAAGATGCAAAAATACACCAGTCTGCTAAATCATGACAACCTGCAGAACTGAAAGACTCACAGCCTTGTAGATACAGTAAAGCCAGCCGTCAGTCATGTCATTCCTCATGCCATCTCTTATTTTAGTGCTTTACTGAGTGATTATTTACAGTCTTGCTGCTGTCACTGCCTAACAAAACATCTGTGTGACGAGTGCAAGTATGATTTGATTACTTGTACATCTGCCATTAATCATTCATGTGAACAGCGTGCATGGATATTAATGCAAGTAACAACCACTCTCCTTAATGCAAATGGACAATAGTATGCAAGCTATCTCTGCATTAGTAAGGTAAATGCTGCATATACAGGAATACGAAACCCGGGATACAGAAAGCTCAGAATTACCGAAAGACTGTCTCCTGTAGGCTCGATTTTATCCAAATAATCCAATTTTTTTTTTTTAAATGATTTCCTTTTTTCTCTATAATAATAAAACAGTAGCTTGTGCTTGATCCCAACAAAGATATAATAGTGATGGGCGAATCTCCCGCGATTCGCTTCGCCGAAAGATTCGCGAATTTCTCTAGAAAAATTCGTGAAACGAGTCGCGGGACGATTTTGTCGTGTGTCGCATCAACTTTGTTGCGCGGCGCGTCAACTTAGACGCGTCGCGTCGTTTTCGGCGCGCGTCGCGTCGTTTTCGGCGCGTCGCGTCAAAAACGACGCGCGACTGACACGCGACTCGTTTTTTGTCGAATTTTCGCCAAGCGAAAATTCGCCGGTGATTTGCAAATTTATTCGCCAGCGGCGAATCGCAGGAATTCGCCGCGAATTCGACCTAGGCGAATAAATTCGCCCATCACTAGATATAATTAATCCTTACTGGAGGCAAAAACCAGCCTACTGGGTTTATTTAATGTTTGCCTTATTTTATATATGATTTTTAGTAGATATGGAGATCCAAATTACAGAAAGAACCGTTAGCCAGAAAGCTTTGAATTACAGAAAGGCTCTAGACTCCATTTTATCGAAATAATCCAAATGATTTCCTTTTTCTCTGTAATAGTAAAACAGTACCTTGTACTTGATCCCAACTAAGATATAATTACTCCTTATTGGAAGCAAAAGCAGCCTATTGGGTTTATTTCATGTTTTCATGATTTCATATATGATTTTATGATAGTAGGTATGGAGATCCAACTTACAAAAGAACCATTATCCAGAAAACCCCAGATCCTGTACTGTAATTGGAGAGTTCTTACACGAAATGGAGTGGTGATGAAGATCTGCTGAAATGTGGGAACGTATAATTCTCTATGCTTCTATTTGATTCTTGTAAGGTAGTTAAAGGGTTTGTTCACCTTTTAGTTGACCCCTTATTCAAAAGCTGGAAAGAGTCAGAAAAAGAAGACAACGAGTTCAAAAACTATAAAAAAAAAAAAAAAAAA